>WAAF01008829.1:0-146070 GCA_013400475.1 Tricholaema leucomelas
CAGCCTGTCAAGGTCTCTCTGCAGGTCTCTTTTACCTTCCCAGATTGACACCTGCTCCTAGCTTGATGTCATCTGCAAAGTTGCTGATGCTGGACTCAATCCCCTCATCCAGCTCATTGGTAAAGATATTGAATGGGACTGGGCCCAGTACTGATCCTTGAGGAACACGCTAGTCTATACATGACCACTAGTGGTATTTGACAGCAGTCAGAATAGTAAATTTCTGTTTATTATTGATCTCTTGCTGTAGTAAGAGTACATTTTGGCTCTAGAAAGGAAGTTAGCATAGATGGTCACTAACACCTGATGCAATGTTACGTCAACCACAACATCACTTTTGATGTGAGGATTTAAAGGTAAGGACTGGTCAGACGAAGTTTTTATGAACTGTATGTCCAGTGGTAAGCTATTCACTTCAGGTTTAACTTCACAGTTAATGGAAGTAAGGAGGCAAAAGCAGAGCATGATTCCTTTTGTCCTAACGTAGCTTCTAAGTAGGTCAGGAAAATAACACCCTAGAGGTGCTATTTTTTCCTCATAGGTTACAACCGGAGCTTGGGGTGATAAGATCAGCTGTTGATCCCCATAGTTTCAAACTCTTCAGTTAGATAACTTCAAGCAAAAAAGCCTTGAGTAAGCTAGAGTTGATTGCCTGGATGGAGAATTAGTTTTTTTGTAAATAAGTATTTGTTGTTTAGTGCTTAGCTTTGTTGGTAATAGAAATCATTGTGTATCTCAGAGCTCAAAACACTCACAGAATCACAGAACAGTAGAGGTTGGAAGGGACGTCCTGATAAAGGAGGTCGCATAGCAGAGGGAAGTGCCCACATGGGTTCTCAGTGTCTCCAGAAAAAGGAACTTCTCAACCTGTCTGAGCAGCCTGTTCCAGTTCTCAAGGTAAAGAAGTTTCTCCTTAGGTTTGGGTAGAACTTCTGTGTTTTAGTTTGTGCCCACTGCCCAGCACTGTATTACTAGGCAGCAGTGGTAAGAGTCTGGCCTTGTACTCATGACACTGCTCTGTTGATGTTTATAAACATTGGTAAGATCCTCTCTCAATCTACTCTTCAGGCTAAAAAGCCTCAGGTCTTTCAGCCTTCCCTTGTGAGATGGGCACAGCCCCAGTCATCTCTGTAGCCCTCCACTAGAGTCTCTCCAGTGGTTTCCAGTCTCGTTCAGCTTAAGTTTGTGTCCTGCATCTGACTGATGGTATTTTCTTCTATAACTATAAAACCTGAAGATACTTTTTTCCTCTTTTAAATTCTGAAGCTAGTATTGTCGTGATGCCTGTGGAGTCCAAGGAAAAGCAGATTGATCACTCATAATATTTACATCTGTAGGACTTGTTTAAGTTATTTTTAAACCAGTTTGATAAATGTTATTGGAGAACAGTTTTCAAAATTGAAAATAGTGCCATTCAGTTCTGCAAAGAATACAGATGTGGTAGATTGTGTATTTTTCCTGTTTGCACGTGGCCAGTGTAAACTTAACTTTTGGGCAGAGACCATAGCTTCAGTATTGACACAAGGCCACGGTGAAATCACTGCTTTTTCCATATGGATAAACTAATTTGAAATGTCACTTTTACATCTAGGACTTGTATCTTTATTTTGCTCTGTAAAATTCAACAAACAGTTGTTGGACTCCGTACTTGTAATTCCACAAATATTAACCAAAATGGCAAGTTTTCAATTTGATGGATGAAATTAGGCTGTGGTCCCAGCTTCCCAGTTGTTGTTTTATCACTGGCAATTCACTTCACTTGTCTGTCCCATTGTACTACTGTATAAATTAGACTTGATGATCTTGGAGGTCTTTTCCAACATCAGCTATTCTGCGAAATTAAGGCAGATTATATATGTCTTTCTTCCATGGTAGTCTGTGATCTATTAGTGGTTCCAAACTTGTGGAGGTTCTTGAGTGCCATACAGTGAGACTGGGCTTCAGTTCACCAAACTTTAGGCACAGGAAAGTTAGGTAGCTGCGCTCTCTTCACAGTTTATGGGAAAAGATAACCACCTTCATCCAATCCTAAAATAAGCATCTAAGACAAGAAAGATTAATTACTCCCTGAAAATGCTTGCCTGTTGACTACAGAAGGAATCTCAAAGGCTGGTTTAGACTAGACATTTAATTTGGGGCTTAAATTAGGTGAGAGTAATCCCATTCATGATACGTGATGGTGTTAAGAAAATAACACACGTTCCTGTATAAATATTCTCTCATGTTTTCCTAGAAGTAACCATGTTTGCTTGTTTGTTTTATGTGTGAATATTCTAGCTGACTTCTTTTTTAATCAGCGCTGATGATATTTATTGGGATTTTCCTTACAAGTGAGCCTTTTGTTGTATATTCAGCCAGAAATGTTAAGTTCAAATAACAAATTTTACACGTACATGTACAGTTTGAAATGTGTTGGTTAGCAACATGAATTGGAGAACAGAAGCAATCCAACACGCCTTTAAAAAGGCTATTTTGAGAAGATTCTCTCAGTACTGAAAAATGGTGTTGGTTCCAGCAGTTTCTCCCTTTTTAAATGTAGGGAATTACTTCTCACTTACTATTAGGAACTTAGGTGCTTAATAAAACATTCATTGTTCTTACTATAGGCGACAATGAATGTCAAATTATGGTATTAATTAATTAAAAAGAACACAGTGTGTGTCTGAAAGACTGATTTAGCCTTGTTTGGTCACTTTTGTAGCAGTACTGGCACGTCCAAATGACCTGCATGGGCTCAGTAGATAGGCTTAACCGTGTATTAGTTAAGAAACTGGAGTTACTTTCTAGTCATAATCTGTAGAAACCTGTCTGCCGTGCTTGTTTTAATTCTCTTCATGTCCTCATCTTTTTAATCCAGAAAGCAGATATGTATACATGTGCACAGTTTCATGTTTTGGCATTGTATTTGGTATATTGTGTGCTGCGACTCGTATTGTGCCTGTAGGCCATAGGAAAATGGCACAAACGAAACATGAAATAGAGAGGAGACATAATTTAAAACTTACAAGTTCTAGAGCTGCAGTATGGCATCTGAGAGTCGTAACATATTGCAAAAACTTTACCCCATTTCCCCAACAAGAAGACTGTATTTTCAGCTGTGTGGACTGCTGGAAACGGGCATCTTTCTTAGCTGCGTGCTGAATGGAGTTGTCGCTGCATTTTATTTGAGAGAGTATCCTGACCACTTGCACACATGCTCTGTCTTCATGCCTGTCTAACTACACAGGTCAGTGTTCTCTGCTCTCTTCCCTGATTCTGTAATTATATTTATTTTGTATAGACATGTGAGCTCCCTTTTCCCTTTTGCATATGTTGTTTTGCTTCATGCTGAGAAAACTCCACAGCCTGACAGGGCGCCTTTTTTTTTTTTAAAGCACTCCAAATTCTATCCAGCTTTAAACTCTTATGTTTATAACCCTGAATATCTCTAAAATGTCTTTACCTAAAACACTTTATGGTTTTATTACCAGGTTTATGCCAGTAATAATATTCACATCAGCTTTCTTAGGGATAATCTTTAAGCAGAACCTAGCAAGAAAGGCTTTGAAAACTATCATTCCCAGGAACGCAAATCTCAGAACATGAAACATCGGTTTAATCGCCCTCTCTGACAACTTAACACGACAGATTGAAAAATACAAGCCGATATGGAAGTGGGATCAATGGATTATCAAAGTCCTAAACATCTTCTCTTGGGCAGGGGGGGCAGAGGGGGGTGAGCTTTGGGGTCTGTTGGCATGCGTAAGACATGAAGTTTGCATAGCTTACCGCAGATCCGATGCTGTCTGACTGGCAGGGAAGTTGAGAGGGAGAGAGAGAGAGAGATTTACATGAGGGAACTCGGGGGGCTTTGTCACGGCAATTGTATAAAGTGATATACAGTGCAAATCGACTCGAGCATGTCCCTGGATAGCAGGCGGTTTACAGCCTCTTCGAGCAGAGATTACTGCTTTATCTTGTCATACTAAATTAACGTGGCAGCACACTGTTAAACAGTGGTGACCTCTTCATCTGTGGAAATTGCTGCCTAGAGGAGAGATGGTATTTAAGACTCTTTCTCTCTCTTTCTCCCCTCCCCACTTTCTCTCCCTCTCCCCCTCCCTCCCTCTTTCTGTCTTGTCTTTTTTTTTCCCCTGTAGGGCCCTGAGGCATTTTTGGGTTAGGTTGTAACATTAAAGACAAAAAGAAAGAAAGAAAGGGGGAAGGGAGAGGCTTTTAACATCAAGGTGACAACAGCTATGTGTTAATTGGGCCTTTGTTGTTTGATTAATAGCCACTTTGGTGTAGAATATTAAGACAGTTGTTTGGACAACTTTCTAAAAATGACATGTCCTTTCAGTAAACTAGGATTAAGCAATCTTCTCTGGTCTACACATTTTAACTCTTTATTGTTGTTGTATCTAATCCTCAATTTACTGTTATTCAGGAGTGAGCATGCTGCCTGGCCCTTCTGGTGCCATCCTCAGCTGGCATAGACTGACATAGCTCTCTCCAGTGGTACTTCACTGAGCAGCTCTCACGCTGGTGTTACTGAGGATCAAGGTGATAAAGATACCACCAAAACGTAGTTCGGCTCTTGTGCTAGGCTGTGTCAGAGAATTTTCAGAATTAAGTAATGGTACTGGAAATACAGCTAAGCCAGCAAAGGAGCATAGCCCTTTCATTGGATTGGTACTGTGGTGCAGAACAGTGGGAAGAACACATCTTGTCTTCCTGTCTGTTTCAGTAAACTGAGGTGATGAAGGAAAGAATGACCTCTCTTCCTTAGACCAGGTCTTCTGTTTCTGATTTTTCTGTTTACTGTGCAGTGATTCATTGTGGGTCCAGTCCAAAGCTCTTTGAAGTCAATATAAAGACTGCTTTGTCTTTAATAGGCTTTGGATCAAGGCCCACATGACCTTAGGACAAATTACTGCAAATCAGTGTTATGAAGTGCTTTGAAATTTGCAAGCATATGTGTCCGAAGGACTAATTTTTGCTGTAATTTTTTATAAGCAGTTAGGAGGCCAGGTAAAGCTTGTTTGGCCAGCCCAGCACTGGAGGTAGCCACAAAGAACTCTTGAAGGTGCAGGAACAGGCCGTCCCATTGTGCTGGAAGATGAGCCAGACTGGATGGGCAAGGAGCTTCTGAAGGAATTAAAGGGAAAAAAGAGAGTGTATTGCCTTTGGAAAAAAGGAGAGATATCCCAGGAAGAGTTCAAGGATGTTGCTAGGTTTTGTAGAAAAAAAATAGGGAGGTGAAAGCACATTTAGAACTTAGGCTGGCCACTGCTGCTAGGGAGAATAAAAAATGTTTCTATAGATACATTAATGGCAAAAGAAGGGGCAAGGACAACCTCCAGTTCTTATTAGGTGGAGAAGGGGAATATAGTAACAAAAGATGAGGAAGAGGCAGAGGTACTTAACACCTTCTTTGCCTCAATCTTCAATAGTGGGACAGGTTGTCTCCAGGAGAACTGGCTTCCTGAGCTGGCAGATGGGCTCAGGGACCAGTATAGTCCCCCTGTAATCCAGGAGGAAGAAGTAAGTGACCTGCTGAGCCACTTGGATTCTTATAAGTCCATGGGATGAGATGGGAACCATCCTGGGGTGCTGAGAGAGCTGGCAGATGAGCTGGCCAAGCCACTCTCCATCATTTATTAACAGTCCTGGCTCACTAGAGATGTCCCTAAAGACTGGAAGCTGGCCAATGTGATGTCCATCCACAAGAAGGGCCGGAGGGAGGAACTGGAAAATTACATACCTGTCAGCCTGACCTCAGTGCCAGGCAAGGTCATGGAAGAGGTCATCTTGAGTGCCACCACAAAGCACCTACAGGATGGCCAAGGAATCAGGCCCAGCCAGCATGGATTTAGGTTTAGGAAGGGCAGGTCCTGCCTTACCAACCTGGTCTCCTTTTATGATCAGTTTACCTGCCAGGTGAATGTGGGGAACGCTGTGGATGTAATCTGATGGACTTCAGCAAAGCCTTTGATGCTGTCTGCCACAGTAAGCTCCTGGCAAAGCTGGCAGTCGTGGCCTGGACAGATTCACTCTGAAATGAGTCAAGAACTGGCTGGAGGGCTGGGTCCAGAGAGTGGTGGTGAATGGTGCTGCAGCCAGTCACTAGTGGTGTTCCCCAAGGATCAGTGCTGGGCACAGTCCCATTCAATATCTTTACCAATGAGCTGGATGAGGGGATTGAGTCCAGCATCAGCAAGTTTGCAGATGACATCAAACTAGGAGCAAGTGTCAATCTGGGAGGGTAGAAGAGCCCTGCAGAAAGACCTTGACAGGCTGGATGGGTGAGCAGANGGGTGACCTCATCACTGTCAATAACTACCTGAAGAGAGACTGTAGCCAGGTGGGGTGGGTCTCTTCTGTCAGGCAACCAGCAAGAGAAGAAGGGGACACAGTCTGTAGTTGTGCTGGGGGAGGTACAGGCTGGATGTTAGGAGGAAATTCTTGACAGAGAGAGCGATTTGCTATTGGCATGGGCTGCCCAGGGAGGTGGTGGATTTGCTGTCCCTGGAGGTGTTGAAGAAAAGACTGGACGAGGCACTTAGTGCCATAGTCTAGTTGATTGGCTAGGGCTGGGTGACAGGTTGGACTGGATGATCTTGGAGGTCTCTTCCAACCTGGTTGATTCTATGTTCTGAACATGCTAACAGGATGACTGCATGTTTGGGTGAGCTAAACCTTCCTTAGCTTTTCCTTTGATGAATCTCTTAGTCTTTAGCAGATTCTGTTCCTGTGTTGTTGAGGTTATCATTTATTGTGGGAAAGTGCTTCTATGATGAGGAGAAATACAGCACCGACTCTGGGTTACCACAGGACTTTTCACTACTTCAGTCATACAAAGAAAATTATGGATATTTAATGATCTGAGATGAAAAATCTAGCTTAGATTTTTCCGTCCTGTAGTCACTTGTTCCTTACTGTGAATTTCTTGAGCTGCCACCTACACAGATTCATGCAAAATTCTGTGCATTTTGTATGTAACATTTTCAAAAGCAAGCTTTTATTCACTTCTCTGAGTTGCCAGCAAAGCTTATTTTTGCAGTAGAATATTTGCCATTTGAGTTGCAATGCATCTGTGAACAGTGATTTTATCATTTTCCTTGGATGAATTTTGAAGGCCACTGGGCTAAGCACTTAAATGAGAGATGTGGAAAGGGCTGACTTCCTTGTTTATTATTTTTAGAAATCAATGCATTTGATAATTTATGTAAAGCTTACAGAGGCCACCTAAGTGGCTCATGAATCGATCAGCAGCCAGCAAAAATGAAAGCTAATGAGCTGATTTCAGTAGCAAGTTGCTCATTAGCAGGTAGGCTCACTGATCTTTCAGGTTTTCCAGTTCAGTCACATGGTCTTTCCATTTTCTTGGATGAAGTAGTTTCCTTGAACAAAACAAAACAAAACAAAAAAAGAAATCATGGAAAGGTTTTGAACATTTTCTCATTCCTTTGACATATACATTTACAATAAATGCTTGGTGTTGGGCTAGAGGGACAGCTACCTGATGGTTTGCAGGGCTGGGTCTGTGCCCATCATTACAACATCAACCAGTTTCAGCTGCCGGAATTGAATTTATTAGTGAATTTACAAGATGTATGGGAACAGAAGTGTAGAGTCTTCTTCTGTGTTTCTGCATAGAAATTGGCATGTTCCCAGCACAGCACTTCTAGCACAGCATTTTCATCCTAGGTTTTCTCCAGCTCAAGAGTCAGATGTGGAATATTAGAAACAGCATTACTGTGCAGAGCTATGCAGTACATGCTTCCCCCCATTAACAGTCAGCACCATGGACCATTCTGATTAGATAACACCACATATATGTCCACATCTCTCCTCATAAAGGTTGGTGCCATACTTGAAACATTTTGGATTTTTCTAGGGAGTACACAAAACCTAGAGGTTTTGGCCCTCTTGTTATCCTTGGCAGAGATGCCCTGAGCTGAAGAAATAATAGGAATGAATCCTTCTGTAGGAAATACTCTAAAGGGGAAATACTAAAGAAGTAGTGTGGATTTTATGTGCTAGGGCTCATAAACCTGCCTAAGAGCAGGATTTTAGCTTTGTGCATTTATAGGGGACATTGATGTCCAGTACATCCATTGATTTTTTTTTTTCCCCCTTTGGTAATGAAGCAAATTAATTATTAATCTTTTTAGGAAGCAGACTCACTGATTTAATTACCAAACCTTTGATAGAAAATTATTGAATCCTGATGGTATTTATATATGCAAGTATAGATGTAAAAATATATAGGGGTATGTATGTATACATATACATACATATGCATGCACACACACAAGCATACCTACTTTAACTATTTCCTGTAGACATGAAAAATACATTGCTCCTAATCAGACTGGTAGAATAGGTAGAATACAGATTCTTGACAGAGTTGCCTGAGCCCCCTGCCTCAAAACAGATTTCTAAAATAATTTTTAAAAAGGCAGATTCTCCAAATTTCAGGATTAGATTTTTCAACTGCCTGATTTGGCTTGAAATGAGTTGGCTGAATCTTTTTTTTATTTCTTTTTTATTTTTTTTTTTTCTTTTAAGCAAGTCTATAAAGCTTTGATGAATCTGGCTCATTGTTTAGCACTTATCTCATGAGTAAAGCTTGAGAGGTTTGGCTTGAAACTTACCAAATCACATCTTTGGAAAATGGCCCAAGCCTATTGATTTATTTGGGGGAAAGAAAAAAATCTGAAGCAAAGCAAAACAAAAAGAAACAACCCTGATCCAGCTTAGTAAGTCTCTCACAGATTTATAGAGCCCCTACTGAATGAGCCCATCTATTTCTCAATGTGTGTGAACCCTGCTTTTTGCAGGATTGTATGGCTGAGAGGACCTGCATAAGGTCATCCAGTCCCAGCTTCAATTCAGGGATCAGCTGTACCAATATAATTTCTATCAAATAATAGTCTAACTTCTTAAAATTCCTCAGTGCAGGTGACTTAGGATCTACCACTCTGTCTTGGGGTACTGCTGCCTTTACAGTTAGAAAGTTATTCCTAACGTGTAACTCACAGCTTTTCTGCTTCAGTTTTGGCTCGTTAATTCTTGTTGTAGCCACTGCACCAAGAGAAATGTAGTTCCTCTTTTCAGCAAATATTTTTGTATTTGAAGACTGATACTACTCTTCCTCTTCTCAAACTTGTCTTTCAATATGTGGAGTTCTTGTCTCCCCCATGCTTTCTCTAAAAAATCTGTACTTCTGAGATGCTACTGAAAAACTCTAATTCCAGGTAAAAAGAAGCTCAGGGTGGCTCAGTCACAGTTTCATAAATGATGCTGAGTAGTTTTATTTAATTAACTTGCAGTGAATTCCTCTCTGCTACTAGTCTATATACTTAGCTCTGGTTTAATTTTCAACTAGAAGGAAGGCTTTGTGTGTCTTTTGCCTAGTTCACTGGCAGAAGACGAGTTCTTGCTTAGCTTTACAGAGCTCTGACTACATAGCTGTAGAATAGCAAAATGGATTGCAGTGCCTCTTGCATATCAAAAGAATTGATAGTGAAGTCTGGCTACAAGATCTTTTCTTATAGGGAGGAAGAAAAAAAACATTGGAATCTCAGGTCCTGGAGTGAGTTTCTAAGACAAGGAGTTGGCAGAGAGGAAATCTTTAAATTCAAGACATTTGATCTGGTAGTCAATGGGAAAAAATAAATGTCAGACCTCATGATATCAATTATCTGAGTCACATTTAAAAAGTACTCAGTCCTCTGAACTTAATTCTTTTCGTATGTGCAAGACGAAGTGTGCAACATATTTGAAATCAAAATCCGTTTCCTTTTTAGATCATTAAGGAATCCACTGTTTGTACAAGCCAAAATAAGGTAACTGATATAACGAGGGTTGTGCTTTGCTGTGTTTCCTGGATTTCACAAATCCTCTGTTAAAAGGAGTTATCGAGTCAATCTTCTCACTTTATTAGAGCACACTTAGTAGAAATTGACCTTGATATCAGTTTACTGTGTTTTGAGATACTTGATAAGAGAAAAGCTGTATTCCCCTTAAAGCAATTTATTCTCCCTGTCTCTCATTTTTTCACATTTTGAGGTTTTGTCTTGAGCCCACCAGAAAGGTTTTTGTGTGAGCTATCTGTAAAGCATAGCTGTTTGCACTCAGGGAACATGATGCATTTTACAAAGTGGTGCAGTAAGTACTGATCTTACAGGGAGAGTGAAAACTGGGAATATAGTTAATTTGCTGCACACCACTACTTTTTTTTTTTTGAAGCTCTGCTGTGCTAAGTATCAATGGCTTCTTGAACTGCAGTTCAGCCTAGGGTACAGCGGAACGAAGGGGTTTGCTTTACTGCAAAAGGAAAAGAACTATCCAAGACAAACTGGCAATGATGAGTGAGATTTACATTTGATCATGAGTGAATCTTCATGTGGTGAAGCCTTTTTTTTTCCACTCTCTCTCAACACTTTTTAGTTGGAGATTTTGAGCATACTCCCCCTTGCTTGAAAGTGCAGAGCGCTACTGCAGTTAAAAAGTTAAAGTAGTTGATGGCAGATGACAGCTGCTGATGAGCAAATAAACCTCATGCTTCAGTGAGGGATTCAGGTAGAATTTCACAACATAAGGGTATTATAGGAATCTTGCAGAATTAACAGAATTTGAAGACCACTTGGTTATAAAACACTATAGGTCCTGTAATAAAGTTTATTGGTACAAAGACAACAAGCAGCTCACCAAATAATGGGAATATTGTGAACAAGCATAGTGCTTGTGCTGGAATTAAAAGCATGAAAGACCAAACATGTCAGAACCCTTCTATATTTTCTCTCTGTGTTTCTGAGGAAGGTCTTTAAATGTTCTGTAAATCTGTGCAGGATACTAGCATATATTATTTCCATGAAAGAAGATGGGAATGAAGAAGAACAAAAAGGCTGAGATTTTGTCAAGTCCAATGCAAATTAAGAGACATCCTTTCACAGGGATGGCTGTGTTAGAAAACTGACTGGAGGACTTGACCCAGGAATTGTGGTAGGAAATAGCTCTTCATCACTGGCAAAGGATCGGATTGTTCTGCTACAGTTTTCGTTTTTTTGCTTCCAGATTTATCAGTTCCCTGTCGAGCAGTCTTTTGAACTGTTTTGATAAATAATTGTACTTGTGAAGGTTAATGGAGTGTCAGTCCCTTATTTACTCTCAAGTCAAATGTAGTGCATGCTAGTCAGAAGTGTAGCTCATGCTTCATGACCAGCTGACCTTAATGCTTTAAAGTGTGGTTATAGTCTTTTACATGACTGTAAAAATGACATGAAAGGGTCCCATGTCTTCTGTATTGCTGTGGCTTTAGAGGGCAAGTTTAGTTGCATAAAAATATGGTATTTTCATTAATTGCTTATAATGCTGTAACTTAACATGGGGTTGGAAAATAAAGTTGTGTGGCAGTTAAAAAATGTCAATAAAGCAATCAGATAGACGTGACTCAGAAAATACATCGGGAGCAAATGTGTTGAATAAAAATGGCATTTTAATGCCACTGTTCTGCTTCTCTCTATACCTCGTTGGAGTTTCACCTATTACAAAAGCAGAACACAAACACTTCTGTGGAAAATCCTCATCTGTGCCAGTCTCAAATGAATGCAGCCCTTGCAGCCGCAAGGAAAAGTAGCAATCTGCAAAAATGTTTGTTGCTGTTTATGTTCCAGTTTATTTTCATTAGTGTCTTCACTGGATATTTTAAAGGGAGTGCTACTTTTCATCAGTGCTTAGGAAAAGAGTAAAACCTGAGAAGACTACTAATTCCTTTGAGAAATGTTCATAGCTAATTCTGGTCATATTTTAAGTGTACACTGTGCATAAGATGACCTTTCTGGTACTAAGACTTTTTCTGTTACTTTTAAGGAAGAAACTTTTATGTTTAAAGTGAATAAGAGCTGTGATGAAAATTAATAAACTCGCAGAAAAAAAGGCTTAAAATGAAAAGTGTTCTGAAAGAGAGATTCCCTTATTTCTGAAGTGAGATTTTCCAGATATTTACTCTTCTGAACAAGTGATCCCAGAACAAGTGATCCCATTTCAACTAAAAATGACCTGTGGAGGTAAATACAATTTGCTGATGGAGATCTTCTGAAACTCTTGCTAATCTTATTCAGCATTCTGTCCAGCTTCTTTAGAGAGTAAATATGTGCTGTAATCAGGAGAAGCAGGCTGATAATTAGTATCCTAATGGAAAAATGTTTTCAAAAGGATGTTGTTCAGACAGTCCTCAGAACTTCTCCATTTATTTGCTAGAACTCTAAACTTGCGTCCTCGGTCTGTTCTATTGATCTTCCTGATCCCAACTTTCTCCTTTGATAGTATTTTGGCTAATTTGGGTATCTGTGACTTGTGTGTGTTTATATAACTAATTTATCTTTATATACCTGATATCTTCACATTACTGACTCATCATGTGATAAGAGTATCTTGGTTTGGCTTGAAGTGAATTGGAAACCACAACAAACCTGAAGACTTCCTTATTTTATGAATCTGATTTCTAAATAGTCAGTGAAAACTGATTTCATGATAAAGTTGGGTAGAACCAGGTTGAAAGACAGAGGAGCTGGCAGTGTATGTATGTGTTCCTTACAAATTATTTTATTCTCTTTACATTAGGCCTGGATGGAAGTACCTTACATTTCTATGAAGGACAGACATGCTTCCCAATTAATGTGTGATACTGATGAACAAAACAAAGTGGTCATATTGTAACTACTACTGATATTAGTAGCCGTGAATGTGACTGTCGTGCACTACGTTAACTACTCAAGAAAGCAGTCTTTGGTCAGGTGTTTTTGGTGTTGCAGCAGACAGTCATTGCAACATCTTTAGATTCTCTGTGTTTAGAAGTTTCTTTGCACCTTCAGTTATGAGACACTATATAATGATTTAATAACAGAAATACAATGCCAAAATGTCTTGAGAAGAGCTTTATATAATAATGTGGAAGTGCAGACTCCAGTACTGAAAAAAGATTGACTGCCTTTCAGATTAACTGCTCTTATGTGTCAGGAACTAGCTTCTGTCTGCTCATACCTTGTACAGTATAAATAAGCTCTCAGCATAATTTCTAATGTCCTTTGCATGTGTTTTTCACTCTTTATGTAATTTAATTTATTAAGGCAATTTACTTTTCAAATATGTAGTCTCCACATATGGAAGATCAAAAAATTTGAAGCAGGAAGTTGTATGTAACTCGTCTGAGTACGTTTAAACATTTACAATGTTAAATGTACCTACTCATAGACCAGAATAGAATTATAGAATGATTTGGGTTGGAAGGCATCTCCAAAGGTTATCTAGTCAAACCCCCCTGCAATAAGCAAGGACATCCTCCACTGGATCAGATTGCTCATAAACTTGTTCAGCCTGACCTTGAGTATGTCCTGGGATGGGGCCTCAACTACCTCCCTCATGGGACGTCTCCCTGCCATCATTGCAGAGGTCCTCCAGCTCCCTGATCATTCTCATGACCCTCCTCTGGACTCACTCCATCAAGTCCACATCCTTTCAGTGCTGGATGCAGTACTCAAGGTGAGGTTTCACCATAGCAAAGTGGTGAAATCGTCATGCTTCTTTTGATGCAGCTTAGGATGTGATTTGGTTTTTGGACTAATAGAAAGGAGAAAAAAAAAAGAAAACCCTTCAAAATGTACTGTATTTTCTTTTTAATGTGTATGAATATCTGTGTGTGTGTGCACATATGTGTGTGTGTATATATATATATATATATATATAAAGATGAAGCGTGCCTCTTATAAGCAAATACTGTGTCTTTGTGTTCACCCTGTGTCTGTGCTCAAGGTCTCTAGGTGCTCAGTTGGAGCTTTTTAATTATTTTTCTCTCTTTGATATTGTGAAGTATAATGAATGGATTGCAGAGAACTTTTTGTTATGAACCTTTCGTGCGTCATCTCAGTGCTGGTAGGCAGAGTGATACCTGGCTGGATTGCATCCTGAAACTAAGTCTTGATAAATGTAAGGTCCGAAAAAAGACAGGTTTTGTAAAACCATAGTCAGCCAGTTGCATCCTGGTCAGGCAGTAGGCTTACATTCTTTACAAGTTGTGTCTATCCTATTTGGGTTGTGCAATTCTGTGGATTTTTTCAGCATCACTTCATGATGACTGAAAAATACAGGGAATACTCACAAATCAGTGATTCAAAGGGGAGCTTGGACAAGAGAGGCTATTTCCAGCAAAAAGTTAGTCATCCTCTGCTGGCGGTGCATAGTTGGCTATGTCTGTAGCAGAATAGATCTTTTGGGCATTTTTTTTTTTTGTTTGTGAACATCTCATATAGCAGAATGCAAAATCAGTCACTAAGGAAAATATATAGTGGATTTAATTAGCTACAGGAGTTTTTTTTTTTTTTAAAGGCATAAAATTGGGAATTAATTGCCTTAAAGCTAATAAAAATAATTTTTATTACTCAGAATAATTTAGATAAGTGATGAGAAAGGGGAGGGAAAATTTCACATTTCTGTACAGTTTGCTTACTGTCTAATTCTTAATCAGGAGTGTCACAACGTCCCTCGGTATCGTCTTACCATAAAGGTCTCTTAGTAGTAGGCAGTACATGCAGTTTAAAGGAACATAAAAAGGAATAAGTCATCTGCAGAATGAGAACAACTGTGAATCTGTCATAAATTAGAATTTAGTGGGCTTTTTGCATCACTGTCAGTCTAAGCTGGCTTCTGTGTGTGGGGTCTATGTGCATTTTAAATCTTGTTTAAACTCTGCTTGAATGCGCTTTAGAATGAGACTCAAATGATAAGATGACATCATGCAAGCTCCCCTGAGCAGAACATAATATTGCCATTTGAGGGGTATTAAGGTCCAGGAAAGAGAACAATAAATTGGTTCTCAGTAACCCATGGATGCTGAATGTGCTCTGCCATTTCCTTGCTTTGGAACCTGGCAAGTTGGTTCATGTAATTTCCTAATTCACCCCATGTATTTCACAAAGAAGTTGTGTGGGGATTAATTAACAGATTTTTGAGTGGCTCTAGCACATACTACATTTATGTATTGGTGTTATGTGCATTGACTTCTGTCACACTCATTAATTATTCTGATATATTTGGCATTCTCTGATCAAACATCATCCTCTGTTTGAAGCACGTAAGATTCAAATACAATGGATTCCTACTCTGAACATGTTCTCTGGAAATGACTTTATGAAAATGTCTTCATTCTATGATAATAAAGACAGAAAAATATACATACATACATACATACATATATATATATATACACATACATATATTTTTGTATTTATTATTTTATCATTATTTCCTATGCAAGCTTTCCTCGAGAGCTGAGAAAACTACTTTGGTTTATACTAGAATTCCAAACTCTTATTTCACTAAAATAGTGGAGCAGTCATAGATAGAAGGAAATTAAAATTATAAAAGACATAAAGAGAAGAGTAGGTGAAATAAACTTTAGAGGGAAAAACAGGTCTTTTAGTAACTGCTGAAAGGGATGAAACTGCTTGGAAGAACCTGTAAGTTATCGTGTAGCCATTCCTCAAGAAGTGTAAAGAGAATAAGTAGCAGATAGAAAGTAACTGTTGAAGTGTATGAAAAACAGGTGAAATAATTGAGAAGAGGGAGCTGGGGTTGTTTAGCCTGGAAAAGAGGAGGCTCAGGGCAGACCTCATAGCTGTCTACAACTACCTGAAGGGTGGTTGTAGCCAGGTGGGGGTTGGTCTCTTCTCCCAGGCAACAAGGGGACACAGCCTCAAGTTGTGCCGAGGGAAGTATAGGCTGGATGTTAGGAGGAAGTTCTTCACAGAGAGGGTGATTTGCCCTTGGAATGGGCTGCCCAGGGAGGTGGTGGAGTCACCTTCCCTGGGGGGTGTTCAAGGAAAGCCTGGATGAGGCACTTAGTGCCATGGTCTAGTTGATTGGCTAGGGCTGGGTGCTAGGTTGGACTGGATGATCTTGGAGTTCTCTTCCAACCTGTTTGGTTCTATTCTATTCTATTCTAAAGATAAAAACAGATCTGTGAGTCCCATGTTAAAGCCGATAGGCATTTCAAACAGAAGTGAATGATACATTTCTCGACCAAGAGAATTCACTTTGAAAGCCTCATGTTCTAAGTGTGGTGTCTTCTGCTGTAGTTATCTCCAGCAGAGACAATGGGACTATTTCTCAAGTGGCTCTTTTATTTTAATAAAGTGATGTTTTCTGGCCCATCTAGAAAACGAGAACTTCCAGAAGATTGCTTTCAGAAAGAGAAAGTTATACTAATATCTGTGGAGGCAAGGGGGATTTTGACAGTTATCATCCTGTAAGTCTAGTTGTAATATTTTGAAAAGTAAGACAACAAATACTCAGTAATAGCAGATAAACAAGTATGAAATGAGAAGGCTCATAAAGAATATACAATGTACATAAAGCACAACAAAGTTACTTTAAAAGCCCGGTGGATTTAGCTTTCATGTAGGACATGTGCAAGATTCCCAATATTAAATATGTGGGCTAAGTGTTAAAAAACAGTAAGTACAAAGCTAAATCATTCCAAAAGAGTTGATTATTGGAAGTTGCATAGAATTCAGTCATGGATTGTGAAGTGTTTCCTTCATACTGTTTCAAGCATCTGATTTGAATGTTCCAGGTAAAGTAACCATAAAAAAAAGAATAGTAATGCATTAAGCTGTTGAGAATCTGAGGGCAGATTATGTACAACGTAATTTTCTTCCGAAGAGCAGAAGGAAGCAGGTCACTGAATGTCTGAAAGAGAATGGATAGCTTCTATGAGAAGTCACAATGGCAGAGATTGTCAGGGGGTTTCCATCAGCAGAAATGAGGAAACAATTCCTAGGACAATATGTACTGCACACGTGTCCTTCATTATCGTAGAATCATAGAATGGTTTGGGTTGGAAGGGGCCTCCAACAGTCATCTAGTCCAAGCCCCCTGCAGTGACCAGGGACATCCTCCACTAGATCAGGTTGATCAGAGCCTTGTCAAGCCTGATGTTGAGCATCTTGAGGGGTGGGGCTTCAACTACCTCCCTGGGCAACCTGTTGCAGTGTTCCAGCATCCTGACGGTGCAGAAATTGCTCCTAACATCCAATGTAAATCTGCTCTTCTCTCATTTCAAACCATTGTCCCTCATCCTGTCCCTGCAGGCCTTTGTAAACAATCCCTCTGCAGCCTACTTGTAGGCCCCCTTCAGGTAGTGGAGGTCTCCCTGGAGCCTTCTCTTCTCCAGGCTATTGTGTTATTCTGAGCTGGAAAAAAAAATTAGACTGAAAGGACAATGCTTGTGGTAGTCCTTTGCCTACAAGTAATCAGTGTGGTTCTTGGTATGAGATTCATAGGACAGTGAGTGGCTGTAGCAACATTTTAGATATATGGATAAATAAATCCATTATTCTAGAAGTTTGAACAAGTGAATGACAGTACAGTCATTAAAGTTGCCAGTGGTGCACCAGGGAGAACAGAACCAGAATATCAAAGGAATCAAGGGGAGGCTTCATGGCAGGAAATAGTAAAATAAAAAATTACAAATTGATACCACTGGATAAAATAATCCAAAATACAGCTAATCAATGGGAGTGGGGCACTTAGTAAACAGTAGTGCTGAAAAAGATTGAGTTGTGTTAAAACAAATTAGATATGAGCTTATCATGCAGCAAGGCAGCAAAAAAGGTGATAACAAGGAGGTAATTGTCCAGCTCCTCATAACTCTGCTAAGATTACATGTGAAATGTGTTCCATTCTGGCCACATTAGAGAAGTCAACAAATTGAAGGGATTTCAGATTCAAGCAACAAATGATTAAAGAGTTGTAGGAGCAGCTTTGCAAAGGAAGACTGAAGGAGGAAAGGCTAAATGTGGGCAGGAATAACAAAATAAATATTTCTTAACTGTCCAAAAAGATATGAATGGTACAGGCTCTAAAGTGGAAGAGAAATAATGCAGAGCCCTGGAAGAAGCTGCTTTCTAAGAAGAATGTTAGACTGAAAGGAAACAACTATGGGAGAAATACATTTCAAAGCAACAAGAGGTTTTTTTTAACTGCGTACAATATTTCTATGGGGAATAGGAAACTTTATTGCCTGAGGCAAGTTACTGGCCCAAATGAAACAACTGGGACCACACCAGTGGGCTAAATGTCCTGTTTTGTTACTGCGTTAGGTACTTGGCAGACTCACACTGCCTTAATACAAACATGAGCTCAGACCCCTAGTGGGATATTTGCTTTTAGTTTGGAGAATTGTTCTCACCAGGCAAGATATCCTCCAAGCCATCCTTGAAACAGAGGATGCATCTCTCCAGATTGTCCAGGTCCTTCTGAATGTCATCCCATCCTTCTCGTATATCAGCAGC
Organism: Tricholaema leucomelas; assembly: GCA_013400475.1. Lineage (NCBI taxonomy): Eukaryota > Metazoa > Chordata > Aves > Piciformes > Lybiidae > Tricholaema lacrymosa > Tricholaema leucomelas. Next base: position 18,339 of record WAAF01008829.1, read on the forward strand.
AGCACTCAGCGTGGTGTCATTGCAAATTTGCTGACGGTGCACTTGTTCCCGCTGTCTATAGCATTGGTAAAAATATTACACAGGACTGGTCCCATCGTGGACCCTTGAGGAACACCACTTGTCACTGCTTTCCATCTGGACTTTGAGCCATTGGGCACTACCCTCTGGATGTGACCGTCCAGCCAATTCCTTATCCACTGACCAGTCCACCCATCAAATATGTATCTCTTCACCTTGGCCAGTAGGATGTTGTGTGGGACTGTGTCAAAGGCCTTGCAGAAGTCCAGATAGATGACAGCTGTAGGTTGTCCTTTTCCACTGAGGTAGGCACTCCATCATAGAAGGCTACTAGGTTCATCAGGCAGGATTTGTCCTTAGTGAAGAGTCATGGTAGCTCCCTAGTCTCCATGTGCCTTGTCAGACCTTCTGGGAGAATCTGCTCTGTGATCTTCACAGGCATAGAGGTAATGCTGACGGATTGGTAGTTCCCAGGATCCTCCTTTCTGCCCTTTTAAAAAATGGCTGTAATGTGTCCCTCCTTCCAGTCACCAGGAACTTCACCTGACTGCCAAGACTTTTCAAACATGGAAGCTGGGTAGCTGGGAACGGCTGTGGAGCCATTACTGGCGTATGACATTCCTTCTATTGTATCACTACATTCTGTTCAGATGGTTCTCTCCCCTTCTTCTAAACAGTCGATGCAGACAGTGGGTTTGTTTCATTGTAAGAATGCTGGTAATGAAACTCTTTTGAAAACACTCAGCACAGGTTTTAGTAGGCCTGCAAAACCAGAGTGGTTGTATGTGGTTACTAAGCTTGTATTTTTACACAGATAATAGTTTTATACCACATGATTTCCAAACTATTAGAAGGATTTAATGTATACTGAAGACTCTACCAAGCTGTTTTGATAAGTAGTCCTCCTTTTTGTTTAGCAAGGTCTTAAGGCTGATCTTTAGTCCCCCAGGGAAGAGATCATAAAAGTCTTAAATGTGCTTTTGCAGAGTTTTATTTATTATTTTTAAGCATGAAGATTACTATCACGAAGATAACAAGGCTGCTACAGTACAACGTGTTCTTTGTTTTTGCAGGTTATAGCTAACGTATTAGGAGTTCTCAAAATGCCACTTTTGTTTGTTAAGTATTTTGAGAGCAAATAGACGTAATCCTATATTACATTCTTAAAATGAGTTTGCCTGGAGAAAGAAGCAGTAGGAGTGGACTGGTATGAGGATAGGTGTCAGGAATTATGTCATGAACCACATTTCCTCAATATAAAGTAGTAGTTGCGAATTTGCTATATTTAATATCTTTACTCTGTAGAAAGAGTTGCAAGTTACTTTTATACACAATTCATTTCAAGAAGTGAGACAAAGAGGGGCTGAAACTAAAACTAAAATCTGCAGCATGAAAGAACTTTTTTAAAACTATTAGACATCCAGTATAAAAAGATCACTCACGTTTTCTCTTACAGTTTTTACTACAAACAGGCCCACAATTTGCATATTATTCTTTTATTTGTAATAAATCAAGTAGAAATGCTGGGATAAGGAATAAGAAATACTAAACTTGTTCTGTCTGTTTGGGGATGGGCTGGAATGCAGAACAGCCAGAGAAGAAATGTTTGTCTTAAATGTTATCAGATTGTGCTCTGTGCTGTAGATAGTCAGATAATGGTCTGTTGAAGAAGCCCAGAGAGTCAGCCAGTCACACTGTGCAGGTTCTAGCTCTTTATTTTCAGAGACCTATAATGAATTCAGTGGAAATTTAATGTATTTATATTTTTGTGCATTTTTAAAAACTATCACTAGGCACATCTTTATATCTTTAAACACTTTACATCCTTGAAAAATCTGCTCCTCTGTTCTGTAAATCTCAAAGGACAAAGTTAGAAAGCAATGCGGAATGGATTAGAAGTTACTCCTTTTGTGTGAACACAACAGTTTGTTACAGCTCTTGCCCATGCAGTTATTGCAGCAGTCTCATGTATTGTATTTGGAAAAAATCAAAGTTACTGTCAGAGTTACTGTCAGATATTATGAGGTGGTGCTTGATATATGAGAGAATTCCTAATTTCCGGTTTCAGATGATTGGGCTGCGGTGCACCACAGAGCAATGTAAGAACTGAGTATTTATTGCATCAATAAAAATCAAAATACAACTGTTATGAGGCTTTTGTCCAGTACTCTCTAGGCTTCTTACATCAATTAGATAAAACACTCTAAGCTGCAGGAAATCTTGATTATTGTCTCAGTTTTACATATGGAGGAAAAAGGTAAAAGGAAAGTGTTTGCTGTAGCAGAATTCCTATCTTTTTGAACTTCAGATGATTTTCAACAAGGTTCATAGATACCAAACACTGGAAATACCTGTTAGTCTCCCCATTGAAACCTCTGCCAGTGTGTCTTCTGCTTCGTCAGAAAGAGGTCATTAGTTAGATACAGCACTTGACATCCAATAAATACAACCTGAAGGACTAGAGATAGTAGAGATAGTGGGAAAAAAAAAATCTTGAGTCTGATGATTGGCAATACTTCCAAAATATGGATCATGGAGTCCCAAATATGTCATCTGGCCAGCAAATTGAGAGAGATGATTTTGCCTCCTTTTTCTGGTGAGAACTCACCTGGAGTACTGTGTCCAGCTCTGGAGCCCTTAACATAGGATGGACATGAATCTGCTGGAATGGGTCCAGAATAGGACTATGAAAGTGATTGAGGGGCTGGAGCACCTCTGCTAGGAGAGCAGTCTGAGGGAACTGGAGTTGTTCAGCTCGGATAAGAGAAGGCTCCAGGGAGACCTAATAGCAGCCTTCTAGTGCCTGCAGGGATCCGACAAGAAGGATGGAGACAGACCTGCAGTGATAGGATGGGGGGAAATGGTTTGAAATGAGAGGAGAGTAGGTTTAAATTGGATGTTAGAAACAAGTTCTTTACTATGAGGCTGGTGGAACACTGGAACAGGTTGCCCGGGGAGGTAGTTGAGGCCTCAACCCTGGAGATATTCAAGGTGAAACTCAACAAGGCTCTGAGCAGCCTGATCTAGTGGAGGATGTCCCTGATGACTGCAGAGAGATTGAACTAGGTGACCTTTGGAAGTCCCTTCCAACCCAAACCATTCTGTGATTCTAATATGTTTTTTGCTCCTATCTAAATGTAGGGCAGAATGAAAGAAATTCAGCAGCGTAAAAGAGCCATGTCCGTTGGGAAGCCTTGTGGAACATGTATTCCATCTTCCTGAAGGTGTCAGGATGACAGACACCTACAATCCTTACAATGCAGAATGTGTAAAGAGAGAAGTGATTTGGAGATAGGATTCCTATTGAAAATTCATGGCACTTAACCCTCCTAAAGTAATTACATCAATTAAGGCAAAGATTCGGAAGGCAAGGAAGAGTAAAAAATAAAAGATTATTACTTTGTGACTACTGTGTGTGTGATTTGTTTCTTTTAAACCTTAAAAAATATTGGAAATGTCAAGTTTGGTTTGCCTCATAATGGCTGGTGGACCTCCTGTGGGTATTAGGAGTGTTTTTATAGCTTTCAGATTTTCAGTTGAAGTAGCTATGCTGTTGAATCTCAAACACAGATATTTATTTCCTTAATGTTTACTAAGTAAAATAAATAAAAATAAATAGAAAGCAGTGCTAAAGTGGTTAAGAGTAATTTTTCTTCACAAGTGTCAAGTGTTCTGGTTTCTGATTATGTCTTATGTGACACTGTTACCAGCTTCCTAGTCACTATGGAGACTATAAAATACATAGGCCTACATGTGTAATATAGGAAGCAGAAGGGGAAAAGGCTTTTGTGTCTTCTTTATACATTCTAAATAGAACAAAGTTTGGGCAAAACTCCAGCTTCAAAAAAGAACTTGTTAGGTTGCTTTCAGGGTAACAGGCTTCTTAAAATCAGATAGTATCAGTGCTTGTTTGAAAGACACAAGTATTTTATTCCAGGTGTTTTTGACTGCAAAGCCAAAAGCTTGATTCTTGAGTTTTATTTATTTGTTTGCTTGCTTGGTTGTGTATTTATTTATTTGTTTTCTGCAGCTGCAGCCTCCTTGCATCCCATTAACTGTTTCAGACATAGTTCTGAGTTTTCTTCTGCTTTAGTTATGGCTGGGTACGGACAAAATTTCAGTGTCACAGAAACAAAGTTTTCTGTCTGAGTTCAGTTGCAGATAGGAATAATGTGCATGTCTAGATGAAGAAGAAAATGAGATCTGTTTAGCGTACTAAGATTGTATTTTGGAAGTCTCACTGAGTACAGCCTCTTCCATTTCATTATGCATTTCACTGCCCTTCTGGAGAACTGAAATAGGCCTCAGCTGGACCCTGGAAGTGAAGAGAGACAATTTGAAAGACACAGGTGGAATGAATGGTTTCTTTTAACTGCAAAATGTTTGCACTTTTTATGAGAGCAAGGGTAACATTGTGTAATCTTTAAAAAAATATTGCTTAGTGAGGATAAGTCCATTGTCCAGTGACATGACTTTTCCTGTCAATCACAAAGGTGACAAGGGGGCTAGATTAAGTAAAGCTTGCCCAAGATTAACAAAGGAAGATTATTGACCTCATCTCGAAAGGGCAGAAGCCTGTTTTATCGTTGAACCTTGGAAGAGGTATTTCCTACATAGGTAGAAAGCTGTTTGGCAATGCGGATGCAACTTCCTTGTAAATGAACAAGGCTTCCTGTGGATTCCAGCTTAGAACGGACGCAGAAGACACAAAATGTGGGCAAGTCCTTTTTTTTCTTCTGTTGCTGTGCTTGGGGAGGAAAGAAGGGCCTAGGGTGTTTGATTCAGCGGGATCTGTGCAGGTCCTTGTCTGCCTTTCTGAAGTGGGGAAAAGCAAGAAACAACAGCAGCAGGTGTTGGTGAGCACAATCCCAGCTCAGAGTTGGATGAAACGTTGTGCCAGAACACATTAGCAAAGCAGTTCGCGATGCAAATGAACAATAGAACCTCATCCACGAAGCAGCTGCTAACTGCATAAAACTGTTACCAGAATTAACGGTGCCAGAGGCTGGAATGTAATCAAACTTGAGCAGGTAAAATGGTTACACATCTGAGAAAGACTGTTCTCAGGTAAAGGAGCGGCTTTTTCCTGCTGCTTTGGTGACTGAAGGAGAGGTCTTGTGTGTGGCTTTGTGGACTTCTTTTGAAAATGTCAGTAGCAGGTATTTAGGTTCTCTAATACCACTCTTTAGAGTGGTGTTGCTCTCTCTCTGTTAACTGAAAAAAGTCATACGATGTTTCCTTTGAAAAAAGGAACCTGCTAAATCTCACTTGTTAGGAGGGAACTTCCTTCTCAGGGTATTAATTTTCAACTGTTGCTGACGTATCTTTCTGGGCATTAAAGATTTCTCTGCATGTTTTCAGGGGGATAGTTAAATTCATGTGTAATGTTAGGGGATTTTCCTTGCTAAAAGTTTTTTAGCTTTATACAGTCATCGACATGTGTAGGTTTTTTTACATGGTAAAAGTAAAAATCCAGAACCACTGAAAATTCTTTTTCACTTTCCCCAATAATGACATAAGAGGAAAAATAGAAGAATATAAAATGAGAGCCAGCATAACAGCTGAGCATTTCAGGTTCTTGTTCTGAATGACCAAATGAAAAGATCAGGGTCAAGTGGGGAAGACAGATTCTTGAGTTGGTATGCTGGAGAATCCATGTTGGACTCCCATCAGCAGCAGTAGTTGTATGCATTCATCTGCCGGTGAGGAAAGGATTCTTAGATTGCAAATCACGCAGTGAATGTGTGATTGCTACAGATCTTTTTGAATGAATAATTCACTGGTGTACTGTAATTTAGCCCACTGAGATGTGATTGCAGTTGTTCCCTTACTGTATATGTGTTTTGATTAAGTGGAGTGTATCTTAAACCCCGTAAGTGTATAAATAGCCCATGTATGTGATATGCAAACACTGCATGCATGAACACCTAACAACAGCAGTCTAAGGAAACTGGGGATGATTATGTAGATAATATTTTAATATAGAATTTATCTTTTAAAAAAAAAATCTGTAGAACTCTTTGCTTTCCTTTATTGTCCAGCTATGGAGTCTCCTGAACTGTGGTATTACGTAAATGCTTTTAGCCAACATTGTAGTATCAGGACCTTTATGTCCTATTAAACAGTTTATCATACCAAGACCTTTGCAATGTAAGAAATCATTTCTTTTAGGCCTATCTTGCAGGTAGTAAACTGAAACACAGAAATGAAAGTGGCTTTTATCCATGATTACATGGAGCATTGGAGAGAACCAGAAATTAAGTATCCAGAGCCTTTTCATGATGCGTTATCAACAAACGACTCTCTTACCCTCTTCCCCTCAGGTTTTCTTTTCCCCAGAAAGAGAGGCAGGGAAATTTTAGTAATTTTGAAAATACTTATGGGTTCCATTTGAATGTCAAGCAATTTGTGAGTTTGAATTACCTTACCTTGCTTTTTGCATCATTCAGTCCTTGTGTTCTTATGCTTCTTCTCTTGTAACAAATATGTTTTATACTCAGAATATATTTGCGCGTGTGAAAACACTTGTGTATACCCAAAATGTCCATGGAACCAGTGATGATGATTTCTGAGTTTTAGGCAGCTCTTGCAAATACTTTGTGAGCAACGTCAACGTACACAGAAACGTGAAGGTCTTTGGGGCTCACTTTGAAATAAAACCAAGAATTTAGTTTCTTCAAAAATCAGGAACAATACTGTTCTTAATTGATAGTATAGGTGGATTTAAGAGCTGTAACTAAGGATGGTATTTAGCTTATCTGTCTTCAAAGTGTGAATAAGAAAGCAGCTTTCAAGATATTTCCTCTTTTGGCCTTGTGTGAGCAAAAAAAAATTGCCAGTTGGTGGTACTTGGTTTGAAGGTTAGAAAAAATACTGCTTGTGTACATCTGTTAAAAACCAGTTTGTTCAGGTATATCTATAATCTGGGGAAAAAAAACACGTTTGGCTCCAACTTATTGTTTACGTCAACTATTAGTTCTCCAAGTGCAGAACAAAAATGGAGGGAGTTGCAAGAAAAAAAGGGGGAAAAAAAAGAAAAGGAGCATTTAAGTTAACTAGAGTCAGAAATTTTTTTAGGGCTTGGTCAAAAGCTGATTGACGTCAGTAGAAAGTCTCTCATTAACATCACTGGGTTTGGCTTTTGGGGCATATGATGGCCCAGATTGTAATCTCACTTAAAGCCGATTCTGTTAGGGAATTTATTTACTAGTATAACACATTCAAGCTGCTCAAAACTGTTTGCACTAGAAGTTTTCTTAAATGAAGATAATTTTTTACCCTTTTACCACACTTTTTTGCAGAAGTGGTCTGTGAAAACAGATACATTCTTTACCTCATCACTTCCATATTGCTTTATTCAAATTTTATGGATATAATCTTTAGCCATTTGTATTTGTTACATTTTTTAAAAGACCCTTTTTTCCCCCTTGAAATATTAGGTTTTATTAAACCAAAGATAGCCATTTATGTTGTATTGTGTTATCACAGAATCACAGAATGTCAGGGGCTGGAAGGGACCTGGAAAGCTCATCCAGTCCAACCCCACTGCCAGAGCAGGATCACCTATACCAGATCACACAGGAACGCATCCAGGTGGGTTTTGAATATCTCTACAGAGACTCCACAACCCCCCATGGTAGCCTGTTCCACTGTTCTGTCACCCTCACGGTGAAAAAAATTCCTCCTCACGTTTAAATGAAAATTCCTGTGCCTCAACTTCCAGCCATTGCCCCTTGTCCTGTCATCAGGCTTCACGAAGCAGAGCCTGGCTCCATCCTCCTGGCACTCACCTCTCAGTCTCCTCCAAGCTAAAGAGCTCCAGCTCCCTCGGCCTCTCCTCATAAGAGAGATGTTTCATAATTGTTGTTGTTTTTTTTTTTCTTTTGAAATGCCAGGTTTTATTAAACCAGAGACACCAAACATTGCTCAGGGGGAAAAAAAATCATAAAATTGCTACACCAATCCCTACAAAGAGTGTATGTGTTGTTCTCATACCCTGTAAAATGAAATAACAAAGCCTGTAACTCCGATCACAGAATGGTCTGGTGACTTTTTAGAAATAATACTCATTAAAACACCTGGAATAGAAAAATGTAAAGACATAAGGTAGTGAAAAATTAAAAAGTAAACCCCCCAAAATCCAAACAACTGTGTAGACTTTGATCAAAATAAAAACGGTTGACATTTGCAGCACTGCATTATGCAGTCTGCACAGCTTTGGAGACACTGACCTGAGTTTTGCAAGGTATAGATGACATATGTTAGCAGAGTTTAAAAAGGGGGTTTCAAGGGATGTACACTGACTGGTAGGGTATCAAAGAGACATAAAAGGAGAAAGGCATGTATGCAGAGAACATTGCTTTATGTTGGAGGAGGCGTGGAGAAGAAGGCTCTCACATTAATGAAGGCGAATTTGAAGATGCTGGAACCAGTTCTGGTTTCCATTAAAATTAATGAGTAGACCTCTGTTGACTCTGATGTGAGGAGGATTGTGTGGATGTTCCAGGAAGTCAGTTTTGCCATTGTGCTACTAGTCAAAAGTCATTAGGACCACCTTTCTGAAATTATTTTTTGCTACAAGAAATGAAGGTATGGGATGAAAGAGAGGGATAGAAAGAGAATTAGAAAACAGAAAACAATTTATTCATCCTTTATAGATTGGAGGACTACTTGAAATGAGAGTTAAAATAAGTCTTGTGGTGAAGGGCATTTAATATTTGATTAGTTTCATTTCTTACAACTAGCCATCAAGAAATTAAGTACTTTATAAAGTCAGGAAATTAATGGTCCTTGAAAAAAATGGAATATTTTTTCCAAAGAAAGCTGTAAAAGAGCAAACAATTAAAGGTAATCAATACCATTGTTATTAGGGAATCTACAAGTACAACACTTCTTCTCAATTAGGGAAAAACTGTGTTTTATGTTTCTCTCCTGCAAGCAGATCTTTGTTCACTTCAGCCTGTAATCTTGGTTTATGCTTTATGGATGGGCTTTGTTCTGGCTGCTTTTGAAGCACTGCATGCCTTCTTAAAGGTTTCAACAGAAGAACAAACAGCGATGAACTCAAAGAACAAAGGGTTGTTCTTTCTCTCTATCTTTATTTTTTTCTGCTTCAAGGAAAAAAAGGTTTCATCTCATTTTTCTCCCCTTTCAGGAAGTTGATGGCAATAAAGTGATGTCTTCATTTGCCCCACACAACTCATCTACCTCACCCTTGAAGGCAGAAGAAGGTGGGCGTCAGAGTGGAGAATCGTTGTCCAGCACAGCCCTGGGAACCCCTGAACGGCGCAAAGGAAGCCTAGCGGATGTTGTAGACACCCTTAAGCAAAGAAAAATGGAAGAGCTCATCAAAAATGAGCCAGAAGGTAAGGCCTGGGAAACTGGCCAAAATTTTCTGGTTTGTTTTCTTTTCTGCAGATTCTTTTGGATACATACACTTTTTTAATCTGCCCATTTTCTGCTCCATTTGGTTTCTCTAAGTAGTAAAATCAAAGTGAAGAGCTCATAGTTTTTTGTCTATATTAAATTCCAGCAATATTCCATCATAGCTAACATTTGTAGCTTTTCCCTAATAGAGAGCCTTTATCTGACCTGATGGTCTTTTTGTCACAGTTGGAACAGACAGAGCAACCTCTCCAATATGGGTACAATGAAGACTGTAATTTTAACAGCTTTGGGGTCACTGACACAACTGCTTTCCCCCTCTGCATTTCTAGAGTGCAAAACAGTGTTATCAGCAATGTCAGTGTGAAATTATCTACTAGGCATGCCATTATTTGAGAGGTAAGAAATAAACCTGGAATTCAGGAAGGCTTTTGTCTGGAGCATGTCTTATCATGTCGTCCTCTACCTGTAGCACGGGTACTATAGAAACAGGCACACTGCAGGCTTTCTCTGTGTTATGTCTGGCCAGCAAGTTTCACCCTTGTTGTAGAGGAATCTTCTCTGCAGAATTCTTTTTGAGAATGTGTGTTCACTTGGTGATGATGTCATTTGTGCTGTGTCAGCTAAGACTAAGAAAGACACCTGCCCCTGTGAATCCACAGAGCAGCTTTCCTTTAAGTAAGATTCTAAATTCCTGCCTATTTGAGGCAGAGTCTGCCCCCTGACTGGAAGATGAAGTTCTCACTGTTTTCACTGTAGGTATCCAGCATGCATATTTACAGCTAGATTTCCTGGGGCCTGTGAGCCGGCTGGTGTTGTGTGGTCGTACTGCGCCTTATTCTCTAAAGCACAGTAATAGGACTTCACTTTCATTTACACCTGCCTATCCTGTTGTGGAAATCTGTTTCAAATGTTTAAAAGCACAGCCCTCGCAGCCCACCTCAGTCTTGAAGTATGAATTGACACCACCTACCAGAAAATTTTTGGACAACCTGCCTACTGGAATGAAAATATGGGTGCAAACTCAGCCACACTGTCACATACAGGAGCATGACAGGATTGCAAATTAGTCCTCTCTTCTTGACTGGAGCACACAGTAAAGGTCTGCTAGGAAACAAACCCTTTGCCTAAGCATTTAAAAAAATATTACATCTAATCATAGCATTTAATTTTGCATTTATGTTGCCTTAATGGTCGGTGCCATGACCTATCTCGTGCCTTTGAGTGGGAAAGAGCTTTCCTGTGTATGGTATTGGGGCGGGAGGAGGAGACCAGAGTTTTCTGTAAGAGAGAGGAAAGAACAGAGGGTTCTGGGCAATGTCTAAATGCTCTATAGAGTATGAGGCTGTACAAGCTGCACAGACTCCATTAAAGAAAGGCCACAAATAGACATGAGAATGGTTACAGAGCCTATGCATTATTTCATCTCTGCTAAAATGAAAATATACAGTACAAACAAAAGATCCACAGCTTTGTGAAGAGATTGAGAGAGAAAGAAGGGGGAGCAACTGAATGTTGGGCTTTGCAAATGCATGCAACAGAAAATCTTTTCTTCCCTCTAACCATTGTTCTATTGTCTTTCAAAGGCCATTAAAATGAACAGCAGGTTGTGATGAAAATTTCATTAAGCCCTAGTTAAGTCATTATGAGAGTGCCATATTCATGTCCCTGCTTACTCCCCATCTAGGAAAAAATGAATAGGAAAAGGGTTGCTGGTTTTTTCTCCTTTCTCCTTAAAAGCAAACTAACAAAAGTTCAGAAGTTAGAAGAGAATGGGAACTGGGACATGAAACAAAAGGAGGCCAGAGAGGTGAGCTGGCTAGGAAGAAAATTAGACTTGCATAAGAGCATTGAAAGGTGGTCAGGGACAAATACATCATTTTGACAAGTCTACCCTCCCCCTTCCCTTCAGCCAACATGATTGTTTTTAGAGTGGCTAATTAAAAAATATATATTTATGGGTGCAGATGGCAAGACTGTTAGAGATCCTCCACAAATAGGAGTCCTCTTAAAAGAAGCATGTATTACTGTGAGCACAATGTCTTCTCAGAACTCCATCAGAAAATCTCCTTAGTGTCATCTCTTCTTCATGTATTCCTAAAGTTGTCAGTCATCACTGGTTGCTAGTTGGGTCATTAGCATATTAATGAATTCCCCCATGAATGAGAGAAGTTAAGTGTGAATTTTGGGCAGCACACATAGGTAACAATTCAACAATGCATGATCACTGTGGTTTTCAGGAATAATTTGTCGTCTTGCTAGTTTGTGGAGCTTTGTAGGAGAAGACCAAGAATCTTGGTTAAGCTTTGCTGCATTATGTCAACAACAGTAATATAATACTTTATGTCTCTTTGGGAAGAAAGGGAAATATTTGCACCAGTAGTAGTGGTTTAATTAAATCAGTATCCTGTGAATCTTTCAAAGACCAGCTATGAGCCAAATTCCCATTTCTCTATGTACTCAAAAGTTTATATATTATTTAACTTGTACAGTGGGCTGTGTTTGCCCTGTTTTTATTATTTGAAATTGTCTTCTGAATTACTGTGGGAAATGTGCCTTTGAAGCATTCTTCCAAACAAATGGCCTGTTCCTTCAAAAGCAGAAAAAAGGGCCAGGTAGACAACTGTAGATCTTGATTCAAGCTGTGTGTTAATCAGCAAAAGGCCTCTTTTCTTAAATGGTTTTGGGGGACAAAAGAGATAGTCCAAAATATTGATAATTTGGCTGATTGGTTGTAAGAAACTTTACTGCTATCAGCTAAATGGCTTTGTTATGTTTGGTAAAAAATAATAGTTAATGTACGTTCTGTGGCCAAGGGACAAGGATTTTTGCAGTATTAGGAAACCCACTGCTCAAAGCACATCAGTGCACACCTGTATTTATGCTTGTTTGTAAGCACATGCATGTATACGCCCAGGAGCCGACAGAGCAGGCACCCAGTGTTCATAGTAATGCTTTCCATGATGATTTGTTGTATATGTGCCCTTGGTTCATGTTCCCTGTAGATGGTCATGCTACCTACTCATTCCTAAGAATGTTCAAAAGCTTGTCACTTCCTTTTCCTCCTTGCATGTGTGTATGGTTTTGGTTTTCATAGGGATTTATACTTAGCTCTAAATCAGTGCTTTGTTTGGGGAGGGGGTTCTTTTCCCTCCTAAACTTGCTATTTTACTCTTGTATGACAGTATGTGACTGACAATGAGTCATGCTGACACAGCAGCATGGAGTGTTTCAATGAATCTAAAACTTGTGGAATTTTACTCATTGCTAATACCGTGCTCATTTTTCTTCTTTCACATTCTGCCAGAAAATCCTTATATGCAGCTTTACTATTAGGCCCCTAAAGGCATAAACCTATTACTGAAGTCACACAATGTTATTTTACATGAAACATTCTGTCCTTTCTAACTTGAACTTCAGAAGAGGAGTCAGTCCCCTTTTATTCCTGCTATACAATAATGAAGATAATGGAGTGGGTTTGGAGAAGCCTTATATACTGTGACAGACCTCAAGCCCTTGCCCTGAGGGTCGTCTGCGGACCATGGGATTCCTTTTGCAGCTAAAATCATTAAGCGAATGAGATACAGGCATGTTTTTCTTCTGTTTTCTTAAGGCATCAGAGGATGGCAGACTCTCTGTCTGTTCTCTTCATTTGTAGAAATGAAATGGAAATCTCTTTGAAGTCACTGAGCTTGACACAAGTTCATGAAAGCAAAGACCAAAGCAGCTACTTAGTTTTTTTCTTTCACTATTAATGGGATTGGATTGCTGTATTTTAATTTATGGCTCGTGCCTGTGGAAAATTAAATCTCTGAAATCTGTGTAACCTTTCCTTTAAATGTATGACTTGGTTTCTGTAAGACCAAAAAAAAAAAGGCAAACAAGTAAATTCTCTCCTATTTTTAGAGTAGAACAGAGTACTTACTGGCTCTTTACCTCTCTCAACTTTTAATGAAGAATCAATCTTTGTGTTGGCAGTATATGTTTGTAACAGGTTATGTACCTGTCTGTCTTTAAAACTTCTGCACTGTAATGTCTGAGGCTAGATCTGAGCTGTTGCACAGAATTTGTAGGAATTCTGGATGAAAAGGATTATAAGGACATCTACCTGGCCATGGAGACTGCACATATGAGCATGTGCACACTTGGATGTACTTGCTCATCTGCACAGCTCATTCTTTTACTGTAAGGATCCCTGGACCTTAGCTTGATGTGGCTGTTGAAGTGGACACTTCAAATTTTATATAAATGCATGTATACAGATAGCCATATATACAGAGTGCATGCATTGGACACATATATTTAGACACAAGACACAAAAATTGTATATATATATAGTGAGTGTTTAGTATTGTGCCTACTGCAGAATTTCCTTCTACTGCTCCTTAGGTTTTCTGAGCAGGACCAATTAATCTCAGGTGTTTATTAAGGAGGTAATACACATTTGCAGGGCTCTAACAGGCAGCGTGAATACTGGAGCCTCATGTATTACAGTATACTGGAGTACTGTAATTACTTTGTCAGAAAGAAAGGGATGAGAAAGGCCTCTCGGGCACAATTTTTGTCTTATGAGCATCCCCCAAAGGCTATTTGTACTTGATGTTTGAGTTTACATTATAAATCACAACACCTGTTCTTGTGGTAATTTAAATGGCTGTTGTTTCAGCAGTTGTGTTATAGAAGTGAACCACTTTGAATTTAGGCTCTCTAGCTGAAATAAGGTCCCAGAATATCTCTTAATATTTACATCAAACTTTTAATCAACAGATCTTACAAAGAAATCAAGAGATCTTCCTCTTGTTAAGACACAAATTCTAAACCAGACCATTAATGGGCACAAGAAGGGAGACCTTTGAAATACAGACTCTTGTTTTCAAGTCACGTCTGATGAAATGGGAGGCAATGCAGTGAACGGATTCGGGAAAAGCCTAAGGATACTCTAATTGGTTGAGGCTTGAATTTCTTTTATTTGGTTCTTCACTGCCCCTTTGACAATGTATGTGTTGAAGAGGCTTTGTAATACTGTTCTACTGAAGGACAAGCAAGGATACTTTGCAGTTGAGTACTTTTAAGTTTGTTCATACACTCCTGCTGCTGTGGAAGTATGCTTCAAGTGCTTTGTGGTTCCATGTCCATCTATGCAGTCTGTCAGTAGAAAATGTCTCTTTTTTTGTGCAGCAAGTCAGCATCAATCTTCCATGCACTTCTTTCAAAGACTCTGCCATATGGAAAGATGCGTTCGTGTACTGCTGATAAAAAAAAAATTAAAAGATGAGGTTCATAAGCTAGGCCTACGTGGAGATAAGGCTGCAGTGTTAAATGCTGCAGTGGCATAAACCTTTATTAGCAAGTGCTTTTACGCTGCAACATAGGTAGCCTAGTTTGAAGCCCTGCCAGCTCTTGCTTGCTCAAAGTGAAGTATATTCATTTGTCATCTTCAGTTTTTAAGTGTTTCCCTCCCTAATAGTTTAGCCCGATAGTCACGGTTTATTTCAATGGATGTTTTCAACATTTGCTTAGATTCTCTTCCAAGTCTCTCTTGCTTAAATCCTCAAAGGTTTGTAGCTTTGGGATTTTTCCTTTTGCTTTTGATAAAGGCATCTGAGTTGCTGGTACAACATCTTAAATACAGAAGAAAATATTGCAGTCAAGTGAGATTCAGGAAACTTGTGCTTTTGGAAAGAATATCAGGTCCTTCTCCATCTCCCTGTTTTGCAATGAAAGTATGCTCTGATGGATCTCCATAATTAAAATGTCCTTCCAGGGTACATTCACTCCATGTGTTGGACAAGCAGCAACCAAAGCAAAAAGCTTCATCTCTCACTTCCCATATTGTACAGTGCAGCATACAAGTAGTTCGGCAAGACCTAAACAAGTACTTGGGCTCCTGTCTGTCCCTAATTCGCCACGTAGTCAGATTCATGCCAGTCATGATTCATTTCAGCTGGAGCTTTCGGAACTCACTCACTGCCACTCTCATTTTTGTGTCTCTGCTTTTTCCATTGCATTCCAACTAAACCCATTTGCAGTTTACCTTCAATTTTTTTAGATTTTCTTTTTTAATTTGATTTGATTTCCAGCTTCCCCCTAAGAAAACCTGTTAACTTTCTGAGCTTCATTTCAGTCCTTGGATCACTGCTGGATAAACTTCTGACCCAGCCTGGTAACACACATGAGCAAGTGTGCCAGCTCTTTCTATATGCTTATGTGCCACAGCTTTTTGGGGATGTCATTTATTCAGGAGTGAAGAGTGAGCCACCTGTTTCTCAGGCCTCTTGTCCCTCATATTAAAGGTTCAAGCCCTTGCTGAATAGTAACATCTTAATCTGGGCAACATGCACAACATTTAGCTGAAACCTATTTGTTGAGCTAGCAGGGTTTCTGGGATTTTTTTCCTTCTCTGTTACCCCTGAGGCGCTTGTCACGACTGTGCATATTAAAATTAATCAGACCTCCCAGGCTTGTGTGACTGTGTGGTTTAACATGAAGAAGTGGATATCAAGCATTAGCCCTAATTAAATAGGCCTGCTTGGTTTTGTTCTAGTGGATACTTGGTCTCTTTTTTAATAAGAGCTGCTTATGGAGGAGGCACGGCCAGCTCTAGAGTCAGTGGAGAGCTCACTTCAAAGTTTTCCCCACCACCTGCGCCCAGGATGCTGAGACCTGAAGGGCTCCCTGTGTTCGTTCTTAACAGCACAATTTACAGGAAGTGAGTGGAGGGGGAAGGGGGAAAATATGGCCAAATGAGTGAGAAAGTGAACGGGGAAGAGAGGCGAGGAGCTGGGACGAGCATGTGGATTGGCTTTTTGAAGTTGATTAAGATGACCTATCATCCTGTCTGATTAGCTTTAGATCTCAGTCTGTGCCATGAGCTATTCACAAGTCTGTCTTGTGTCTTCTGTTTACCAGAAGCACGGGAAAGCCTCTAGTGCAGCAACTCCTGCTCGCTTGTTTAACTAATGAAGTAGCCTCATAAAAACACTCTTGAGGTTTGAAGCTGTTTAACATTGGCGTTTTTAAGATGGTTTGAATGTTGCCACTTTCACACTACTGTTTACATCTCCTGTATTCTAAATAAGCTATACCGAGAAGACAAAACTCCTTCCGTAAGCTTTTCTTCTCAGGCAGGTTAATTGTCCTGTGGTTTCTGCATTCCCTCAGGAGGAATCATGCTATATGTGTGTGATTTTTTTTTTATTCTGTGATGTACAAATTCAGAAAGTGCTTAAAGAGTCAAGGAGCATTGGAGGGGACACAGCCTAAAACCGGTTAAACAGTAATTAAGGATTGATACCATGTAGCAATTCAAGTTAATTTTAGTCAAAAATAGTAGAAAATTTGGAACGGTCAACATTTTTAGACAAAATGTTTCATTGGAAATGATATTTTTTTGTTTTTAGATGTTTAAGCTGATTAATCTGAAAGAGAAACGAAAACATTTCAATTAGGATTAAATAAAACATTTTGGGTCAGGTGGAAACAGCTTTTCTTCTGACTTGGTTTGGCAGCTGAAATGAAAAAATTCAAACTAGGCAAATGAAAATGAGGTTTCAAAATCTGGAGAGGTTTCAGGGCTGCTTTTTCTCTCTAATGACCTGAGGAGGACCGATGAACAAGTGTTATAAAAACACATAGATGTGTCTGAAAGTTACACAGTGTAGTTTTTAGGGTAAATTTAGAGTTGATTTGGGTTGGATGTTAGAAACAAGTTTTCTACCATGAGGGCAGTGGAACACTGGAACAGGCTGCCCAGGGCGGGCAGTTGAAACCCCGTTCTTGGCGACTTTCAAGGTCAGGCTCAACAGGGCTCTGAGCAATCTATTGTTATGTAGAGTGTCCCTGCTCACTGCAGGGGAGGTTGGACTAGATGTCCTTTGGAGGTCCCTTCTGACCCGAACCATTCTATGATTCTGCAATTAAATGGCAGTAGTTTAGTTAGAAAAACTCCGAATATGCAAGTTTCTGTGCCGTGTGAAACCTCAGCCAGAAAAGTTTTGCAGCACCTAGAGCTTGTTATGTTGAAACAGACATTTGGAAGTTTATTATACTAAATATATTGAACACAATTGGCATGTCTTTGCAGCAGAAACCTCTGAGCCTAGAATCCTCAATTGTTAGACCCCTGGAATTTGATTTTGCTTTTTATTAAAATTCTTGCAGTCCAGTACACAGGTAAAACCCCAAAGCTTTATTTATCTGTTTCCGTAACAGTTTAATTGCTGAAGTAAAACCCAGCAGGTAGGATGATACTCCATTGATTAGAAACCGTACTGCATGTTTGTGCACTAAGTCATTGCGATCTTTCTCTCTTTAAGTATTATTATCATTCCTATTTTATTTCTCGTTTCAATCCTTGGCACAGCCCAAATGTAAAGAACCATGTTGACACTGCCAAGCATCTGTCTGGTGCTTGACAGCATCATAGAAACCCTTCTACTGTTTCATCTGGGTTGCTATTGGTTATTTAACAACACAATGCAAACGGTGAAGTGTGGGTGTATATGAAATGGAAAGAAAGGTTGAGGTGGGGGGAAGGAGCCCTGTACAAATAAATACGTCTTTCATCATATCTTTTGTTTGGTCGGTTTGCTGTGTGCTATTCAGTAGTCAATAAAAGTTGCTTGACGGTTCTGCAAAAAGGGTAGGAAACCTTTTCTTAAACTTTTGTTCTCCTCTGTTTATCTCAGTCCAAAAAGTTTTCTGCTTTTGTTTTCCTGGCCTCACTTTGTTATCACCTCTCTGTTGTTGAAGGTTTTTGTCGTTGTTCTTTAGCTGATGTGACGTAAACTGTTACTTATGAAACACTGCTTATTGAGCAGCCATTCTGTACAGGTGCAGTGGACATTTAGAGAGCTTATTAAAGTTTTAACTGTGGCAGTCTTGGAGCAAGAGTTCTTTCAAGCTTGTGCTTTAATTTATTTATTTAGCCAGGGGGTGAAAGTGAAAAGAGAATGAAGAGAAAAATCAGTCTGTGCTTTCTCCTGAAGAATGCCCTGTTAGCTCTTGTGTGACTTGGTAAGGCTTTCTGAGAGGTTTAGCCCGATTTAATTCATATTTAAGATCTTTCCTCCCAACACGTTAATATAATGTCACTGTAGAATGCATTGCATGGTGTAATTACTGACGAGAGCAGTAGTTGGGAAAACAGATGGTAATTGAACACATGGCTGTTTATTACAACAGGACAGTGCTCCTACGCTGGTATTTAGGGCATTAATAGGGAAGAATTGATTTGTTGTTTTAAGATGAATTCAATCACTGTTGCTTAGGCCTTTGTTTGTCCAGGCCAAGTTATGCTTTGTTTGTGTTATGTGCCCAAGAGGTTTACACACCACAGCATGGCATTAGTCATGCAGAGGGCTAGGGAGCAGAGAGCCATTTAAACGAACAAAGGACATTTTTCTTTTTGGCTCTGTTTATCTTCCTCTCTGGTTTTGTTACCCTCTAATCTATCTTCATCTCTCTCTCTCTCCCTCTTTCTACCCCGTCCTTTTTGCCTCAAATATTTTTGATCAATGCAGAGGTCCTCCCGCTTTCTTCCTTCCCCCTTCTCTTTATTCAACCTCTTGAAGACAAATGGAATTCTGATTGACAGGTGGCAACATGGGGTAGTGGCACAGTGTAAACAGGAGTGGTTACTCCCGAGTTTGTGCAGGGAAGAATCGGGGCTGGGGGCGAGGAATGTTCAACATGGTGAAAAATGATTAATTTCAAAGTGAAGAGAGCAGGGTGAGATGTAGCACTGCAGGATAAAAGAGGGAATGCACACACCTTTTGTGGTTCCTGCTGGCTTGCACTCTGGTTGAGACCCTGTGCAGACCCCACACCCTGGGATTTAATGAGCCTTCTGCCCTGCTCTCCTTTGTACTGAAAGGAGTTGGATGGAGGAAGAGAACCGTGTGACTGAAGTTGAATTCCTCTTCTCTATTGTGAGCAGTACGGATTGTATTTTAGGCTCATTGTGCTTGAGAGGAATCTCCTTTTAATTTATTTCTGAGTGTGGGAGAGTTAATAGACACTTAGAATGATGTGGGCCAAATTCTGCTCTCATATATAAGTTCACAACTGCTGAATATAGAAGAGCTTTAAGAAGGCAGTATCTGACCCAATACTGGACTTGTGAAGAACCCAACGTAAACTGTTGTGGAGTTTTTTGGTGGTTTTGTTGTTTTGAGTTTTTTTTTATCCCTATGCAGACAAGGATTAGGCCTGTTCCTGGAAGGAGCATTATTAAGAGAACTGAAAGGTAACAGTAACAGAAAAGTCTGTACACTTGTTAATTGCTAGAAACTTGTAGATGATGAGATACTTGTAGCTGAGTAATGTAGTGCTTGATGAATTAGCACCCACACTTGCCATTTGAAGGTATAGAAGGTACTATAGCTTATACAACACAAAAAAAGAAGAGCCAGAGATGTGTGACCTGGAGAGACAGATTCTTACTGTCAGGGAGATAATGGCAATTTAACATACGTGTTCATGCACTGCCACAGGCAGGGAAGGAGGTGAACCTCAGTTGTTCATCTGAGCCTTTTAGCCACAATTATTTACATTATTGAATCTCTGAATAAATAATTGAAGCACAGGAAGAGGATCTGATGTCTGTCAGTGATTTTATCCATACATGCAATCATAGGCAATTAGTTGTGTATGGGACATGCTACTTTAGCCATTGCTTACAAATCTTTTCTAGGTATCTAGGAAGTGTAGCTGCAAAGGTTCAGCCCATATGTGCAAGGATGAACTTCCTGCCCGCCTCAAAAAAATCCCAGCTACTGTATTGCACTGCCAATAAGCATGAATGTACACAGCTAACGATTTACACAGCCCCAGAGTTACATCTGGTGTCCAGGTGCTTTATCAGAAAGGAAAGTGTCTATCCACACTTGGAAGTGGTTATCCAAGTGTCCTGTTTTTCCAGTACAGTTTGGAATGTTGCGTTAGTTTTGTACTAAAACTAGTTGCATAGCCTACACAACCTCAAGGTAAATAGTCCAGAGACAAAGATCACATGGAAGAAGAAAGCCTCTCAGTTCTGTATGCATCATTCATCTTTTTTTGCTAAACTTTTCTTTTTTCTCTCTGTTCTGCCTATAACGCATGCCCCATTTCAGCATCTGAGCATCTTAGCTCCCCCAAAGTCAGGCACTGGGCAGGGGGGAACAAAAAAAGGCAAAAAAGTCAACAACAAGAAATACAGTTTTACCTGTATTTATTACTGTGTATTCCCTCAGCCCTCTGTGATCACTGGCTTGTTGCAAGATGCACAGTATGTTAATCCATTTTTGTTGGAATATCTATATACTAGACTTGAAAAAAAACAATGTGTTTCCAAATACTTGTCTTTCCTTGTATGTGAAATTAATATATGAAGATGAAACTAGAGGACAGCAGGCTTTTGTTGATGATTTTCAGCTGCAACAGTTCTGGATTCCACACTGAGCTCATGTACAGCCTTAACCAGCAATGCTGTTTAACTAAATATGGAGACATTTCACTGAAGATTATTTTATTTTAAGTCTTTTTTTAATGCATTTCCTCTTGCTGTGTCATCTAATTGATTCACAGCTCCTGTGAAACTTTGGAGCATGGGATGCATACCCAGGCAAAATTCATTCCTTCTTTACAAGTTTGGCCAAGTCAGCCCTATCTGAGTTTAGAGGAACTAAGGAGCTGTCATTGAGAACCATGCTGTAACTAACCATAAAATGATTGGATGAATTTCTGCTGGGGAGAGAAAAAAAAAAGGCAGTCCCTTTGAAAAGATCATGTTGTTTTGCTACCTTATTTATCAGGACACAGTCCCCAGTGTGTGTTAGATGGTGTGCATGACTGGTATTTAAAGGTAATGGGGCCCACAGGAGACAAGAAGACAGCATTGCCTTCTTATGCTGCCAGACTTCCAAATATTCTCCATTTTTCTAATGTAAACTCTTTCGTTGGTTGTTGGTTTTGTCCTGGCCTTATGCCTGCGGTATAGCATGGAGCAAAATGCCATAAAAGAACTAGAGAGAGAATTCAGTTGACAGTTCTGTTATTTCATCCTTGGTTTCTCACATGTCATTGCTAAAATTTGATCTCCTTATATTGGATGTTATAACTGTTGTTCACCAGTTGCAACCAACCACCGCTCGCCTGAGTGTTTTCCAGAGCAAATGACATGCAGTGCATGGCCATTTTTTGAGTCATCTGTTTCGGCTCTTTTAGTAGACAGGTCTCTGTAGACATAAAGACAAGGGAAAAAGCAGATGAGTGAAGATGCCTTCTAGGTTTGCATAAACAAGCACCATTGTGGGAAAATGAAATGAGGAGACAGTTTTGTAAACTTTTGAGTCTAACTCGTTAAGAGAGGTTTAAAGATGTGCTGTAATGTTCTTCAAACCTTCTCTCCTTCCTTAGGATATATGTTTGCAACATGACCATGGGATCCCCATGCTAGTGGAGACTTGTTGGATTGATTTTGTCTTCTTTTTCTTTGCAAAATCCTGTTCCTACTAGAAGCGGGTGTTGGGATTGTTCAGGAATTCTCAGGTAGCTTTCCTCCCAGGCTGAATGCATTCCATAAAGCTGTCAGTTCTTCAGCTTAATGCTGGGTCTTAGTGTATTAATTCAAGGCTTTCAGTGATCTAGGACACAACGTGTGCCAGGAGCAGGAACTAAAATTAGAGACAGACTTTTGGCTGTGAGAGCTGCTTGAGGCTACTTGGGGTGAAAGAGAAGGGAAGAGGCCTGATGTCAGTTGCAGCCCCAGGATTGCAAGATGTCCAAAGTACCCCCTCAGATACATTTTTTTTCCTGTAACACACACTGCAGTTAATGACCCTTCCACTCAGTGGTTGATTTCACACACCCAACTCCTTGTTGAAGATTCTCAGAGTTGTTACACCAAAGGCCAGTTCTTGGTATACTGGAAATGTGATTATTTTATTTTCCCTAGTCAAAAAAAAGAATGAAAACTTCAATAGTAGCTAATCTTCTTTAGCATGCATCTAAAGAAGTGAAACATTGCGAATTAAAGTTGAATTCTTAATGAAAAAATCTTGGTTTCCATTCACAGAAAACAGTTCTTGAAAAAAGATGAGGTGAAATAGCAAATGGGAAATTTGCTGCTTCTTTCTTCACTTCAGTGAATGTACTTTAGTATGTAAAATTTTGTGCACTTGGCTGTATGCAAGAATCATGTTTATTTTTTAATATATCATAGCTGCTAGGGACTATGAATGAGGAATAATTAGGCATTATTGTTTGGTTATGTTGATTCTCTTGTGATTCCTTCTTGTTTACTTCATTTAAAATGTTGATACTGTTCTTGCCATGTAGAAATAATGACTGTGTTACTTCATGAATATGAGATTACAGAGGCCTTGTTTGAAATTGCCGTAACACTTGTTCCTCCTCTCTGATCATTTCAGGCCATATGAAACATATTCTTTCTCCTTGAAAAGATAAATACTCAGAAACACAAGCTGATAGGCATTTTATCTGTACAAAAAGGTCTTCAGTCTTTACCTTATCCTGGGTTGTCTCTTTCTAGTAAGGCTGCACTCTGATGCTGGTGTGGGATTCACATAAACATCAGAGGTGGGCTCTGGTCTAAATACGATACGTAGAGGCTGTTCTGCAATGCAATGCAAGACTTTTGCCTTACATGGAAGATTTGTAAGTTTTCATTGTTAGGGAAAAAATCTTCTCTGCTGAAATCTGTACTGCAAATCTAAACTCTGATATTTTGCTGCTATTCATGTACAGCACTTTGATGACTGTTGGAGTTCTGGTCTCACAGGGAGAGGAGAATATTTGAGTTGAGATTTCTTGAACAGAGCTTAAGGGATAATATTGTGTTTAGTTTGTTTCACTAGATGCAAGCTAATCAGAGAATAATTAACAGTCAGAATGCCAAGGTCCTTATTCATGTAAAGGATCTGGTATTGAAGTCCTCAATAAAGTAACACTCACATTGAATTCAGTGAGACTTTAAACTGAACAAATGCTTCAGGATTTGTCCCTAGCCGTTTTCTCCCTGTCAGTTTTTAATGAGCATCCCATGAAAGTGTTTAACATTTGTACTGACTTTGATTTTTCAAGGTTTTGGAGAAAATTGCTTTCTCAGGTTGTGAAAAAAATGGTGAAAAAAACAAACAAACAAAAGCTTATTTTTCCATCCTGATGTCTGACATATTGTAAGTAGATTCAAAGACTGCATCTCGTCCTTCCTGATAGGCAGGATCTTAAGGATGTTAGAGAGTATTGTATAAAAATTGCCAGAAGGGAGAATTACAGCTGATAGATGGAGATGCTTTAGACCTCATCTTAAGTTCTTGAGATTGAAATAAAATGCAGATTTTAAATAGAGATGTAGCTGTAGATGTTGGGACTTTGTTTGTTTTATAAATTAAAAGGGGAAAAATGCCACTGTGAAGATCACCATACAGAGCCTAGTGTTTAAATGCCATGATTTTGTGTCAGAAGCAGCAGCAGCTAGTGTATCTGGATTCATTCTTTCCCTTGCTTTCCTCGGTTGTCACTGAGAACTCCCAGGCTGAGACAGATGGCTGCTGGTTTAGTTGTGTGCGTGGGAGACAGGAACTTCCACATGTGATTTTTTACCATTTGGTAGTAATTAGTTTGTTGTATAAATTAACATTAACTGAACCATTCTTCAGGCATTGTTTGTAATTATCTTCTTTGAGCCTCTGAGTTGTGTAAAGACATAAAAAAAAGAGAAATAAACTGCTTCTTATTTTGTACGGGGAAAGGACTCTATCATTAAGCAGAACAAAGCAGCAATTATCATCACATGCCCAGTAGAATGAAAACTTTGAAAAAACCCTTAAAAAAGGCAATCTTCCCCCCCCCCCCCCCCNCAAAATATTAATAGAAATTAATGATTTAGAAGTGCAGAGAGATTTTACAAAATCTGTAAGGATGAAGTGTGAACACAAGCAGCGGCGGTCATGCCTTCTTGCATCATCATCATCATTGTTATTACTGCCACTGTAACTACCAATGCTGCTACTTGATGCGTATTTATAAGGAGTGGAGGGTTTCTTTGTGGTCTCTCAATTTTATTCCATTTTTCACCCCAACCTCCTCCGATCTTTAAAATATTTCCTGATGTTTTTGTGGTAAACAGACTTTTGTGTCTGCATATCCAGCAATGAACTGTCGTTAGTGTTGGTTTTCTCAGGGGATTTCTGTCACTTGCAACAACCAGCCAAATTGGAATTGTCAGGAGAACAGCCTCTCTCATGTTCCTTGGCACTTCTGCTTCAGGACTTGGCCACAATCCAAACATGCAGAGGTTCGTGGACATGAAAAATAACAGGGAAAATGCCCTCTGATATTAACCCGATATTTTAGTAACATACTAGGAATCTCGAGGTTCGTTTGCGGGAAAGGTTCAGGAAAGAAATCTGTATGTTTCACTTAGAATGAAGGTCTTCCCTTTTCTACCCAGCAGAAGGTGAAACTGGTGTTGGTGTCCATCTTTTAGTATAGCCCTCCGGTCCTGGATACAAAGCTGGCAAAATAGGCAACTGAGTACTGTGCAGTAAATCCTCTCACATTTAGGCTAGGCTGCAGCAATAGAACTCAGATGCAGTCCTTCACAGGGCAGTCCACAGCTTCATTAAAATTAATTTAGTGTCTAAAGTTGTACCCTATAGAGGAAGGTTCACATGATCTGAGTTTTCAAGTGTCTTGGCATTTTCTTGTGGAACAAAATGAAGACAATCTTAGGCCTAAACTTGAACTTAGCTAGATAAATTGGTGCTGTTTTTTGCCTAAATTCATTGCACATGAGGCCCATACCTGAGAAGTATGTTTGCATCTTCTTTCTCCTGTCAGAACGGCAATTAGCATTCATGTTTGTCCGAATAAATAGTTTTACCTGGGCAATAAATGCTTAAAGAGGACATGAATTCTGAAATGAGTAAATATAGATGCAGCTTAGTTAAGAATTGGTCTGTTTTTCTTGGCATGGTGATTTAGCCTATATGAAGCTCTGTGCTGTTTGGAGAAGAGGAAGGTGGGAGGGAGCGGGTGGGAGCTTTAGTAGCTGGAATGCAAAGAGAATATGAGCTGAGTACTGAAACCTCCAATGAAGAGAAAGCTACTGTGGATGGTTGTCTTTGTCTTTTTCGTTCTGGCAAGGGTTAATGCTGTAACAGAGAGTATCTGTGATGCTCCAGCTCTTTATATCAATGAATCAAACATTTTCTGAATGCTTTCTATTGAACACTTATTTTTTTCAACTACAAAAACTGAAGGTGCCAACCATGCTTTGATATTGATGTGGCAGCACAGTGGATAGGCTTGCAGTTAGCTGAACAAGCACATGAGCTTTTCACTTTGCTTTCGTCCTGCTGAAGGGTTGTTGAACAAGAAGGAAGAGCTGAACCACAGCCTTTTGTTGTGTGAAGTATACAGCTGCAGTGTCATCATTCCATCTATAGGGCTATCTTTTTCATCCCTAGAGGTATACAAGGAAGAAAGATTGATCCTGTGGCTAAAAAGCACAGAGCAAAGCCAGAAAATAGAATTTCTTCTGGGCTTTGTTTGGTGGTTTGGTCTTGAGGTTTTGTTTTGTTTTTTTTCCCAAATATTCCACAGGAACTTCATTCCCTGTGCCCAAGCCCTGAGGGTTTCTGCCATGCTTCACCTTGTCTCACGTATACCACAAGTTATACACAACTGTGATATCTGTGCTGCTATTAAACAAGCCAAGCGTCTGAAGCCCTCGTGGTATGGTGAGCAATGGGCAAAGTACAAATATGGTGAAACATGGCAGACACCTAGGGCTGATAATAGTAGCTATATACTTCTTCACAGCAGGGAAATTTAGTTACTGCTTGGGAGATGCAACCTGTCAGTGGTCCTACTTAGAAGAAAGGACTAGTAGATGTGAGGAAACAGGCTTTCTGGAAACACTTGTCTGTTACAACTCTGCCCCATTTGTCTTACTAACCAGAAACGAGATTTTGGGTTGAGTTTGGAAGCCTTTAGCCTGAATTCAGTAGCTTCCTCACAGGCAGAGCTCACTTTTGCCTTGATGGGATTTCAGCAAGTGGAACATCTGAAGAATTAAGCTTGTAGGGTTGTTGTGCAGTGTGAAGTTGGTACTGTAGCTTTCTGTTGTAGTTGCAACCCTAGGAAAAATTTTGGCTTTCATACCCCCTCCTAGATTCTCCTTTCCTGGATCAGTTAATTTTCCTTGTTGGATTTTCTGATGCCCTTACGTGGAGCAGCAAGGGCTGTGCTGGGACATCAGGCAGTGGTTCTTCAAGCTTGCAGTTTTTGTGGCACAGAGCAGTGCACAGATGCGCTGGGTGAAGAGGATCATAACCATGGAGGCAAACATAAAATCATCCCCTCCTTGCCTGCCACATAAAACATTTCTTGCTGTTTCGCAGGCTTTGCCTCACATGCCTTGTGGAATTTATTTATTTATTTTACGGACAGACAAGTTACAAGCTTTGGCATGGCAAGAAGGTGAGGAATTTTTTGTTTTGTTTTTAGTTTGGGGAAGAGGTGGGTGGGAGGGAGTGTGTGGGAGCTTTAGTGACTTGGAGCTCAAAGAGAATGCATTAATTAACCCAGGAGGATCGCTGGGATGCGGGAGTGAAAAACTGCGGCTTTAAAATCCAGTGATCTTTATCCATTGTTGGGTTTGGGTCAAAGACCTTGGATAAGAGAAGGGGGAAGAAGGGTGAGCAAGGGGGTGGGCACAATGAGAACCAGATGCTTCAAGCTGACGGGGGTCGGCCTTTCTGTTATTGTGTGACAAGCCACCAATCTCCCCCACACATCCAGCCTTCAAAAGTATGTCATTCCTTTTCTGAAGTCCCCTCTGCAGAGGCAGGGGGAATGAAGAGGCAGAGGAGGCAATGACATGCATGCACATTCATGCACACGCACATACATGCATGCACCCATACATGCACTCACACATGCTCACATAGCCCTCGCTCTGCTTTTTTCTTTTGGCCTACCTTGTCGAATGGCCCTGGAAGACTAAACAGGTGTTATCTACTTTTGATTTCAGTGCATTTAAATTAATCCTGTCAGCTCAGCTGTTAAAACAACTGTCATCTCCAGCTGTTAGTAATTTTCGACTGGGCACTTTTACAGGTTGCCAAGTTCTGAGCCTGCATTGTGAATCTCTTGCTCCCTTTCTCTCAAAGCGCTATAGTAACAATTTGTATTTTTTTTAAAGGGGACTCACGTTGCACTGTTTTTATACTGAAGCCTGTTTATTATATATTGAAATAATAATATCGCAGAACCCAACATCATCATGCCAGACTTTGGAATAAAGAGCTAAACCACGCGTGGAGTGCAGTGCATATCAATCTTCTGCGGGTTTGTTGCAGCCTCTCTGTGCATTTT
This sequence comes from Tricholaema leucomelas, assembly GCA_013400475.1. Classification (NCBI taxonomy): domain Eukaryota; kingdom Metazoa; phylum Chordata; class Aves; order Piciformes; family Lybiidae; genus Tricholaema lacrymosa; species Tricholaema leucomelas. The sequence continues at coordinate 46,128 of WAAF01008829.1, forward strand.
AAATTTGAATGGGAGATGAATCAACCTGAGGGTTTGGGAGGGAGGGAGAGGGGGGCTCTAAATTTTTACTGCCAAATATAAAGCCTCTTTTTTAGAAGTACTGTTCTGTTTTTTCCCCCTTTTACCTCAATGTACATTTAATTTTCTAATTAGTCTTAGCAGGAGTTACCTTGTAATAAAAATATTTTTAAAACCTTTCAGTTGTTAGATTAATGACATACATGTGGTAGCCTCAAGAACTGGAGGAAAAAATAGATTTGATACATGTTATTGATTTCAGTAGCACTCTTTAATGTAACTTGTTCCTATATGCTAAGGATCTATAGTCCATTAACAGTGTTTCAGAGCCAGATAGCACTTGTGGATTACACAGATCTGATTCCTGACAGGGAAGGTTTTCTTTAAGATTTCCGCTCATCAGAGTTGTCTGGCCAGATTTTCAGCTGGTACAGAACTGAGGCTGCTCCCTTGACTTACGTTGCAGACCATCCTTAAAACCCTGGAAAGGATTATTCAGGCAGTCTTTTGTATGCTTCTAGGAAAAAGATGTACTTAAGTGGCTAGAGGAAATCTTTTTCCCCAGAGACCACAGATGATTTCAAGGACCAAGTAGCCATACAAAAAGGGTCCTTTTAAAAAACATACCTTGTATTGTCTATATTCAACATAAATACGAGCACAGTTTCTCTATCTTATGTAGTAAAGACTTCAGATTTGAAAACTGATTTCATAAGAATTGAATTATCCTTAATTGTCTTGAATTTCTTCAAGAAAATTCTGCAGAAATAACAAATGCTCTCCAAATAATACCAGCAGAATTCTTTTCCTTCAGCTCTTCATTCTTAGACTTGGATGGAAAATTTCATTATTTAAGAAAAGAAGCCGAAGACTTTAGTAATTACATGAAAGATAAAAAGGAAATGTCAAATGCAGAAGTACCATGATATTCATCAGGGCAGGTGTTGAACTCCTTTAAACCTTTAAAACTCCTTTTACACCTTTAAAATGTATCTCTGCTTTTTGGTGTGTTCAGCCTGTAATGCAGAATTGCAGCTCTCTGAGCAGTGTCCTAAATTCTAGTACAGTTGTGACTGGTTTTCAAGGGCTCTACATCAGTGTCTTTCTAGAGAAGCAGAGCCCAGTCCTGTTTAATGTCTTTATCGATGATCTGGATAAGTCCACCATCAGTAAGTTTGCAGATGACAGAAAGCTGGGAGCTTGCGTTGATCTGTTAGAGGGTAGGAGGGCTCTGTCAAGGGACCTGGACAGGCTGGATAGATGGGTGCAGTCTAACAGCATGAGATATAACAAGTCCAAGTGTCAGATTCTGCACTTTGGCCACAACAACCCCATGCAGCACTACAGGCTGGGGACAGAGTGGCTGGAGAGCAGCCAGGCAGAGAGAGACCTGGAGGTATTGGTTGACAGCTAACTGAATATGAGCCAGCAGTGTGCCCATGTGGCCAAGAAGGCCTGTGGCATCCTGGCCTGTATCATTCTGCCCCTGTATTCAGCACTGGTTAGGCCACATCCTGAGTGCTGTGTCCAATTCTGGGCCCTTCAATTTAAGAAAGATGTTGAGGTGCTTGAATGTGTCCAGAGAAGGGCACCAAGGCTGGTGAGAGCACAGCTCTGTGAGGAGTGGCTGAGGGAGCTGGGGTTGTTCAGCCTGGAAAAGAGGAGGCTTAAGGGAGATCTTACTGCTCTCTACAACTACTTGAAATGAGGTTGTGGCCAGGCAACCAGCAACAGAACAAGGGGCACACTCTCAAGCTGTGTCAGGGGACGTTTAGGTTAGATGTTAGGAAGAAGTTCTTCGCAGGAGTGATGTGCATTGGAATGGGCTGCTGAGGGAGGTAGTAGAGTCGCTGTATCTGGAAGTGTTTAAAAAGAGACTGGATGTGGCACTTGGTTCCATGGTTTAATTGATTAGATGGTGCTGGGTGTTAGGTTGGACATGATCTCGAAGATCTTTTCCAACCTGATTAATTCCATGATTCTTGATGAAATAAGAGTATTCATATGCATCCATCTTTGGGTGAGCCATCATTGTCTGTCTTCTCAAACAGTGCTGCCATTTAAGTAAGAGATGAAGCAACTTCCTCAAATTTCTCATGCCTTACTAAACAATTGTAGTATTTTTCATTTACAAATTAAGTGATTACTGAAGGTCCTGTTTAGTAATAAAATCTGGAATAGTACTTATGAAGTATTTGTGTGCACAAAAGGCTGGGGGTACATAGAACCAAATCACATCTGTACATACATAGAATCATAGAATGGTTTGGGTTGGAGGGGACCTCCAAAGGTCATCTAAGCAGGGGTATTCTCCACTGGATCAGCTTGCTCACAGCCTTGATGAGCCTGACGTTGAATATGTCCACTAATGGGGCCTCAACTACCTCCATGGACAACCTGTTCTAGTGTTATTCCAGCCTCATTTCAAAGCATTGCCACTTGTCCTATCACCACAGGCCTCTGGAGACAGCATCTCTCCAACCTTCTTGTAGGCCCCATTCAGTACTGGAAGGCCAGTATTAAGTCTCCCTGAAGCCTTCTCTTCTCCAGGTTGAACACAAGCCCAAGTCCCTTAACCTGTGCTTGTAGGAGAGGTGTTTCATCCATGCTGGAGCTGCAGTGGTACACTAGACCCATTTTAGTGGAGAGTTTAACACCATTTCCTTAATGTAAGAATTTAATCAATAACATATTAATCTATAGTTCTGATTTCACGGAAGCTGCTAACTGGGCAGAAATGTAGTTAGAGCAAAGCAAGTAATTCTGTTGTTTTTTATTTTTGAAAAATAAATGATTGTAAATTCAAATAAAGGAAAGGTGGAAACCTTTTCCTACCCAAAACCTGGCTGTGTTGTTATAGGGAGATTACGGAGTTCAGACTCTGCTGCAGTTTCATTTGATGAATTATAAGTGTATGTGGTGCTTTGTTGTTTAAAGTTGCATCAAGCCCTGATGGAAGATGCATGTTTTACAGTTCAAAAACAACTGAACTTGGGAGCCAGACATACTTATGGTTTCTGAGGTGGGACTCTTGCCTCCATACTCCTTTCATCTCCACACCTTTTGCACCATTACTGCTGATTGACTCATGGCTTCTTCAACAAGCTATCACCATCTTGGTGCTGAAAACTGTTGAAAACTTAAAATCAAGTGGTGGTTAAGGTAAAGGATAATTTACACATCTTTCCTGTCTTTTCTGCTTCACAAGTTCCTTTCTTTGCAGACACATGCCTTGAATTTCCTATAACATGACTTTATTGTAAAAACCTCTGATTCCAGTGACATCAGTGAAACTATCCATGAGTAAAACTGAAGTGAGACTGAATCAGAGCCCAGTGTCTTCAAGATACAGAATGTGTGTCTGCTTTGCTTACTCAAATTAAAAGGTACTTCCAAACCTTTCAAGGTTTTGTGCAACTTAAAAGATTCCATTAATCTAATCTATATGTAGTAAAACCTTGTAAATTCACACTAATGATTCTGGGAGTTAACAGGTAAGCACATTTTTCAGCTGTCTTTCCTTGCTGTGAGAGACTGAACCTAAACTCTTGACCCTGCACATTTAAATTTAGGGGTATTCAAAATCTGAATTTTGCAATTTAAGTCAATATTTAAATTTCTTTGACTTTGCATTTAGTCATTTTGGCCAACTGATTTATGTTTGACAATCCAAAGGTGTAAGAGATACCTACGCACGCTATTATCTCTCAGAAGATAGACAGAGCACACACACAAAGGGCAGGGGCTGTGGAATGCTCTAGTCTGGCTGAGGAGGGGTCTGCAGGCACACAAATATTTGTGCTGCTGAATTTGTAAAATCTGTCCCTATCCTCAAGGACTAAGGACAACCTTTAATGGCCCAGAACTCAAGGGACATGTGATGCTTATCAGAGTTATTGTCCATCCTTTTATTTCTTTCTTGTGAAAGAAATTTCTTTCTTGTCCGTACTTACTGTGTAAATAAGGAGAGGAGGATCTACATGAAGTCTGGTTTTTGAGGGGAAAGATTGCTTTGTTACTTTTATTTGCCATTGACAGAAAGAAATGTGTAACTTGAATAAAACCAAGCTCCAGTTATTTATTCCTCTCTTCTTTCAGTTCTCATCTTTCAGTTGTATATCTTATTTTCCTCTTCTCCTTACTTTCTTTTCCAAGCTTTCAATTTGTATTCTTGAAGGAACTCATTAATATCTATTAACTAGATCTGATAAGCATAAACAAGCATCTCTAAGGCAAGCAAGAAAAGCAACAGTAATAGCAAAAGTAATAGTGAAAAGTTGCTATCAGCAGGACATGACTATGTAAAGTGGACTGCTATGTCAGTCATGTAGAATAGCATTAGGCTCTTAATTAAGCAGCAGTTTCTGTTAGATGAAATATTAAATGCAGTAGTTGACTGTTCTTATAGACTTCTAACTCCTATATGTAGTAAACTCTACTTCTGGAGCTCCTATATTCACTTAAAAGTGCAACTTTGAAACCAGCAGTGTATTTCCATGACCCACCCTGTGATCATTCTTATATTGGTTGGAGAGTGATGTTTTCAGTTTAGTTTGTTTTCCAGGAAGGAGTGAAAGCAAGCTGAGAAAAAATAATGATCTGCATTTAAAGTAGTAGAACTTGCCCAGTGTTGTGGTTTAACAAGACCCCCAGGTAAACAAGCAAAAAATGGTGTCCTGTTACCTGTTGCTGACTGTCTTTGATAGGTGTGCCTCAAAGTAAGTGCATTCAAATAGCTGCGCCTTGTTTTTGGTGGTCCCAACATGATACATTACAACGTGAGAAAAGAGGTAGGTTTTTGCCTTCCATAGTAAAGTGGTTGTTTTAGTATCCTTGAGCAAAACTGTCCACTGTTGATGGGTGTCCTGGATGATGCAACTATGCATTTCTCCCTACTCCATGTGGACTGCTTGTCAGTGATTATGTGTCAAGATTTTTCTCAGTCCATCTGAATCATAGAATCAACCAGGTTGGAAGAGACCTCCAAGATCATCCAGTCCAACCTAGCACCCAGCCCTAGCCAGTCAACTAGACCATGGCAGTAAGTGCCTCATCCAGTCTTTTTTTGAGCACCTCCAGGACAGTGACTCCACTACTTCCCTGGGCAGCCCAGTCCAATGGCAGATCACTCTGGGAAGAACTTCCTTCTAACATCCAGCCTATATCTTCCCCGACACATATTGAGATTGTGTCCCCTTGTTCTGTTGCTGGTTGCCTGGCAGAAGAGACCAACCCTCACCTGGCTACAGCCTCCCTTCCCCGCTGAGCCTTCTCTTCTCCTCCAGGCTAAACATCCCCAGCTCCCTCGCCCTCTTCTCATAGGACTTGTGTTCCAGGCCCCTCACCAGCTTCATCACCCTTCTCTGGGCACGTTCCAGCACCTCAACATCTCTCTTGAATTGAGGAGCCCACAACTGGACACAGTACTCAAGCTGTGGCCTGACCAGTGTTGAGTACAGGGGAAGAATAACCTCCTTGTCCTACTGGCCACACTGTTCCTGATCCAGGCCAGGATGCCATTGGCTCTCTTGGCCACCTGNTGGCACCATTCACTACCACTCTCTGGGCTCGGACTTCCAGGCAGTTCTTGACCCATATCAGAGTGAATCTGCCCAAGCCATGAGCTGCCAGCTTTGCCAGGAGCTTACTGTGGCAGACAGCATCAAAGGCTTTGCTTAAGTCCAGGCAGACTACATCCACAGCCTTCCCCACATTCACCAGGTGGGTGACCTGATCATAAAAGGAGATCAGGTTGGTCACGAAGGACCTGCCCTTCCTAAACCCATGCTGGCTGGGCCTGATCCCATGGCCATCCCCTGTAGGTGCTTTGGAATGGCTCTCAAGACAACCTGTTCCATGACCTTGCCTGGCACTGAGGTCAGGCTGACAGGTCTGTAATTTCCCATTTCCTCCCTCCAGCCCTTCTTGTGGGTGGACATCACATTGGCCAGCTTCCAGTCTTTGGGGACCACTCCACTGAGCCAGGACTGTTGATTAATGATGGAGAGCAGCTTGGCCAGCTTTTGTCTAGGTTTTTCCGTAGTCAAAAAACTCTGGACTTATCTTTGGATGTTTTTCAATAAGAGAAACACCTGTAAGTACTTAACCTCCAGTTAAAACAGTTAGAGCAGACACTTTTATACTAAGCTAGAAGACTAAGTGCAGCCTTTTCTTTAGTAAACCCACTTTTAAAATGTTTAAGATACAATTATTGCATTTTTTCTTCAGTTTCAGAGTATGGTCACAAGCAAGACATCACAAAGTAAACTAAAGATCAGAATTTGAAACTTACCAACTGCTTCTAGTTAGTCCCTTTGTGATTTGTCTTTCCCTATTGTAAACTGATGTAGCATTGTCTTATTTCACCAATCTTAGGTTAGCATGTGTACTGTGGAATAAGAGCAGTTGCACAAGCAGTAACTGATGAGAAGCCAGTGTTCTGCAAGGTCGTATTGCAGCCTGTCTTGTAAGATCACAGAATCATAGAATGTTTGGGGTTGGAAGTGACCTTGAAGGATCAACCAGTCCAACTACCATATCAGAGCAGGATCATCTAGGGCAGGTCACACTGGAACACATCCAGGTGGGTTCGGACTGTCTCCAGAGACGGAGACTCTACAGCCTCTCTGGGCAGCCTGCTCCAGGGCTCTGTCACCCTCACAGTGAAAAAGTTTTTCCTGATGTTCACTTGAAATCTCCTCTGCCCCAGCTTGCGCCCATTGCCCCTTGTCCTGTCATTGGACATCACTGAGCAGAGCCTGGCTCTGTCCTCCTGATGCTTATCCTTCACATCTTGATAAACATAAATGAGGTCACCCCTGAGGCTCTGCTGCTCCAAGCTAAAGACCCCAGCTCCTTCATGCTTTCCTCAGCAAGAAGATGTTCCACTTCATCATCTTTGCCCAGAACTGGACACAATATTCCAGATGTGGCCTCACCAGGGTAGAGCAGAGGGAGAGGAGAACCTCTCTCAGCCTGCAAACCACAGCTCTTCTAATACACCCCAAGATGCCATTGTTGAGATGTTTTTAATTTGGACAAGGTCCGTGACTTTAGGGGTATTTTATTGTGAAGTTGCTGTGTCCTACAAGCTGTTATCCTAGCAAGTCATCCATATGAATGTTTTACAATGAATGCTGTTCTTCTCTAATGCGCCTTGCTCAGTTCTGTCCTGCTGCAGAACCAGTTGATTGGTTTAGTTCTCTTGTGAAAATTATTCCCTTTTGTTAGTACCTTTTACAGTTATAGAATCATAGAATGGTTTAGGTTAGAAGGGACCTCAAACATCATCCAGTTCCAACCCCCCACTGTAGGCAGGGACACCTCCCACTAGAACAGGTTGCTCAAGGCCTCATCCAGCCTGGCATTGAACACCTCCAGGAAGGGAGCATCCACAACCTCCCTGGGCAACCTGTTCCGGTGTCTTACCACCCTCGCTGTAAAGAACCCTTTGCTAACACCTAGTTTGAATCTCCCCTCTTCCAGTTTAAACCTATTACCTCTTGTCCTGTCATTACAAGATCTTGTAAATAGTCCTTCCTCAGCCTTCCTGTGTAGGCTCCCTTCAGATATTGAAAGGCTACTATAAGGGCTCCCCTTATAGTATACTATAAGTATACTATAAGGGCCTTCTCTTCTCCAGACTGAGGAGTCCCAACTCTTGTAGCCTGAACTCATAGCAAGAGGTGCTCCAGCCCTCTGAACATCTTCCTGGCCCTCCTCTGGACTTGCTCTAACAGTTCCATGTCCTTCTTGTGTTGGGGCCCCAGAACTGCACACAGTACTTCAGGTGGGGTCTGACAAGAGCAGAGTAAAGAAGGAGGATCCCTTGCCTTGCTGGCCACGCTTCTCTTGATGCAGCCCAGCACAGGGTTGCTGTCTGGGCTGCATGTGCACACTGTTGGCTCATGTTGAGCTTTTCGTCAACCCAGACCCCCAGGTCCTTTTCCTCAGGGATGCTTGCCAGCCTTTCGCCACCCCGCCTGGAATTGTGCTTGGGATTGCGCCAACCCAGTTGTTGCATCTTTGTTTTTAGAAGTGTATGTTGAACATTCTGAGAATATTTTGATGTTCACAGCTGTAAGGAGTGTTGCTACAATATAGTTTAGGAGGCTTAGTTCATTGCTGTGGTTAGTGACCTTCACCAGTGCTTTTTAGGAGTGTTGGTGATAAGAAAGATCATGCAAATGAGAAGGTTCATGAGCAACTGTGAAACACAGGAAATGTAAACAGTAAAATGTTGCATTTTTTAGTTAGCCAAATGAAACCTAACGTTAAAGTTAAAAAAAAACCCAATCCCTTTTCTATTCCTAACCTCCTTCCTCTAGAATTTTCCCTGCCTTGTATCTTCTCTCTTTTTCCATTCTTCTATTATATTGAATCATAATATTGGTAATGGATCTTGTGGTTCAGAAGAAGGCATTTAACCACTCCCCCCCTGCATGAAAATCTGTATTATGAGTTGAAAATTTCTGGCTTTCTCTTTCATATTTAAAAAAAAATGTATATTGCTAGTGGCTAATCCAGTCTCTGATAACACCTGCCCCACTTCATCAACTCCAGGGGAATCTTAACACTTAACCACCCAGCCTGGAATACCTTGAAACCAGCTTAGATACATGAAGGAGCCTCAATAGCCTAAACATACTTAGAATCTTAGAATGGTTTAGGTTGGAAGGGACTTTAAAGACTTCTCCCCATCCAGCCAACCATTATGTATCATAATGGTAATTCTAAACTCTATGTTTGCCCTACTTATGTATAGCAAATGCAGATTGTATTAGGCAGACTAGGTCACCCTGGCCAAGAGAAAATGGATGTTCTTGAGGCAATTTCATTATTAGTGTAGTGCATTGTGTCATGACATTTTGTTGTGCTGTGATGAGACATTACAATGCAAGCAGTTTGACTTTTAACTTTACCTGCAGGACAAACATGGTGCAACTTCCCCTCCTACATATCTAGTGGTAGTTGCAGGACACAGTAACCCAAAAGGCAATGGCTGTGCTGCCAGTGCCCCAGAAAAAAGAGCACTGCAGCTAATAATTGTGTCTCCAGACTGCCCTGTGCGTGCTAGAACATCTGACTTAGGGTTGGATTACTAGGCTTGCTTCTTTCCTAACCCTACCTTTCCATGGAAACTGTGATGTGAAGTTAATATTTGAGAGCCATGTTGTTGAGACTTCTTGATAGAAAAGAATAGCTGAGAATCAAGAAGTCTTTGTTTTCAGTACATGTGTGAACATGAACAGTATTGTCATTTGTCCTTTGTGGTCAGTGATTGCAGCTAAGTTACTGACTATTCATAGAGTTTAAAAGAACCACAGAAGATTAAATAGACTTCTCCTTCAGTTAGCAGAGCACATGTTGGTTGCATTGGCTTTCTGTGGACGCTTTCTTTCATTAAGGAGAACAGTAGGTCCTTCAGGAGGATTGGGTTTTTTGGTTGTTTTAGGTTTTTTGTATTTTTGATAGTTACTGGTGTGAAAAAAATGGATGAGCCATAGACTGAGCTTATCATGTTGAGTGATGACTGATCATGCTGTTTCATGGTACTAAAGTAACCATATCAGATAAAGCTTTAACAGTCCAGCCTATTTGGTACAGTTGTTGCCAACCTCAGCAGAAAAGAGGAAGAAAATGCAGTAGGAGTACAGTGTTTTGTCCTCCTCTAAGCTGCTCTCCTTCAAAGATGCTCCTTGCCTGAAATTGCACTGATGTTAGGTCAGTTCTCCAGAATGAATGAAATGGAAAATTTAGTTTTTCAACACTTGCAAGAATTGAGCAAACCCACATGTATTAACTGTGATTTAACTTAGTGATTGTCTCATCCTTCTGAAGTCAGTGAAAGTCAGTCAGTAAACACAGAATCAGAAGCCCAGAATATCTCCTGCTGGAACTCCTGTGTAGTGTGAGGGACTTTAGTATTGTTTAAACTTTTTCTCCTCTTTGGAAATGTCTTTGTGTCAAGGGTAGAGCCTTCAGGCAGTGCATAGCTCATGGAGTAACTATTACACCTGTGTAAGACCTGCTATGTGGAAGATCTTTTTTGGTGAGGTAGACAAGCTTGAGGAGCAATGCTAAGACACAATACTCAATAATAGAAATAATACTGTGCATAAATTTCAAACCTGACTGGTTCCAGCCAGTGGAGTTCTTGAGGCAATTTCTAGACAACTGCAATTTGGAAAAAACACATAAATGCAAATAATGTGCTAGGCAGGACCCTGAGCAAGAAAGTTTGAATGGAGCAGTAATTTTAGTTGTAAATAACATGGGCTATTTTTGCCTTGACATGGTTAAGCCAAAATTACTTGCAGTTCAAAGCATTTGGTGTGCTTTTTGGTACAGACAGATAACAGTTTGGTGGTTTCCTTTAATGTGGTTATACTCAGAGTGAATATCAGACATCTTCAGACTATTAAATTACACTCTTGTTGCTAGTACTCCTCAACTTCCAGAATATTCTCCATCCTGTTTGCGTATTAGTTAAGCACTGTCTCAGCAATTCACATGCCAAAGTGAACCTTCTTCCAGAATGATTTCAGGACAAGGAAAGTGTAATCCAGTAGTATATCACAAATAGTTCAATGTTTCATTTCAGTTTTGCTTGAGAAGTTTTGTTCTGTTTGGTTTCTTTGTCCTTGTGCAGTGCAGAAAGTCCCAATGGCCTACATGTTAAGGCTCATATATTTGCTTGGTACCTGCCAGTAGTGAAACTTTATCCTGCTCATACTGGAGGCTACAGAGCTCACAGGTTGAATCACCACCTTCTTTTAGGCATTTCTGAGAAAGAAAATTGGACGGTGCTGGTTTCTCCTATAAGGCTTTTCCCTTGTTTGAGCACTGAAGCACCAGGACAGCTTATAAAGCCCTCCATTCTCCTGGGACTGTTGTGTGGATGTGTGGATGCATGTTGTGGGACTGTGTTGACACACTGCTGCTGAAGGCACAGAAAGGCTCAACATCAGTTTGCAGCACTGTAACATTTCTACCTGAAAGTACAAAGCATATAACACAAAATAGATGTGCTTCACTTTCAGAGAACAAGATGGGGGGAAAGATAAAAACCATCCACAAAACCCACCTAGAACCACGTAGGTAAGGAAAAAAACCTCTAAGGTGATGTTGATGAAGTTTTTTGGAAGAGGTTTGTGATTTAAAAGGTTGTGTCCAATGTGCATATGAGGCCAATAGGAATAATTCAGCCATTTCAACTTTGAGTGCAACTTAAAACCAGGAGTTTTCTCTGAAATTGTACCTGAAAATGGGACATGGTCTACCATATGATTTAAATGTTCAAAGGTTACATTCTACTAGTTCTTTAATGTTTATTTCAAGCAAAGTAGAAGCCTGTGTGTTTTTCACTTACATCGGAAAAATAAACAAATATTGTTGAATGTCTGTTATAAAACACATTTTAGTATCAGCAGTACTCTAGAAAGTGGTCCTGTCACTTCATTAATTAGGCAGTAAGAGCAGCTGTTGTGAACTACTGCATTCTTTCAGGAAGAGACAACCGTCACCTAAGCTGGGTATTGTCAGTGTTTAATGCCAGGTGCAATCTCAGACTGGGATATCCTGTATGCTACATTTTGTATCAGCAACCTTTGTAAAAGCTGATGCTTTTTCAAGGCAGCAGCAATGCTTTGTAAAAGCAGTTATTGCCACAGAGAGCGTAAACTAGAAGTAATCTGTCAGTAAACATCATCTGAAGGACAGAAGAGAGTGGGAACTCAAATTTGGATCACCTCAATCTCACTCCCATGTTCTAGCCAACACAGGGCATTTCCAGTTACAGATTTGAACCTCGCAGCTTGGACACACACCTAATTAAGTTTGAATGAGGCAGAGTGAATTGGCGAGTAGGTGGATATTGTCACGTGTGTACCAGGGGCATTGCTCTGTGCTATGCTAATTAACCAAGTTATTGTGAGAGGAACACATATGCAGCTCTGCTACTTCTGTCTCTGGTGCTATTGGAATCTAAGTGAGAAGAGTTAAGTTAGTAATGCACATTGAATCATTTAATACCAGGCTTACTTTTAGTTGTGGATCATGTTTTTGTAATAAAATTCTTTTGTTAATGAAATAAGGGCCGAACTGTGGCATTATGGATAACACATATGGCTTCTGCTCTTGTTTACTCCAGTAGTCCATTTTTACTTCTATTGACTCCATTTGAGAAGGGAGTGTTTATCAAAAAAAGCAGAATTTTCCCCACTTCTTAGTATGATAGACTGAAAAACCTGTTGATGTAGTTTCTCCCTGGTTTTAGTGTAACTTTTTTATTTCTATAAATTAGAATTTAGCCTTTGGAAGATAGTTTATCTATATTCCCCAAGTCCTTCTTCACAAATATGCAACATGTTCAGAAGAAGCAATTCTTAAAATTGGGTGATGAATGGCTGGAGAGCAGCCCTGAGGAAAAGGACCTGGGAGTCTGGGTCGACGAGAAGCTCAACATGAGCCGGCAGTGTGCACATGCAGCCCAGACAGCCAACCGAGTGCTGGGCTGCATCAAGAGAAGTGTGGCCAGCAGGGCAAGGGAGGTGATTCTCCCCCTTTACTCTGCTCTCGTCAGACCCCACCTGGAGTACTGTGTGCAGTTCTGGAGCCCCCAATACAAGAAGGACATGGAACTGCTGGAGCGGGTCCAAAGGAGAGCCACGAAGATGATCAGAGGGCTGGAGCACCTCTGCTATGAGGACAGGCTGAGAGAGTTGGGGCTCTTCAGCCTGGAGAGGAGAAGGCTTCGAGGAGACCTTATAGTGGCTTTCCAGTATTTGAAGGGAGCCTACAGGAAAGCTGGGGAGGGACTATTTACACGGTCTAGTAATGTTAGGACGAGGGGGAATGGGTTTAAGCTGGAAGAGGGGAGATTCCGACTGGATGTTAGGAGGAAGTTCTTTACAGTGAGGGTGGTAAGGCACTGGAACGGGTTGCCCAGGGAGGTTGTGGATGCTTCCTCCCTGGAGGCGTTTAAGGCCAGGCTGGATGAGGCCTTGAGCAGCCTGCTCTAGTGGGAGGTGTCCCTGCCTATGGCGGGGGGTTGGAGCTGGATGATCCTTGAGGTCCCTTCCAACCTAAACCATTCTATGATTCTATGATTCTATGAAATACTGGAATGGTGCTTTTCACCCTACTTTTGTAATAACCAGTTTTGACCACTGTGCTTGTTTTAAAACAAAAAAAAACTTTTTATGACAGTATTAACTTAGCATAACATTCATTTAAACTTAGGCCATGCTTTTACAAAGGTGGATTTAAGCACATATTTTAAATAGAGCACGTAACAAATGACTTTCTTAATTAGCACTGCATCAGCTCAGCAATAAGAAGAGCGGTGGTAGCTATTTTCATACATTGTGGATAATGCTGAAAAATTAAAACCTTAGCTGTTTGAAAACTTCAGTGTCCCTATTTCAGCTGCTACCTTAAATAAGGGCATTGTTGGCATTGGTTTAATTTTGAAACAATAGATTTGCTATATTCAAATTGGTTGTCTGTTGCCTCTGGTAATATCTAATAATGAGATATGCAGGGAGATCTTCCAAAGAAGACAAATGAAAGGAGATAATGAAATAAATGCTTGGGACACCTATGTAGACACAGATTCTCAGTTTTGTGTTAATGGGAAGAAGTCTGATGTGTTCTTTGTAAGGAATCACTTTATTTCTCGACATGATACTGGGAATAATATTCTTCTGACATATCTGTGACTTTCACACTGCTTTTGGCAGTGGCATAGGATTAAGTCTTAGCTCTGTCGCAGAGTGGATCAAAAACATGGTACTGAGATTGATGATCACAGGCTAGAGAAGTGAAAAAAGGCAGTTCCGTGTCCCCAGTGTCACTCTTGCAACCTCCACTGCTGGGTTGTCATAAGGAACAAACTGTTTCCACCAAAGAGATGGCTCAGGAAATAGTCAGATGTAGAGAAAGTCTCACACTCAAAGGCCTTTGACCAAAGAATTTCTTTACCATGAGAGTGGTGGAACACTGGAAAAAAGTTCCCCAGGGATATGGTGGAGGCCCCATCCCCAGAGACATTCAGGGTCAGGCATGATGGGGCTCTGAGCAAAGTCATTGTGTTGAGTATGTCCTTAGTTACCATAGGGGAGTTGGACTAGATGACCTTCAAAGGTCTCCTCCAATCTAAACCATTTGATGGTTCTACGCTGAAAGCACAGAGCTTGATCACTTCTACCCCAAATACTGTTCTAGACCACAAAACTCCCTAGATCCTTTGGGTAGCCTCCCAGTGACTTCATAATAGCTTATCAGTAGAAACAAGGTTGTAGTGCCTAAGACTCCAGAAAGAAGTGAAGAGCTAAAATCCATAGGCAGAATTAAAAACTGCACCCAAGATGCATGCACTCTGTACAAATGTTGCCATTTGTGTTTATGAAACAGATTAAGACCTATGCGTCAAGTTGAAATTTGCAAACTTCTGGTGGTTTGTGTGTAAACACCAAAGTGACATTAACGTTGCTTTAAAGAGGATTTTGTTTGTTTTAATATCCTATCAATTCTACTCTGACATTAAATGTGTCGCTGAGTGTGATGAAGCTGGAGGGTAATATCTCACTCAAGTGCAATTTTTGTCATCGTTCAAAACTATGGTAATGTATTTGATGATTCTTATCTGTTCTTCAGTGTATGTGGTTATTTTCTGTATTTTCATCCTCATACATATCTATGTATGCACTGTCTAGATCTGGAAGATTTGATTTGCTAGTAGCTGTTAAAAGAACAGAAAATTTGATCCTCTGTTTTTATTATATTTCTCTACAGTCTTGTAGATCTTGAAATTGAGGCTGGCATGTTCATAAAAATAATTTTCTTTCTTGGAATTTTTGAAGGTTGGTTTTTCTCCATAGGTGAATTAACCTATGATTCTAACACTGACTTTGGCAAAATAAAGACAGTAGGATATGGATGCAAGAATTCGTCAGAGTTCTGCTTTAAAAATGCCACTCTGCTCCTGTACATGAATCTGTCACTCAGCTAATTGTATTTAATGGAACTGACAAAGAGCAAACTTTGCTTGCTAGGAGGAATTCTGACAGAGGATTCAGTGTTTGGGTGGGAACTGGATGAATACACAACCCATTCCTGATCTATGAGTTTAATTTATGATCTGCCTGTCCTTAGGAGTTTTACTCTGTCACAAAGTCACATAGAATAACTCAACAAAGATACACAGGAATATTTTCAGTTATAACTTTTTTTTCTCTAAAACACTTCCATGATCCAAGTAATGTGCTCTATTTACCATGCTTGAATCTTAGAATCGTTTTGGAAGTTGAAATTTTTTTTAACATGCACATATTTAGTGATTTCCTTTAAAGTCTCAGATTATGAAAAAATGAAAACCCAACTACAAAAAAAAAAAACCCTCCTTTAAAAAAACCCAGTCAACACTTTTCCCTCTTTTGCACATGAGATGATTACTGCACTTCAAGAGTTCATAAATGCATAGGTTGGAAGGGACCTTAAAGATCATTTAGTTCCAGCTACCCTGCCGTCAACAAGGACATTTTTCACTAGACCACATTGCTCAAAGCCTCATCCAACCTCGCCTCCAGGGAAGGGGAATTCACAGCCTTCCTGGGCAACCTGTTTCAGTGTCTCACCACCCTAACTGGAAAGAATTTCTTCCTAACTCCAGTCTCAATCTGCTCTCCTCAAGCTTCAATTCATTCCCTTTTCATCCTGTCACTACAAGCCCTTGTCAAAATTCCCTCCCTGGCTTTCTTATAGGCCCCCTTTCAGGTACTGGAAGACTGCATTTGGGTTGGGTGCGTCATGTTTATTAAACTCTTTATGTGGAAATAAAAGTACAGGTTATCATTACTTACATTTATTCTGGGTAGTAAATCTTAATAATCTGTTGGAATTGTGGATGTAAACTCTGGGCAGAAGAAGAGCATGAACGCTTTTGAAAGTGAATGAACTTTGGAGGGAATGGTCAAAAGCCTTCTGCATTAGACTGTGGGTTGATTTTGCTGCTCTTGTATCCTAAGAGCATAGCCGCTATTTCTATCCTTCACGTATTTTCACATGTATACTATTGGAGTTGAGCCATGGTGTGCAATCACAGGATGGCTGTCAGGCACCTGGTCTAATTCCATTCAAAATCTGCGGTACACATATCCTGTCACGTTAGCTCATGGCTTAACACAACATTTGCATTGAACTCCCAAAGTCTGTCTTAGCTCATTGCTGTTTCTCCCTTTCGCTCTGCTATGGAGCAAGCAGACTTCCTCTTCAAATGTGTCAAAAGACAGGACAGGATCACTCTGAAATGCTGTGTCTGGTAGCAGTTCACATACGACTGGGTCTAACTCTGTAAGCTCAGATTTGAGCAATAAGGAAAAGAAAGAAGCCTCAGATAGCTGTTAATGTTTACTGGGCGTATTTCTGGTTTCTGTGGGATTATGTAAAAATGTGACAGGAGTAAGGGCTTCTTAAAAAAATCCATTGGCCACTTCCTTCCTTTCTCATTTTGCTGCATCTTAGTTTTGCTTGTCCTTCGTCCTTACGTGCAGAACATTTTACTATTTGTCCTACCTCCCCCCAGCAAATCTCTGGTACCTCTTTGTTCACCCAGTAACAGCTTTTGCCTGAGAGCCCTTTGTGCTTCTTTTGTGGCTTATACTTTGTGTTTCAGGATTTGGAATGCATCTTCATTTGATTTGGGAAACTATCCAACCTTTTCTTTGTGTTAACACAGTTAAAAATACAAGGTGAAAACAAATGCCTAGCTTTGCGGCTCATCCCTTGGTAGAGAACAGTGCACCAGAAGCAAAGTTCTCCAAACAGGACAGAGACTGGAAACTGACCTTTTACAATGGCAACACAAATAATAGTTAATGGTAGTGATTTCTTTTTTGTTTTGGTTTTAATTGGAGTCTGCAGTTCATAGAAGGCAAATGACAGTGGAGGGGGTTGTCTTAAAATATATTGCCTACCTGAATCTCCATTTTATTAATAGCTTTCCATTAGCCTTTTTCCAAGTGTTCCCCGTGTGAGGGATGATAACTTGTCTAGTGAGCTTAGTTTCAGGAGATGGTGTCTGTTGGCTACAGGAAGTGTGCTCTGAAGCGAATAGAGAACACATTCTGTCTGTGGACTCAACTGGTGGTCATCTAGTAAGCCAAATTCAGAGTAACTTAAAAATAAAGAAATACTACTCCAAATTCTGCCCATCGTCAGGAGATATAGGCAAGCATCAGGTTTCATTGGACATGGCAGTGGCCCCAAGCCACAGAAGACAGGCTGGAAATTAGAAGGCTTTTAGTCGTTACAACAGTGAGGTCCTGGAGCAGCATATTGGAGCAAATAAAACCTGTCAAATTATTTTTTAGAAAAGAGCACTGTAGCTTCACATGGCATGGAATCGTAAAATGGTTTTGTTCAGAAGGAACCTCCAAAGGTCATCCAGTCCAACCCCCTCTGCAGTGGGTAGGGGCATCCTCAATTAGGTCAGGGTGCCCAGAGCCCTGTTGAGCCTCACTTGAGTATCTCCAGGGATGAGGCCTCAAATCCTCCCTAGACAACCTGTTGCAGTGTTCCACCACCCTCATGGTAGAGAACTTGGTCTTGACATGCAATCTAAATGTACTCTTCTCTCATCTCAAACCATTTCCCCTCATCCTATCACCCCAGGCCTCTGTAAACAGTCCCTCTGCAGCCTTCTCGTAGGCCACCTTCAGGTACTGGAAGGTTGTTATTAGGTCTCTCCAGAGCCTTCTTTTCTCCAGGCCTGCTGACTGTGGTATCAAAGGGACAAACCTGATGACTAGAAGGCGCCTTGCAGTACTATAGTGCTATATAATATTTGTATGCAGTTATGAAGAGAAAAAAAAACAACTAGCAAGCAGTAAGATTTACTGTTTGTGCTTCTAAAGGGCTGTTCCAAGTCCCAGGGATTAACAAGAATACAGAATATTAAGATATGTATTACAAATATTGAAGTGTGTCACAGCTGTCTGCATTCTTCTAACTTCTCTGAACACAATACTGGAAGAGGTCTGTATGCAGTTAATCTTCACTTGACAAAATTTTGTGTTCTGGTGTAGCATAGCTGTCTTTTACAAAACAGTTGAAGGACATTAGACATGAAAATCCAAAGCAAATCTTGCTTAGAAATGGCAGCTTAAACTGACATGTAGTAAGAAAGTAACATTGCCCTTGTTACTCCTGTGTTTTCTTTTTTTCCCTAGCTTGGAGGGAAAGCATTTTAGTGTGGACAGTCGAAGTTTGTGAAATCAAAAGCAGTCAAAAACAGAAGGACAGGAGAATTTTAGACAGTCCAATTAGTATGAATTATTTTCAGCATTTTGTGTGGCATAAATTATGCTTTTTCTTTTGCTGGAATTTGTGAAAAAAATAACAGCTAGTGATTAGGCCTGTCAAGCCCTTGTGGCCTGACAAGATAGCTTTACTGTAGTCATGTTGGCACAAGCTAGAAATGATACTGAGAGTGTGAGATCCTCTACAATCATCTCCTCTCATTGTTATTTTTAGTGGGCTTTTTTTTAGATGTACTGTATACAGTAGAACCTTATTAAAGCCTCACTTAAGATCCTCAGATAATCATTCTCACCAGGCTGCTTCTGAGAAGTTTTGAGGAAACCATTTTTAAACACAGCAATGTATTGATTTCTGGGGGGGGGCAAGTGGGAGGTTGCTAATCTAGGCACTTGGGTCAAAGCTAGTGTTCGTGTCCCCGATTCCCTATTTTAGTGGGAGTGGGCAGCAAGTGTAGGCGCATCTCTGTCACTGATTAGAACTTGGTTGTTAGTTTTTGGTGCTGGCAGTCTGAAAAACTGTGAATGTTGTCTCTTAAATGTAGAACAGATGTAGATTTTTACTCTGATGAAGTGAAATGGGGGACCAGCACTGACAGTGGTATGAAGAAGTATTTCAGAGGTGACAGTGAGAGGATATAGTGGTTTGTTTCAATTTTCACATCCCAGCTGAGGGATAAATATTGTAATGCTTGCAATGATCCTGTATTTTGGGACTGAATAAAAGCATGTTAGACTGGGATGGGCAAGTCATTATGATCCATGCTGTCAGGTGGAACAAGTGGAAGCGACAAGGTTTTGGATTCAGTTTCCTGACATTTTCTAGCCCCTCCTAGTTTAGTATCAAAATGTGGAGTAAGAGAGAATGCTCCTTGCCTTGTTTTTGAGGATCTTTTTACCAGCATAGTCCACGTTTAGGTCTAGAAACAGCCTCTGACACTTAGGAACCAAACACTGTTAAATCGTCTGTAATCCCTTCCTGAGGTGGATGGTATCGCTCTTGGGTGCTCCTCTATTTTCTTTTCTACTTAATCCCAGACAGTTATAGTCACTTGTTCATTTGGCAAGAGAAGCCGATAATTTCCTCAGTGTTATCTATTTAAAATCCCTGGGAAATCATCTAGAAATAGGTAGTATGTGATAAAAAACACAATATAGAATCATAGAATCAGTCAGGATTGGAAGGGACCACAAGGATCATCTAGTTCCAACCCCCCTGCCATAGGCAGGGACACTCTACACTAGATCAGGCTGGCCAGAGCTCCATCCAGCCTGGCCTTAAACACCTCCAGGGATGGGGCCTCAACCACCCCCCTGAGCAACCCATTCCAGGCTCACATTTGTGCGTGAAAATAGAAAAAAAAACACTTAAATTTCAGATTATGTTTGGTTGGTATTTTTTCCTTTCCTTTAAAAAAAATATTACTAACACACCTGCCTAGCATAAAATGTTTTGCATTTACAGTCCTCAAACTGTTTCTCAGTTCTGGGTCGATGAGGTCAAAGCGATTCACCACTGCAAGAGTTTATTAAGAGTCTGGAGCTCACAAACAGCACAACCCAACCAGGGGCAGCAATAATGAAAGAGTCATATATAGACAGATGCCATCAACATATTAGTGGATGGGAGAATTAATCACTTTTCCATGCTTTTTTTCACTGGACTTAAAAATATGACTTGAATTCGAGTTTGAGTTTCAGTTAAAGGACAGCTCGCTCTAGCTGCCAGGACATCTTTGTGTTTGGTCAAGTAGTGTATGGAGTTAAGAACAAACTCCTGAAAAGCAGTTTACATGAGAGGTAAGTGTCAGACAGGAATGGATTTAGGTGTGATGAAGGATGATTCCAGTTCTGCTTCCTCATTCATTATGGTCTTTTTCTCCTCTGCCAAGAAGTTCATGTTTGTGCCTGTCTCTGATCTGTCATCTATTTCTGGAGTTCTAGGTGGCTTTAGTAGCTAAAACTTCCCTTTGCTTGTTTGTGCTTGGCTGGAAGATTGCAGCCTTGCTTTCCGTATCTGGACCCTACCACTGTAATCCTTGTCACTGTGATTTGTAACCGAGATTATTACAAGACATTGTGCAGAGGGCTACTATTTAGACACCACAAAGAGGATAACCACTTCTACAGAATGCCTTCCTGATTTCTGATGGGTCATGTTAACCACAGGGGACATACTGGACCTGCTTTTTGACACCTTCTTTGGCTTCTCATTCATTTCCAGGTGCAGCTCAGCAAGCTGTTGCAGAATATAAAGACCTGATTATTTTGGCACCTGGCTATAAGACCTTGGCTCTGCCACTGGGCCTTATTGAGAGACCTTGAGCAAACCATTTCTTCTTCTGCCTGATCTTCTAAGCTTACTTGGGAATCAAAACATTGTTCCACCTAAAGCTGGAAACCTGCAAAACTGTTAGGGCATCCAGAGTTGCCATGAGATTTGATAAGGGCAAGCAAACTTGGTCAGTGTCAGCTGAACTGGTGAAGTTCTCTGCTTTTCCCCACAAATCTTCAGCCCTATGCCCATAGGCCGGGCAGCTACAACACTACTACTGTGATGATAATGATCTCTTTTGTAAAACACTGAGATTTAGTGATGAAAAGCACCACACTAAAATGCCCGAACAGTTCTAATTGGGACCATCAGAGTGACAGCTCTCAAAGTAATTGTCGTGGACCTGCCAGGAGGAAATCTTGGCTTGTACTGGTTTACATCTCCCAGCTTCCCTAAGTCTGATCTTGCTGATCAGTGAAGGTATGATGCAATGCCTGATTCTTATGTTTTCCTGTTGGGAGCATGATTGGAGCGTGTGGGTTTGGTTTGTAGGTTTTTAGGTGTGTGGTAAGATACTGAGATGGGATCCTAGGAGTTAAAATAGTGGAACAGTTAAAACATATTCATCACAGACACACTTGGTTTAATTGTTGCTATTCCATATAAGACTTGTATCTTTTGTGTTCTTTACAATCACTTCCTTAAAATATTGTATCCATAACTCCTGCTGAGATTTTTTGGTAGATCTTCTTTATTCCTCTCCCCTGTTGATTTTCAGACTCTTTCAAGGACTACATTTAAATCAAAGAGCCTGTCTTTGACTTTAATAATCTTTTAATAAAATCTGAAAACAAACCCCACCAACACCCCTACAAGAGCAGTTTTTTATGAGGGTTTGCCTCTGTGCTCTAACCCCACAGGACCCCATATTCTGTGAGTACTGTTTTCCTACACACCTGGCC
Source organism: Tricholaema leucomelas (assembly GCA_013400475.1). Taxonomy (NCBI): domain Eukaryota; kingdom Metazoa; phylum Chordata; class Aves; order Piciformes; family Lybiidae; genus Tricholaema lacrymosa; species Tricholaema leucomelas. The sequence continues at coordinate 67,700 of WAAF01008829.1, forward strand.
ATAATTAAGCAGCCTTTGTTTTTCTTTCAGTCTTAACATTGTTTTACCAAACATAGCGTAATGTAGTACTGGAGGAGCTTAGAAAAGAACTAAGTAAAGTAAATCTTGACTGCTTGGTAAGCATGCCACCCAGTAAGAGACTTAACTTATTTTGAGATGTTGACTGTTTTGAAGCCTCTGACATCTCCCTTTGCAGTAGGATCATTCATTTTCTTTGCCTTTATTTTATTTTTTAATGTTCTGTCATGTTCCTCATCCTGAATTTTTTGTGAGTTTGTTTGTTTAATGAAAAGTTACAAGTAGTTGAGGATTTTCTCAGAGTCCTAGAAACCTGGCCACGTCAAGTTGAGCAGCAGATAAACTGTTTAACAGAACAGATCCCCCAGACAAAAGCACTTCAGTGGGGTTTGGATTGAAGAGGAAAACATGAAAGAGAAAATGAAGAGAATGCAGGGATGGACATCATATGTGATCTTCCTCTCCTTTCAGGTGGGAGCTAGCACAGCAGTTTTTAACAATCAGCCCTTGTGTGTTTTCCTTCCCTCCATGTTGTTTCACAGTTATCTGTTAGTAACAGCAGTATTATTACACACAGATTAAAAGGCAGGCAGCTTTTAGGCTCCCTGACAGTTGGCCAGAGCAGAGATTAGAGATAAAAGTTAATCCCATGAGGTAATAGCAAAAAAAGAGTACAAAGACATAAGATGAGCCGATAATGGTTTGTTTAGGTAAGAAGGCTTCCTTTGCCTTGGTGATTGGCTCGGTGGTGCTCTGAGTGATAGCTTCCCAAATCCTTTCTAAGGTTTATAACAGTTAGCAGTGGGCTAGGGAGAAAGCTAAGGGGAAAATATGGCAGACAGCAGTGGTAAAACATAATGAAATCATTCTAACCATAAATGGAAGGTGCTGGACCATGAGGGAGATGAGAGATGTTTTCTTCCACAGCTGCAGAGCTATTAGTCAGTTAACACTTGGATGGAGGGAGGTTAAAACGGTTTCTAAGTCAGGGTTTAAAATATCAAAGAAACTTAACATTTTTGTTTCTTGTAGAGGGAAAATCACTTGGAAATGTAACAACGCCGCTAGGACAGAGGGCGGTTAAAATGTTAATAGTCTGATAGATTATAAGTTACATTTCTCTTAAGTTTCACTGTTCCTGGCTGTTTCATTATACCTATTGCCTGTTCAGAGAGAAAAGCTTCAAAGGTCTTCTTGTATTTCTTATATTTAGGAATGCTCTTAAATCTGCGTGACATCACAAATTAAGTTCAAATAAAGCCATCCCTTTATAGTCAAGTTATGAAGCGTTATTCAGCAGAAGATTAGGAGCATGAAACAAGTGAATCTTTACTTTTGTGCAGCCCTATCATTTTGCAGCTAACACAGATAAATATGTGTTTGAAATAGAAGCTATCTACCAACCACTGGCAATTCAGCACTTTGCTGCAGTCTCAAAATTGAAGAGGTGGAAATTTATGTAATTTTTTTTTCTTTTAAACAAAGATTGATGAAAGCAGCAGCATTTGGTTCTTGAATATAAAAATACTATTACTCTGAAATAACCAATTAGCAAGCTACAATTACTGGACCTGCCTTAAAACTAGCTATTGCTAACACTAAGCTAAGAAGTGAACTGTGATAGAAACAAAAGCCTGCTGTATTAGGGCACTAGCCATCGGAACTGATGGAGGAAAAACTTTGCCCTCACATTTATTTCTTTATGCTTCTCTTTTGATAAGGGCATGGAAGTAGTACGGATACCAAAAGGCATAATTCTACATAGAAGAACTCCACAGTGATCATAAGAATGAGTTCTCTAAGAAACAATTTGTTCTTATTTCTGAATTTCTTCAGTTCCTCTAAGAGTCCATTTTAAGGAGTCAGTAAAGCAAACTCTGATTTAGTCTTCTTCTCTGTCAAGAAATGAATAGCTATATGCTAATTAATATCTCAGTGGGGATATTAATGAAAATTGTGTGATCACAGTGAGGAGATCTTGGAAGGAAGAGTGATGAGAAGTTTGAAAACTAGTCATACTTTCTCCCTAAACTTAGAAGTAAGTAAAAGTATTATTTTTAAGGTATTTTTTTTAATATCATGACAAAGTGCTCCAATCACTTGCTAGAGTGTTTGCCACTTTCAGGGACTGTGGACAGAGGCACAGACTGGGCTGGTCACATTTGTACTTAGTGCTCAAAGTCATGAAATCTGAATTGCTTCTATTCATTATTTGAGAGAGTCATTTGAGGTTTGAGACAAAAATATTAGTTAGCAATCAGTAACTATTGTGCTGTGTCCTCCTTCTGCGGTTACACATAACTGAAGTGTTTACAAGAAGCCATCTAACAGTGGAATGAAAACATTGCTCTACAAATCAGTAATATGATGGTTTTACTTGAGAGGCCCACCATTTTTCATGAAATACCAGTTTCCTTCAACTACAGAAGTACAGATTGCTGTAGGTAGATTACAGAGTTGTAGACTATCATCTTCTGATGTGTCAGATCCTAACATAGCCAAAGTAACACTAGGGTGTCACAGGGGTAGTACCCTCCTACAGAATAGTGAGTCTGAGAGTGTCTTGTGTGGTAACCAGAGCTGCAGGCACTTGCAAAATGCTGATTTGTAAATAAAAAGGGGTGACAAATGGGAATTTTCAATTTGCCAATTTCCTGACAGCAAAAAAGACAATTTTTTTAAAATAACAATATTTTCAAGTTAGACCTTTCTTTGGTGCAAGCATTTCTCCAAATGCAATGCAGCTTTTCATCCTTCTCTGTCTGAAAGCCTGTAGACTTACCAAGGTGTGTCATTTTCTGTTTTCTTGTTTTGACTTCAGCCATAGAAATTCCAGCCCCATGTACTTTTTTTCCTTCTTTTTTTTTTTTTTCCTTTTGTTCATGTTAATAAGCAGGAGTCAGGGTATGGAGAACGTCCTTTTCCAAAAGGGCTGAGATGAGTCGCTCTTCCTGGAATAATTCTGAAGTTCTTTGCTTCAGGTTTGGTTAGATTAGTACTAAGTTAGGTTATAAAGCTGTAAGAAACTGCAGTAACAAAATTTAGTCTTTTTTTTTTTTAAGAACAATTAGAGAAGAGAAGGAAACAGAAGGGAAAACACCAACCTCTCCACTTGGCAAATGAATTGTCCCATTCCTCTCTTCTGTTCAGAGGTGTAGTTCACATTTTTCTATAACAGTTTGCCATGGCTTTCATAAACAGTGCCAATATAATTTGTTTCTAATAGAATTTTGTGGTGCACATAGCTTGAAAATAATTGGTTTAGGAGTAAATTGAGGAGAGGGATTTTCTCCAGTCTCTCTTTTTATCATTTGCTGCTACTATGTGTCATTCAGATTCCAACTCAATCAAGAGTCTATTACTGATAGCTGAACAATGTGGTGCCTACAGATCTTTTATGATGCAAAAGTGGGCAGTTGTATTGTGTGTGTTTCAAAAGGCATCACATAAAAAAAGAAGGAAAGAAAGAACTTTACATCCAGGCTTTCATATAGGAAAGTGGTTCACTGGAAATAGGGTTGGGCTATAAATTTCTTGTTTAGAATCCTAAATTGAGTGACAAGAGTTTCTTGAGAATTTTCTTTTTTTTTTTTTTTTTATTGAGAGCCAAAGAAATTATGTGAATTTAGTATGTCAAGGCTACTATGCTTCTCTAACAATGCAGCTCAGTGCTTCATATATCCCTAACTTTTCCCAAACAAAGGTATGAGGAAATAAGATCAATTAAGCTCCCTGAAGCACAGTTTATTACCATCACATGGAGTGATCTGTGTAAGGATGAGAAGTTGGTGTTAGAAGCCTCAGCACTCATCAGAAGGGAAACACAGATTACCCAAAACCTGTGTGCAGGTGTTTTGTAAAAACAAACCAAGACATTTTTGGAAAGTCTTGCCCTGATGAATATCTTTCTCATGACTCAATGGGTTTGTTCCTTTTAGAACTAGTGTGCCATTTACATGAATAGTGTATGTCACATTCTTTTGAACTGAGGCACATTGGGAACAGTCTTCTATTTTCCATTGTTGCAGTCAGACTTCACATAATGCTGAGTCGATATAACCCTCAATTTAGATGAGATTCAAGTATTTGTGAACTTTTTCTTGACTGTGATAATCTATAAATAAGTAGATTTCATTAAAAACCAGTCTTTTAAAAAGCATCTTAGCTGTGTTCATTGACTTGCATGGTCAGACATGCTAGAGAAATAGGTGTGATTTTCTTGTGCTTTAGTTCATTGATCTGGACCAAAAAGATGAAGTCCTAAGGCCGCTTGTCAGTATCAAAAGTCTTTTTATCTGAACTGCCCTATTCTAACTGTAGAAAGCCACAGTTAAATGAAAATCAGCTTTTGTGATCAGGAATCAAACTGTAATTTTTGAAGTAAATGTATCTTCACTCTGGTACTGTTGGAGATTTCCCTGTTCAACTTAGAAGTTGTGCCTTTCTCCCAATGGTACTGCACAGGCAAACAGCAATGACTCATGTTGCTGTTGCACAGCCCTTCACAACAGTGTGTGTTTGGGGGGACAGTCTGACCACTGGAAAAATAACTTCACTCTGAACCAAACAGCTTCATGTGTTACATAGTATGAAACCAGAAGATGAAATGTTGTCTTTGGCTTCTCAAACCATTTTGTGTTAATAGAGCAGTACAAAAAAAAACCAAACTAAAAATAAAAATTAAAAATATAATATTATCCACTTATGTAAAAAACTGAACCTGTAGAAGATTTTCAGTCATCTTTTCTTGCCTTTTTTATAAATGAACTTCTATACCAAGATGATTGATTTGATCAGAGCCTTTTACAAAAAAAAAAAAAACAAAACCCAAACCAACAACTTTAAGTGAAGATCTCCATCAGTCATCTGCAGGAAGATGTAGGGAATTTGCTTCTGATTTTCCCAGTCTTTCGCAGCTTCCTACATGTCTGGGTTATAGGTGAGGTCAAGAAAAATATTTTTTGTTATGTTTAACATTTGTCTGAAAGTAAGAAAAGTCATTCAAAAGACTATTCTAGTGTGTGGACATCCCTCATACTTTAAGAGACCCAGGTGATTCAGGGAGTTTCAGTAGCATCCACAATTTTAAGTAATTAATTGAACTTGAAGGGTTTTAAAGGTTATTCCCCATCACTCGCAGTACAGTGCATTCACCGTTGCTGGCAGCTTCAGGAGGCATGTAGTTTTAAACTCTGTTGACTCTTGGCTTCCATTTTTTTCTTGTGCTGTTCTGTATTCTTGACAGCAAATTGATTTAACTTGCAGCAGGAAAGAGTGTGTTTGCATGTGTAAGTGTGTGTGTGTGTGTGTGTAAGCAAGTGAGCGAGCACGCAGTAGAGGTGGAGAGAAAAAAATGTGTCTATGTGAAATGTACCAGGAAGCAAGGCGAGGATACTGAATGGCAACATTTAGGCATTGACTGTGACATTGTATTAACCTTTTTAATGGATGTATGTAATAAAGTGACATGTAAATGGAGCACAAGGGGAGATATGACACTATATCTGGAAAGGGATAAAACAGTCAGTGAATACTGGGCTATTATAGCAGTTTGCAAACCTTGGATAAACTCAGTCAGCGGTTGTATAATTGGTTATTCAATCCCGACCCTTGTTCACAGCTCAAAGCCAGGAACACTGAGACCTGTTGCCAATTTGAGTGAATGCAGTGACTGTACTCGGCCGGGGCCTAACACTGGAGCCAGGCCTTTTCCTGTGGGCTGGTTTCCACCATGTCTGGGACTGGCGCAGTGACAGTAGCCCTTTTGTTGTGAAGCCTGGCTGGTACTCCCCTCCTTTGCAAAATGTCTAACAGCTACACAAATATAAGAAAATAGGAAAAGAGACTTACTGTAGCTTTTCTCTTACCAAGTTAAACGTAGGGGCTGTAAAAAGGAGGCAAAATCCAAGCACTGAGGAAAACAAGCATGTTGTGAAATGTTACGGCCAGATAAGGAAAATGCCATGTTCTTCCAATGTGTGATGGGAACTGTGAGGAAAACTGGGTGATCCTAAATCATGTCAGACACAAACTGTACAACCAGAGGGATGTTCTCCTGGTCCTGTTTGAAATACTCGCCTGTTCAGTGTCTCCCAACCTGTGCTGAGCAGCCTGGGAAGCGCTCTCTGGAGAAATGCTTCCTGCAGGTCCGTGCAGTGGCTGCTTACACCAGCACAGGAGCTGCTGTGTGGACCCACTCCATAAAAAGTTTAAAAACGTTGATGTTGTCATGGATTTGTTTGACAGCCACTGGTATGGAGGTTGTCTCTCATGTTATGGAGGCATCATTTGTATGAGCCAGCTGGAGATGAACAGAGAGAGTGTTACAAGTACCTCAGTTCCCTCCACCCTCATCCCTACATACACAGCCCTACAAAAGCAGGGAGATATTTATGGAATGTCCTGACTCAGAGGCCAGCTGTTTCTCTTCTGGTAAAATGATAGTTAGAAATAAATCAGAAGAAGATTTGATTTTGGTTGATGAAATAATGAATATTCAGTAATATATATAGAAAATGAGCCTAGATGAGCTAATGGTCCCTTATGGTTTCCAGCTTTTTGTGAATGAATGTGAAGTTTCTCTTTTCCTTTCCTTTTCCCTCCAACTTCTCTAGGTTTTAGTAGTGGAACATTGCTCCTTTACAAGCATCATAGTTTCTAGACGCATCTAGGTTATACAGTGGTATTTTTATCATGTCATCAAACTATACCACTTCAGAGGGAAGGAAGTTATTGATACAGTAGATTACTCACAATCTTTTAAAGTTACAAAATAAAATTGAGGTAATGGTTAAAAATTATATGCCTCTGGATCACAAAGAGATGGGCTTGGGGGGCTAATCTCTTTGCCAGTCTGATTTACTCTAGTTCAGAGAAAAAAATACAGAGTGCCCGATTTAATGAAAGGCTGCAATTCAATCAAGAGGTTCTGCTGAGGTCATATAATATAAATGGTTACAGCACCTCTTGACTGAGTTACAGCCTTGATAATTCAGTACTTTGTTGTTATTTATGGGGGTAACTTTTCAAAGCAATCTGCATATCTCCCGCTAAAACTTGCTTTGAAAATTGTATACCATGATGTCATTGAAAAAGAATTGTTGGGTTTTTTTTTTCTTTTGGTAAGAAAAGAAAAGAAGACAAAAAAAAAAAAAGGCAGCAAAATGAGAGGGGGAAGGAATGCATTGTTTTAGAATAGAAAATTAATCACTTGGAAATGGACCAGTTATTGTGAAGCAAATGCAGAAAGAGTACTGAACTTGAGATACATGAGAAAAACTACAGAAAGTCCTGATGAGGCTTTTTATGGAAAATACACCACACTAATTACAAAGACAGCTCTGGGAGTGAAGAGTTAAAACAATGGTGAAAAGATGACATTGTAGAAATACAAATACATTCTAAATAATCATAGTTAATGTAGCTCACCCTTCATTGAAGTATATTATGGATTAGGAGGAACCTATTGTATTAGAGACTCTTGGAATTTGGTATTTGGGATGTTTATAGAAAGAAGAATGTAGCATTGCGTGCTGGCAAAACTAGACTGGTGCTGTTGTCAAGAGAACTGCACTGAGTCCACTGAAGCCTGTCCCTAATGACCATGAAAAATCCACTCAACATACACCTCATCTTCTTAATACCACCACAGATTACCTGTGCTTTGCATTACAGTGGAATATTGTAGATACGATGTCTCCCTTAGGTCAGTGTCTCCAATGTAGGTGTCCTACTAAGGCAGCCTGTGCTCTTCTGTAGAAGAGTGAAGGCTTGAGATGTCTCATTAATTTAACATAGCTAAGAGACTACTAAACGTCATTTAAATAAGATGGAGGAAACATTTTATTGCTTAGTTTTCTCCAGTTAGGAATGTTCAAAAGTGGTAATAACTGCTTGTATGTGTTTTAAACTTACAAAACTATCTGAGATCTATATGGGAACAAGTGTTTCAGTTAAACTCAGATCAAGGCTTTGCAGGAGCCTAGCTTTTGTGCAGAGTCCTCTTGCAGTGCACACCAATGATGCTCCTGTTTTTTTCTCTACCAGCTACTAAGAGAGGGGAAAAAGGATAAAAAGTACAACACATTACCTAGTAAGTAAACCACAAATCACAACTGAGCTACAATTCTTCAACCTCAAATTCTTAGAAAGCAAAGTAATTTCCCTCAATCAATTCTTTTAGAATGCAATGTAATTCACAGAATTTACTGAGAATTGAAGAATTTCTGTTGTGAAATCTGAAACCCACTAATAGGTTCCATCTAGATATAATAGGAATTTGAAAGTTTAGAGTTCAAGTTTCATGAAGACCTGAAAAAAAGTTTGATCTGGGGACCGCTGCATTTCACTTCCCTACCTAGAGATCTCTGCCTAGAACACACTCAAGATTATTTTGTGAAAATAAGAATCTATTGATTCCATGAGCAAGTTATAGCTGATTGAGAATTTCCATTTTATATGTTCCTTAATCCCCTAGCCATGTAATAAATAATATATTGGCTCTTCTGTTATATAAAAAGCAAGAGCTGATGGTGACATATTTAACATTACTTCGTTTTCCACTACCCACTCTACCATCCTTGCAAGAATAGACATATCATATTCTGTATTTTGTCCTAGAGTCTGACCTTTACTTTTCTTTAATCAGGCTGCCTTTTCTGTATTTCTGGTTCAGCTGGTGTTGAAATAACTGGAAAGATGCTCTTTGATGTACCAGGAATTAGATGAGACTCTCTGGCTACGTCATCTGCTGTAACAGGGCTAAAGAAATATATGAGCAATTGGGAAAGTTTCTCAAAGACATATGATGCGCTGTGAGAGACTTAGAAGGTTAGCTTCCATTTTACACGAAGCATCTATTAAGGCACTTCCATTTCTTTAGCAAGGAAGTGGGAAGCTGTGTGAATTGATGCTTAATGGCTACATTCCTATAACCAGGAGGCTCTGAGTTTAGTTCTGTGGTTAGAATGTAGGAAAGAAGGGAAGCCAGTACAGAATTCTTCCTTTCTTTTCTGTTCTTCCCTGTACCCATTGTATTTCATGTGGCATTTGACCATGTATGATTGTCATTTATGTGGCTTATTCCCCTCTCTGCCCTTGACGTACATTGGAAAATGCTGCTGAAGAAGGAAAAGTGGACATTGTGAAGGCATGATTGTGTGGTCTTTGCCAGTTGCAACTCTTAAGACTTTGCAGAAAGCTGCAGTCGTCAGCATGGTTATGTGATACAGAAATTTATTCCATTGGCTTTCAAGGTATAGACAGTGTTCATTTATGCCATAGCATCCCCCCAGGATTAAGTCATTTGTTGCTCTGGCATTCTCCTAAAGCCTGGTGACAAAAGAGAACCTTGTGAACAATGTGCCTCTTATCCTATTCAGCCTTTTCTGATCCATTAAATTCCCTGTTACACCATTCTGCAATTACTCCACACCCCAACTTCCCAGACCTCCTGTTCTCAAGCAATCTGGGAATTTGTCCTTGCTCCACAGGAGCCCCACATCTCTGTTGTCCTACACCACTTCTGGAAATGACTCTGGGTCCTTTTCTGTGCTTGCTGTACTCACACATACCTGATACCACTCTCTTTCGTACCTGCGTACCAGGGGGACATTTAATATATGTTTATTCTAAAGCAGTCTGAAAATGTTCTGCTACAGAGTACGATCAGGATTCTTCTCCATTGTCTCTTTAGAGTGCTGGCAGTGATTTGAAGACATATCTTATGCTTGAATCTAAATCCTGTTCTGTTAGCAGAAGTTTGTATTTCTGGGAAGAGAGGTCTTTACCTCTCTTCTTTCACATTTGCTCATGTTTCTGAAGTTGAATGGCTGGGGAGTGGGGACTTCAATGTTTGTGACCATTTTCAATAGTCATAGAGTGGCTGCAGAGTTGCCTTGTTTTTCCTGCTCCTTCAGTCCATTGTGTAGTATAAGTATGTTCTGCATCTTGACAAATGAGTCCCCTTTCTTATTCTTGTCCTTTCCTTGCTCTCAGTATTGTTTTCATTGTCTCTCTTTTCTTTTTCCCTGTTTGACTTTTCTGCTTTTACTTTCTGACTTCCCTTTCTCCTTGTCTAGAACTATTATGTTAAAGAGCTATGCATAATAAACTTCTTTGATTTCACTTATTCGGGATTTACCTGCCACAAGTGTTGCATGGCTGAAGCACCCCTGTATCTCGATGTTATTCCCTTGCTCAGAAGGGAAAATGCTCCATTAAAAGGAACCCCAGTGTATTTTCTCTCCCTATTTACACTTAAAATAGCAGAGTCCAAAAACTCCATGAATGGAGGGAGACAAGTGAGAACAAACAGAACAAGTTGTCAGGGCAGATGGAATGCTGTGCTGCTGTGGAGAAACCTGTGTGCAAATCTTGGAAGATTATTGAAAGCAAGTCCAAAGATGACATTAGCTTTAATAATTTCTATTTAATTTGACATAATGATTCAATGAAAATATCATTTACATTACAAACAGCAGTCTGATTTACTGTGAAACTGCCTGCACTTCAGAAACTTTTATTTGTGGTGTACGTATTTCCTTTTTTTCATTATTATCATTGTTCATATCTTCCTGGCATCTGGTAATTGATGATTGAGATGTGCAAGAGTAGTTCAGGATGTGTAGTTGTTTACCATCAGGCACATGTGCTTTAATTCTCACTTCCAGTAGTAAAACAGTCTGTCATACTTTCAAAGAGAATAGAAATCTGAGCCGTGTCTTTTCCTGATTGTTCCAGGGGAATATCCTTTTCACTATTCTATTTTCAATTTTTCAAATCCTTTAAATGGTTTTATTAACATCCCAAATTAGTATTTTACGGTTCTTTCAGTGTTCTCATTAAGTTCAAATTATAATAGTACACATTTACTCTAGGAAGTACGCAGGCAACATGATAACTGTAGCCCTTTCACTACACAATTTTGTCAACTTATGATTTAAATAAATAGGCCCAGATGATCAAAAGATGTACATGTTCTGACCTCACTTTGATTGACAACATATGACTAAATCAACCAGTTCCATGATAATGTTAATATTTTGGTGGGATTTAGCATTATATGTTCAACTTTTAAGTGTATTTGCACTTCCAAGTGACTGACTTGCTGGTTTACTGATTTCTGTTTGGACTTGAAGTTTGCCTTCATATCTGGTCTTGTTTGCCAGAACAGTGATAATACAGGGTTTTGCATTTGATGGACATTATCTGTTATACAGTTTGTTAATTGAGTAACCTCAACTAGTAAATACCTGTGTATGAATGCATGTATTTGTTACTAGGACCAGAAAATATTTTGGCCCTTTTTTTTCCTTCTCATGGTAACAGGTTTTAGTGCATTGTTTAAGTAGAATCGTAGAATCAACCAGGTTGGAAGAGGCCTCAAGATCATCCAGTCCAACCTATCACCCAGTCCTATCCGATCAACTAGACCATAGCACCAAGTGCCTCATCCAGTCTTTTCTTGAACACCTCCAGGGACAGCGACTCCACTACCTCCCTGGGCAGCCCATGCCAATGGCAAATCACTCTTCTGTGACGAACTTCCTCCTAATATCCAGCCTATACCTCCCCTGGCACAACTTGAGACTGTGTCCCCTTGTTCTGTTGCTGGTTGCCTGGGAGAAGAAACTGACCCTCACCTGGCTGCAACTGGCTATAACCACCCTTCAGGTAGTTGTTGACAGCAATGAGGTCACCCCTGAGCCTCCTCTTCTCCAGGCTAAGCAACCCCAGCTCCCTCAGCCTCTTTTCATAGAGCTTGTGTTCCAGGCCCCTCACCAGCGTCATTGCCCTTGTCATTTTCATTTAAGGGAAAATTAACTTTTCTTCCATCTGCCATTGTTCTCTGGAGAGGATTATAATATGGTCAGTGAAATGCTAAGAAGAGTAAGGAAAAATTACATTAACCTCAGAAGTGGGAATGTGGGTAGTGGGGGGAAAGAAACCTCTTCTTGCTGTCCAACTTCCACCTCCCCTTACTCTCATTGTCACTCCTGGCATTGTAAGTAGTGGTCATATCTGGATCCAGTCCTCTCCACCTCCGCTCGGCTGACATCATAAATTATCCAGATCTAAATGGACAACATTCATTAGCTGTGCACTTTACAGAAAGAGCCAGCTCAGAAGCTAAGCGCTCGCCCATTTTTATTAAAAGTTAAAAAGCTCCTTGCTGTCACGGAAAGGGGAGGATGGAGGAGGTACAATGGAGGACAGTGCCGCAGAGCTAATAAATAAAAATAATAACTATTACCATCGGTTGAGTGACCCGGGGAGAAGAGCACTACCAAGCCATTTGTTGTTCCCTTTCACTTGTCAACAGCAGTGGCTTAAAAGCCTTTGCCATTGTTCAGGGCCTAATAGCACCTGTTGGGAAGATAGGAAGACAGCTGTCAAAAAAAAAAAAAAGAGGGTGGGGGAGGAGGGTGGAAACCGGTGATTAGTTCAGTAACATGCACTGTGGTGCAGCTGCAGCAGGACATTCCCTGGCTTCCCCTCGGAAGTGAACTTTTCCCATTGCAGCCACCAGCTCTCTTCCCCAGCACTCACTGTGCCAGGTACTGGCAGAGCCTAGATTGCGCCCTAGCATGCACAGGGGTGCTGGGTGGGAAGTGATAGCTGACCTAATAAAACCCAAACCAGGCCTCAGCAGCGGGAACTGCGGCTTAGTGACAAGAGTGCTTGTTTCACTTTAAACTTTTCTTTAATTGCTCTTTGGTGTTGGCAAATAAGGCTCCTCTTCCCGCTTTGTCAAGGTAAAGGAAAGCCAAGAGGTAAGGAGCCCCAGGTATCAACAGATCTCTTTACAGCTGATCATCTGGAGGAGAGAGCCAAATACCTTCTGGTGGTAGGAAATAATGGCTGTGGCAAGGGCTGAAAGATAGGCTATTTAGAAAATTGCCTCCTCGGCTTCATCACATATAGTCTTTGCTTTTGTCATTTGGAGGAAAATTACAAGCACTTCAGGGCTCATTTTTTCTATCTTAAAAAAAAAGTTGCTTTGAGATTTTTAGGTAAAAATGCTACAGTAACTGTACATGAAGGGTTACAATGCTGCTGTTGAGTTTAGGATTTGCAAAGTGGAGTGGCTGAGCTTCAGGAAAATTTCCTTGACATTTCAGCTAAACTCTGTAGTTCTCAATGTATGTTTTACAGTTATTTAGATGATACACTTTCCGACTCTCTTGGGATTTTGTTTTAGGTCTGTTTTTCTTTTCAAGAAAGCATTTAATTATGTAAAAGATGGCAGGTCAGCAAAAAAATCTTTTCTGTCAAAGGATAAACCATGGAATCTCCCTAGAATGTCTTTAATACTGTGTCAATATCCATAAAAAGTTAGTGTATAGTCATCTTCTTGAATGCTTTTTTAAAGCCCTCTTGCTTGCTAAGGATGTGTTGAAGATGTGAATGATTAGCAGACCAAAAACATTGCCTGCTGTTAATATTAACAAGATATTATGACCCTTTAATTAGAAACTGGCTCTGTTGGTAGCACTAATACAAAAATATATTTCAAGGGAATATGTGTTTCAGTGGAATATCTCTGTCCAACTAAGAGAGAAAAATAAAACTGAAGTGAAATATAACGGCATTTAATTCCAGATGTCTCTGTTTTTATGTTGTTACTCTTGAAATAGTCTCTCAAAATATTAAAACATCTTTGTGGTTTTAGAATTTCAGCAAAACTCAGGCTTGATATAGTGCCTCCTTCTGTCAACTGACACAGGGATTTTTTGCTGGGTGGACCACTCCTGAGAAAATAAATTCCTTCTTTCATTTAGGGATGCCTGGAATTAAAGTGGCATTAGAGAACTGAAGAACACAGATTAAAACAAAATTCTCTTTATTCATATGTAGGAGAGGTTTTTTTTAATTTCACCATTGCCCTTCTTTTGATAAGGATTCCCTACTGGTATAATTGTAACATCAGTGAATGGAAAAGGTTGCTGCTCAGGTGTTTGAAAGTGAGTTGCTCTTTTATTTATTAATTACCTTTTTTAAGATCAGGAAAATATGGGAATCATTTAAAAAAAAAAAACAAAACCAAAAACTTTTCCTCTTTTTTTCCTTTTTTTTTTTTTTTCCAGGTTTGGTAAGGTTAAATAACTTGCTTCATTCTTCTTTGTTAATTCAGTGAGGGGTGAAGAAGACAGTGGTAGCAGGGATTTGGGATCATTCTAAAAATGGTGTATGCTAAAAAAGATGTTCCAGCAACAGTTGTGCCAGTGAAAGACCACACTTGGCAGAATGTGTTCATGATCAGCTCTTTCGGCCAACTCACTGGCCTGGATCTCCAAAGGCAGGCAGAGCCTAATTCCTTTCCAGAATGAGATTTATGCTCCTGAATGCCTTTGGGAATCCAAAGCACTGAGATTTCAGTAACAAAAGATATATTGTCCTGTACATGGCATCCAGTACGATTCACAGTGTCTCAGTGTGCTTTTCTCTGGGGACACAGTTACCCTGTTGTGAAAATGGGAAAGGCAGAGACTGAATCAGTTCCTGAACTGGCCATATTCTACCTCTGTCTTTACAAGGGCAAGGGTTTAGGTGGAGGGTAACTGAGTAATGTCTACAGACTACACTGTTCCAGTGTTTCTTCAGAATAATTAAGCTGTAGTGGTTTTGGAGGTATGCTGTAAATAACATAGCCCCATCTCCTTACAAATCTGAGGTGACCAGCAGCAGTTCCAGGGTTGATGTAGAAGGTAGATTTCTGAGGTAACAATGGAACACACCACTGACCAGCTGCATTGCCACACAAATGTGAATGCCACTCCCAGAACGGTGACAACTGTCATATAGTAGCTTGCAATCCTAGATTGGTGGTGTTGTTTAGAAGTTAATTGGCATAAAATTAGTAGCTTTGCTGGTCACTAAAGTATATAAGGCAATGTACATACTCTGCAAGTTATTGTGCTGGAAATCACAGGAGTTCCAGTTCAACCTCTCTTGTTCTGAGGTGAAAGCTGGGAATGGAGGCTTATTCCTAGACTCAATGCTGTGTTCTTAAACAGGTAGTTTTGTCTGGTATGGAGGCCTCGGAAGGGCTTTGTGGACATTTTATTGATGTAGACATTTTATTGATGTAGACATTGTTGGTTGAGAAGAGTGTGTGACAGACTTGTAGAAATAGCTGAATTTTTTGTGTTTTGGGCAGACTCTGTCTCAAAGCTGTATACTAATAAAAGGGATGCAAACTGAGAAAATCTTGACTGTTGCCTGTGTAACCCCCAAATGAACATAAACTCTGCTGCTGGGAGATTGAAGGACTTGGCAGGAGGTATTACATGACAGGCTTGATTCCTTTGCATTGCTTCTGGAGTAGGAGACCATTCGCTGAAACAAGACAGCCTGAAATGTACACAGCTAGTGGTGTAACTGCCAGTGCAGACACGAGCTTGACTATTCGAATGGTCTGGTTGAATGAGAAGCTCATTTTGGTCCCTATGCTCTCCCCATGTCCTGTGTTCCTTCCTTGTGCTGTGATTTGCTGGCTTCTCACATCCTAGGGGATAATTAATTCAACAACTGGTAGTACAGTGTATCTGAAGATTACCCTTTTCTTCCTTAGAAACATCCTTGTGGGTTTTAGGCAAGTTCCTTGTAAGACTGGCAGTATGCATTGGTGAACAGTTGTTCAACAAGGCCAAGTGAAAGGTCCTGCACCTGGGCCAGGGCAATCCCAAGCACAAATGCAGGCTGGGCAAGGAGTGGCTCAAGAGCAGTCTTGAGGAGGACCTGGGTGTGTGAGTTGATGAAAAATTCAACATAAGCCAGCAATGTGTGGTTGCAGCCCTGAAGGTGGCAACCTTCATGCGTGGGCTGCATCAAAAGAAATTTGACCAACAGATGGGAGGAGGTGATTCTGTCCCTCTGCTCTGCTCTTGTGAGACCCCACCTGCATTACTGTATCTAGTTCTGGTGCCCCCAGCATAAGAGGGACATGGAACTGCTGGAGCAGGTCCAAATGAGGACCACAAAGATGATCAAAGGGCTGGAGAACTTCCCCTGTGGGCACAGGCTGACAGAACTGGGGCTGTCCAGCCTGGAAAAAAGAAGGCTCCAGGAATAGCAGCCTTCCAGTACCTAAAAAGGGCCTACAAGAAAGTCAGGAAGGGAATTTTTATAAGGGTTTGTAGTGATAGGATGAGAGGGAATGGACTGAAGCTTGAGGAGGACAAACTGAGACTGGAGATTAGGAAGAAATTCTTTCCAGTCAGGGTGGTGAGAGACTGGTTGCCCAGGAAGGCTGTGGATGCCCCCTCCCTGGAGGCCAGGTTGGATGAGGCTTTGAGCAGTGTGGTCTAGTGAAAAGTGTCCTTGCTGATGGCAGGGTAGCTGGAACTAAGTGATCTTTAAGGTCCCTTCCAACCTAGATGATTCCATGCATTTATGAACTCTTGAAGTGCAGTGATCATCCCATGTGCAAAAGAGGGAAAAATGCTGACTGGGTTTTTTTTAAAGGAAGTTGTTGGGGTTTTTTTGTAGTTGAGTTTTTATTTTTTCATAATCTGAGACTTTAAAGGAAATCACTAAATATGTGCATGTTAAAAAAAATTTCAACTTCCAAAACGATTCTAAGATTCAAGCATGGTAAATAGAGCACATTACTTGGATCATGGAAGTGTTTTAGAGAAAAAAAAGTTATAACTGAAAATATTCCTGTGTATCTTTGTTGAGTTATTCTATGTGACTTTGTGACAGAGTAAAACTCCTAAGGACAGGCAGATCATAAATTAAACTCACAGATCAGGAATGGGTTGTGTACTCATTCAGTTCCCTCCCTGTTCAAGGCCAGGTTGGATGAGACCTTGAGCAGTCTGGTCTAGTGGGAAGTGCCCCTGCCCATGGTGAGGAGGCTGGAACTAGATGATCTTTAAAGTTTTTTCACAATCTGACCCATTCTATGATTGCTGATTTTGATTTTTAAATCTCACGTAATTTATTTACTGTGCTATGCAACTCTTTCTGGTTATGTGAATTGGATTTTTTTAGCACAAGAAGCAGTACTCTTGTGCCAGAAATCAGAATAAAAATGTCTTCGCATTCATCCAGTGTATAGTTCATCAGGACAGCATGATGGGTATTGCAAAAGAGAGTGAGCAACTTTAAAACAGATCTAGTGTTATTATCATGCAAGTACGTGCAACAAGAATAGTATGGGGAGCTACTGTCATTGTGCACCACGGGTAGCTACATTCATCTGTGGATACAGAAGCTGATGCTGTCCTATGAAATAGCATGCTGTGGGAGCTAACATGTGGCTGGGATAGGACTGGTGATTCCACGAGCAGGAAGGCTGGTTATTCCTGCCAGAAAAGGGGGCTTTTTAGTATGTTTGGAAGCCACCCATGAATGACATATGTAGCCCAGCTGTTTTCTGCACAGTGGTCATGATGGAGTGATATAGTAAGCGTCATACTATGATGTGCTGGCTGGAGCACCATAGATTCCTACTATCTCATCCAAACTAATATTTTGTTCAGCTTTGTGAGTTTGTGCCCAAAGACCAAAAAATACTGTGTATGTAAAAAAAACCCAAAACAATGCAACAAAGAGTGCTACTTTCTGTCCAGTCAGAGACGCCCTAGGTTTGGCACACCATATTTTTGCAACTATGTCCTACATCTGAACAATGTTTACATTTATAGAGGTGTTTCCTAGTGCCTTCTCTAAAAGTTTTAAATGCTTTTAGATTGATGAAAAATTGCAGTACATCCTGGAAGGCAAGAGGAAAATATATGTTGTGTGGTCTTTGATTTCCAGATTTAAATACATTCTCTGTTGTGCCTGCTCATGATTCATAGTGTCTTGCCTAGCTGCAAGTAATTCCCAAAAAGCATGATTCTGTTGATGGAGAACCATATGTGTATGCAGATGCTGTATGTCTATGTAATCTGCTGATACAAACCATTTCTTCATCTAAGTTGCTTTATTTTCTTTGCTGTGAAAATAGTTTCTGATTTTCTGTAGGTAAGACCTTACTAATAAAAAACAGGTGCATAAAAGGAGAAATTTCTTTTCTGCATGTATGTCCTTGTCTGCTCTTTTTAAGAAGGAGTGGAAGTCTGCCCTTAATCTTGTTTGCTGATTTAAACCAGAAGGGGTTTGTTGTGGTGCATCAACACGGACAGACTGCCAGTGGGGTGGTGTGTTGATAGGTGAAGTTTGCAGAAACGGTGTGTGGAACTCTGGCCAACAGGTATGATGTATTTATGACTGTAGCAGAAGAAACGGGTGAATAATGGATGGAGAGAATTTGCCAGCTTTTTCATAATAGGAAGGAAGGTACCATTTATGATCATTTGTGCTGACCAAATACTGCTTGCTCTAGGAATGATATACGTTGGCAGGACATGTCTGGTGGTCTGGCTGGATATTGAGCAACTCCTGGCTTTTCTCCACTCTGCTACACTTCATGTCATTATCCTTGCTGAAGCCAAACATCTTTCTTTTACATTGTCCTTATGAGCTTTCTCTTTCATCCCAGAACAAGAGCTGTTCACGGTAGTTATGGAGGAGAGAGCACTTTGGACATAACATTGAGAGAGCACCTGTGCTCAGACACCCAAATGCCATGCAAGTGGGAGGGCTCAACATTGTTCCTCTAAATTGCAGTGGACTTACAGCAACGTCCTTTGCTTTTATTGTAGTTATCTCTTTGTTAGAGCTTTGCACTCCCCTTTCCTCCTCAAATACTGCTTTTCTGGAAGTGCCATGTGGACAGCCTCTATCCTGCACCATGTTACAGCATGATGGAATTACGTGCTTTTCTCTGGAAGTGGGCTGCTGCATAGGACAGAAGCTGGCTTTTAGTAATAAGTAATCAGCAGGAGCAGAAAGAGGTAATAGGAAGAGATTTGGCACTGAAGACCACTCTAAGTGTTTATAAGTGGGTTTGCAGGACTGTGACCCTGGAGCCTGGGTTGAAAAATGCTCCCAGAGAGTTTGGACCTGAAGGGAATGCTGTGCTTTGGGACTGTTTTTGGAAGGCTGACGAGGCATATTGAGGTACATGTTTCTGCACTGCCACTGAATTGAGGGTAGGATTAGATCACTCCCAAAGGGGAGTTACAATGCCTGAAAAAATAAGTATGTCTGGAAGCAGACTAAATTAAATAGAAGTCTAGCAGACAGGCCTAAAGATGGAGCTTCTTACTGTGGCTTTGTAGCCTCAGCCACTTTTTGGAAACAAACTGCTCCTTTCCCAGTGTGAAAACTTTTGAAGGGTCTTAAGCAAGTAAGTCGATGCTATGTTTAAACCTTAAGTGTAGAAGAAAAGGGACAGTGGCATGCTTATTAGCATACAAAAAGTATTCAGCACATGTATATGTGTGCCCAGCACGTACAGTTTGATGCATATGTGCATCTGTACATGTAAGCTGGAGCAGCAGACATGAAACTACTACACCACTGAGAAAGTGGTTTAGTTCCATGTGCTGAAGACCTTCCCGAGCATTACTTGCTGCTGGCATCAGTCTCCAGGTCTTATTGTTGTAGATGAGGGAGTGAGCTTCAGTAGTGCTTGGTGCAAGGGGAGGAGGGAGAGCAGCAGGGCGGGGGGGCACTGAGGAGCCAGTGTATTGCTTCCACAATGGCTGGCACAGTCGAGAGCAATTCACCAGTGGGTACTGCCACATGCAGTGTTGCAAAGAAGCATATGCAAGCAACAGTGGCAAGGGTGAAACAAGAAAAACTAAACGTGCTGTAAATATCTCTAGAAAGAGCTAATGACTGAGAATAGAGACAGCAGAAATATTTTTTTGTGGATTAATTTGTGCACCTGTTAATTCAGCCTCCTCTTTGCCAACATTTACTTAATGATTCCTGTTACTCTGTCCGTCTTGAGCTTTCTCTTCAGTGCCCTACCAGTAGTCCTCTTCTATAACAACACTTGACACTTTTCAGTGTTTTCTGAAACAAAAATGTTTCCTAAACATTAATGAGTCACTGTTCACTAACAACTCATGAACAGCTCTCTTGTAGATGTATTCATACTGTGCTATGGCTAGACTTGGAATTGTTTTACTGCGTGCCATAGGACCTATACTGCAGATGAAGTATTAGCTCAAGTGGGACTCAGAAGAAGAAATGGGGCTAAATCTAAAGGGTTCCTCTTGAACATGGAATTAGGAGGCATTCTGAATAGTAGTGGTACTCAGAATGGCAGAATACATTGTCTATAGCTTTTTGGAAATGCTAAATGTAGATTACGAAAATCCATAGTTGTCTTGCTGCCTAACTAAATCTGCCATAATATAGCTCAGATTTTGGGTGTAGGAACATTCTGTTGGAGTAGGGATCAAGAACAGCAGCAGTTCCTATGTGCAGGCTACCTTTCCCAATGTCAAGCTCCATGTTATATTGGTAAATATTACAAGTTTTACTGACTTCCTAATGAATCCAGAAGACAAGCCCTTTGCAAACGAGGTACAGTGTTTATTTTCTTGAGAGCATCATCTTCCCAATAGAGTCAAAAAAAAAAAGCCTGAACAGAAGATGACTTTGTTTCTGTATAGTTCACGAAAGCTCTATAGCTGTAACCTTTTAAAAGTTATTTTTATTTAGGATGTGTAAATTTCAAATCTTATTTTTAATGAGGCACATAAATGATGTAATAAATATTTGTTTCCAAGATATGGTGGATAATGTGTTTCACAAGCAGTTAGTGAAATGTGATAGGTTAAGTATCTGAATAGTATATTTTATGTAAGTACAGTATGTTAACATGGTATATAATAGAATTAAACAAGCTGCAATTTAATATAGCTCTTTAGCTCTATAAAGCTTTAGGGATGGGGAAGCTTTTGTCTTTCAGAATTAAAGTTATTTTTAAGTATTAGCAGAAGGGCAATTATTCACTGATTCTGTATCAAAATTCCGTTGAAGTGCCTTATGTAAAAATTGCAGTCCAAGTCTAGGGAGGCTTGAAACTAAGTTAGTACATCAATTAAATATGATTACATGGAGGTTTTTTAAGGAAAAAAAAAAAAGTATAATATTATTTTAAATAGTTAACATACAGTATTTCAACAGGGGAAGTGCTGATTAGATCACCCCCATCTATTTTATGCCATCAGGATTGCTGAGAGGCTTATAATTGTGTTAAATTTTCATATTACTCATATTCGCACATTAATGAACAGATGCATTGTTACTATTGGGATTTTGCCATTTGGCCTTTCACATCTCTTACCATGATTTCCTACTGAGATCTTTACCATTCTTGCAGAAATTCAGTCATTGATACATGGCCGTCTACCGCATTCATTATTCTGCGCTTCTTTCCTGTAGCCCTCCCAGAATCACCGGCGGAGTCAGGTTGCGGGGACATTCGTTTGTCACACGAGTCCTGCGGTTGGGGACTCTGACACTAAGTCAGTAGGATTTTTAACGACAAAGCTGCCCCCCTCCCCGTCCCCCGGTGAAGTCACACCGAGCCCAGTCCCGGCGCTGCTCCCCGAGCGGCTGCAGCGGTGGCTCGGCGCGGTCCCCGCGGCGGGGCGGGGCGGGAGTAAAGGCAGGGAAGGAGGGAGGCCGGCAAGCAGCCCGCCGAGCGGCAGCGACGGCTGTGCCTCATCCAGGGCAGCGGGGCCCCGGCAGCTCCGGGCAGCAGCTACTGTTGCTTTAAGGCGGCAAGTTAGACAGGAGACTTCTGTTTCTTTCCGTGCGCACCACGGCGAATATTTTGTCGAGCTGCAGGGAAAAAGCTTTGTCGAGGTCTTTTCTGACAATAGACTTAAAAGTAAGACGGGCTGCTTTTGGTGCCTGGAGGCTCTGGAGCCTATTGTCAGCGCACAATGGATCTCTCTTGCCGCATTCCTGCTTTGCAAAGGTTTGTTAGCTTTTAATGACTGACGGCCCTCCACTGCAAATACCGCATTTGCCCCGGCCCGTTTACACGCTACTCGAGAATTTTTAGAAAAGCGCATAAAGGGAGAGGGGGGGGAAAGGCAAGCGGCGGCGTTTCTGTGACCTACTCAGATACGTTCGGAAAAATTATTTCCTTCGGGGATGCTTACGGGGAACATGCAAACTTCAGAAGTAGCTGTGCAAGTGCCTGGAGCGTGGCGGCATCTCCGTATCGTCAGCCCCAACTCGGAAATGCTGATGGCGCTGCAGCAGCCCCTATCCGATTTCCTTAGGATTTCACTGCACTGCCAGGGTTCCTCACAGAAAACTTGCGTTCAGGGGATCTCGGGTCCTGCGGGAGCCTGTCGCTCACACAGCGGGAAGCACACGGTTATCGAGGAGATCACTGGGGTGTGGCAACGGGTATAAAAATATTACGGGGGAAAGGAAATAGTGTATCCCTTCCCGCTGTCAGTGGGGTCCGGCCGGTTGCTTGGCTGGAATGAGTCCGAGGTGCGGGGGCTGCGCGAAGAGGTGAGGTGCAGTGAAAAGCGAGAGGGCAGGCGTCTGCCCGCGTCACTGTAGTTAGTTATGCATTAAGACGATACAGCGTGCGGTTGGTTTACGGGGAGTTTGGGCTTGTTTGGTTCTTCGGGTGTGAGAAGTGCTTTGTAGGGAGGGGAGAAGGCCACGCAGAGGGCGCCCGGCGAGCCCGCCTTCCGCAGAGCCGCGCCCGGGGGGCTGCAGCGCTGCCCCCGCACAACACCGAGCTGGGACTTCAAGGGAAGAAGGCAGAATTAGCCAAACGAGATAATCGAGGTTGCTCGTAATGGTTTTTACTGTGGGGAAGATTAACCAGTTGCTAATAATTGTATGGTCTCTAGGCCAGACGGTCCCTTTGATAAGTTAACATGTACTCCCTTTATGCTCCTGGTAGGGGGTAAACAAATGCCTGAACAAATACAAATACACATAAACACGAATGTGGAGAATAGCAGTATATGTCTTAGATCCAGATAATAAGTGTGCTTATTGTTATTTAGATGGAGCATACTGGGACACTTATCTTTTAGTACACTCCATTTTCTAACTGAATGCAGTGCTAATCGTGGGATTGAAAGCTATTGTAATTGTGTACCCATCTAAATGCTGACAAGAATATACAATTACATTGTTTGGAATTGAGTTTAATGTTCTCTGAATTTTATTAGCATTTATATTTACTTATGCATTAAAATTCTACACAAAAAGAGGTCAGACTACAAGAGTTACAGACATAAATATCAGAACCATCCACACCCTCACTACATTTTTTCCTAAAAATACTGAAGAAATATATTTTTTTATTATTTTATTTTTAAAGGAAGCGATAGAATCTGAAATGAGCAAATAATGGGTTTCCATTCTAAGCAATGCCTTTTCTCCTCTGGATTTTGCAGCCTTTTAAAGCTTTTTTTTTTTTTCATACCCAACTTTTTATTATTATTTATAATGTGCGTGTTACCGGAAAAATCTTTCCACAGTATGCTTACCACCACACGATATTTAAACACACATTATAAAGTGAATGTAATTGTAAACACTCAGAGGGATATAATTACATGTAGCAGATTTAGGAGCTAATTCTTTGCTCCTCTCTCTCTCGCTTTCTCTCTCTTTACTCTGCCTTTTATCAACATAATTATTTTTTGACTGCAGACTAACACCCAGAAATTGACAGGCATCTATTATAGGCAGCAACTTGTTCACCAAATTGAAAAACAATGAACTGCAGGTTTATGTGTGCCCATTGTGGTACAGAATTACCGGGCCTTTGTTCCACAAGAGGAAAAAGCTAATGGTTTTGAAACAGCAGGTGACAAAACACATTCTCTCTCCTTTTTTTTTTTTTTTTTTTTTTTTTCTTCCCTGCCCTCTTATCGGTTTGTTGATGAAGTCATTACAAACTGGGGCCCGGAATAGGGTCGACCTTATTTTTAGCAGATAGACTTTTAATGAGTTCTATTGTGGAGACAGTCATGTTGATTTGCTTACTTTTTTCCCCCCCCTTTTCACTCAGAAACTCCCAGTATTGAAAAGCTACTATCAAAAGACTGGAAAGACAAGCTTCTTGCCATGGGATCAGGGAACTTTGGAGAAATAAAAGGTAACACTGTTTCTGTGCTAAAGCAAGTTGAGAATTAATATACAGCTATCTCTGGCTTTATGGAACTTTGTTTGCTTCACTTTCCCTCCCCACTAAACATTGTAATTTGGGACTTAAATGAAATGTACGCTCTCCATCTGTGATAATATAAATAAATGAAATGGTATATTGCCCTAAGTGAATGAATTTATGTAAAGCTTTTATTGCATGTATCATTTTGTGTTGTAAGAGGACACATCCTATTGCTGGATTGGGAAAAAAAATGATTTCACAATTCAAACAGAATTATGTAGTGTCTGAGTACAGCAGAGCTCAGCCTCTGAAGTCTGAGGGTGATCTCTGAGTCTCTGTTAATTTCTGGACAGATTTTGATGATGTAGATTTTTTTTCCTTATTTACCTGAATGGGGGGGGTGGGGAGGAGGGGAGGAGCCAAGTTTGTGTAATGATACCTCTAGGTACCAAAATTAGCCAGTGCAGATTTTAAGAGACAGTGTGCAACATCTGTGCACCAAAACATGTTCTTTTAAAGCTGCACTCCAGAAGGAAAATGACAAAATTTGACCACTCTCCAGCAGCAGTAGTTTCTGCTTTGCCAAGATAGTTCCCCGTTTTATGTATGTGAGGTCATTTTAGGGAACCTGTAGTTGTTTGTTTTCATGTAATTTAATATTTTTGTAATTCTTCCTCAGTGCTTACAATAAGGAACTAAATCAAAATGCATGTGTGTCAAAAATTTGTTTTTGGAGCAGCCATTTCACTCTGACAGGATACAGTGATGCAGATTCTTCTCCCATTTAGATCACTGCATATTTGCAGTAGCAAAATTCAAGCCAGTGTTGTTTTGAAAATGTGGAAGTAGAATGAGATAAAAATTAAACCCTTCGTTGATGTTTATGAACTAGATTTCATTTCTCTGATTTTATTTTGGTTTGTTTGCTCACTAATGTTGGTCCCTGCTACCAAGATCCTCATTCAGGCAGGCTCCCAAACCTTGTGCCTGACAGGTTTAAGGACCTTCTGCACAAGACGTGGGCAGTATTCAGTAAGGAATACAACATGACACGCTCTCAGAGGTTAGTGTAGTGGTAAACGTGCAAAGATAGTGTAATTTTAATTATATATGCCTTCCAGACTGTCATCAATAAGCCACCAGCAGTTTGCGCTCGTCCACTGACTTACACAAGTAGGAAAATATTCTGCTAGATTTTCTCTGAGAGGCTGTAATTCACAAATATATCTTCGTTGCATATGTAAATTAACTTTATAAAATAATATAGTACTTCAGCCTGAGGATGAGATGTAGTTATTATAACGGGACCAAAGCTTGGGTTCTGTCTTCCCGCTGAGCACCGTTTCTCCATGTGTGTAAGCAACAGTTCATAAAGAGGTAGAGCAGCTACTGGGCTTATCTGTGAGTTGTGGGTTTTAAAAGCATATTGTTTCGAAATAACATAACTGTCTGCCACGAATTGATTAATCTTTAAGATGTTTCAGGCCCAAAGTACACAGGCGGCTTTCAGATCCACTTTTGGGTGTGTATTTCAGCAGTTCTTGCGGGTTGCCTAGAGCGTCTTAACTCTTGATGCTCTGGAGACTTTAGAAGGGTCCCAGTGATTCTTGTCTGCGTTCAGATGCTCTGAAAAATGCTGTACACTGAGAAGGCGGTCTGTTCCAGGTCCCTATGATCTTGTTCTGTTGGAGGGCAATCTTTTTTCTCCCTTCCTCTCTTTTTCTTTCACAAGCTAAACTTGAAAGCAGCAGCTATATACTAGCACGAAAGAAATTCAACAGTCCTTTCAGTCTTGCCTGGGGGGAGGATGGGAAGCAACAGCACAGCCTCAAAGAAGAGTTTGCTTTGCTTTAATTTTTGTTTTTTAGCTTCATATTTTGAACACAAGTTGAGTTACTGTTTTCTAGCTCTGTTCAAAAGCCTCACATCTGAAGCTTTTTAGTGCGACTATGGTTCTGTGGTTGGGGGTATGGTTATTAGGTGTTTGGATCAGGTTTGGCAGTAAGCTGTGAAAACAGGCACTGGTTTATTTTTCCTACTGACTGCCGTGACAGTTGCAATTATTGTCCATTGTTCCTAGGTGGCTAGAAAGGAGGGAGGATACAATAGAGCATTGCCCTCTGGGGGTAAATGAATTTGACTTACAGGTTCTTGGGGGGTCAGACAGGCTGATTATTTAGTGCCCAGGAATGTGGTTTTCATGGCACCGCCAGCCATGAGCGGCCAGCAAACAATGGCTCAGCTGTATTGCAGCTGTATTTAGTGAGGCAACATAAAAGGTGTGCAAGTTGAGCTGCTTTATAGTCCCTTATGTGTGCACAGACACACGCATTATGCAAGAAAATGTTTTTGTCCTATAGGAACTTAGAGTTGTTAAGTTTTCCAGTTATGATTTTTTAAAAATTAACTTCTCTTTATATTTGGCCTAGCAGCTGTATTGTTTTTTTCTTATTTCTTTATTAATGGTAGTTGGAAACCCTGCACAAGTAGTGTCTTATTATTAATACACACTGGAATGTGGACAGCTCTAGAAGCTGTACTGCCCAACTGTCTTATGTACTGAATAGTTTTTTCCATTTAACTGTTCAAAATCTCATTGTGTTTTTCATTAGATCTGGGGGAGTTTTAGTATGTCATGTGCTAAAGTCTCAGCACTAGGCTACATATTGTTAATGCCCAAGTCTGTGTTATTGCCATTGAGTTTTATTCTCTGGGAGAGATTAAAAGAAAGGGAGATGAAGCAGAAGACTTTATTTTCTATTAGTGTTATTTCTTTTAAGTTAGAAAGCAGTAATATTAAAGATGGGGGAGTTGGCAAATGGTTGGAAGTCACCAGATTCCCACTTGTTCCTCTCAATTACCTTACTACTTTTGGCAGCTACTTTAAACTCTTTGTCTGCATGTCTGTAAAATAGGAGAACCATTACAGTATCTGCAGAGGTCTAGCTGCAAACTTGCCAAGATCACGGTTGGAAGCATCTATATATGTCCCATTATTAATGGAAAAGGAAATGTAGTATTTGATTCCGGGGCTTGACTGAAAGATACTGCAAGTATTAAAATGGGGCAAAATTGAGAACCTTTCGTATCTGCAAATATTTTAATTGAGATGCCTCTGTTTGTTCAGAGAAGTAGTCTGGGGCTAAATAGAGAATGCAAGTTTAGCACTGAAGATTTCTTAAGAAATTCTGTTTTGAAATCCATGGAATTTTTACGCTGTTCAGAACAAGTCACTCTGTAATAAACCCCACAAAACATGCTGTTAAATTGAAATATTTAAAAATAAAGCTGTAAAACCGTATATTGAATCGGTTAAAGCCTGAACAACCTTGCTTATATCCATGATACTCAAGAAGAGGGCTCAAAAGACCTCTGGATTATTCATGGATAATGCAGTTTATTGGATTCAGTGGAGCAGAGAGAACTTCAGGTCTCAAACCGATCATCTACAAGGAGGAAAATTATAACCCCTTTCTGCTTTCAGTGTAGCTGCCTGATACATGAATTGGAGGCTCAAAGTGGTTGCCTGCCTCCAAAGCAGATGCAGCATGTAGAGTGGGTTGTTGGTAGGAAAAGGTAGAAGAAATCTGTTTCCATGCTCTTCAATGTCAGTGGCCATCCCTATACTTAGAAAATGAACACGAAACTTCTGTGTCACGAGTGTTAGACGCCTGAGCAGACTTCAGGGAATGGTGCTGCCCCCCCCCCGCCCCTTCTTCCCCGGGTTCATCATGAGGTGAAAAGTCTTGCAAACTAATGTGAGGCAGCTTTAACCGCGATGAGAACTCTCTTTAAAATTCCTGCCGTGTACACAAAGGCTTTCTGCTAATCTTGTCCATCTCTGGCTTATCGAGAGTTGTCAAGAAATAATAATGCATATTGTGTATGTTCTCCACTTAGCTAATTTTGAATAGGTGTGGAACAAAAGACTAAACTAACTTGTCTCTAATCTTTCTGAGATGGTTTTCTGTTGAAGGGAGAGCATTGTTAACAGTGATTGCACCTGAATCACTCTAGAAAGACCAGGCAAGCCTGAACCTGATATTTTTTTGTTGTTGTTTCAAAATCCTTTTGTATTGTACATGTTAGTTCCTAAACAACTCAGGTGAAGTGCTTTGTACACTTACTGTGAAAGGATCATAGTCAGGGTAAAATCAGCTCTTCCTTCGATATTGAGTCTTTTAAGTCTTGGTGAGTCCAGAGATTGTACTGAAGTAACCACATATTTATGAGTGTAATTGAAAGCAAGATTAGCCTACCAATCCTAATCTTTAATGCATGACAACACATTTATTTTGTGCAAGAAATTGGGTTCCAAGTTACAGGAAGTATCAGTGCAGGTATTACATCAAACTGCATTTGATGTGTGATACAGCTGCGTTTGCTGAAGAGACTGATTCTGCTTATATATTTGGAAGATGGGGCAAGAGAGAGTATGCAGTGAACTGTTTTACTACTGCCAATAATGGATAAAGAGAAATAATCCATTCAGTGATACTATAGCTCGTCAGAGCCCATGAATTAAAGACATATGTTATGTAGATTCAATGTATGGATTAAAACGGATAATCTGGTAGGTGACACACAGAATCTTGAGATAAGTGGGCTATGCAGATTTGGTATATGGATTGTGACGGATAATTCCATTTAAGTAATGCTGGACAAGTTGAAGACAAGTAAGCTTTGGGTAGTGCTCAGGTTATGTGCGGTAATCCAGTGAGTGACACTTTGGATCTCATAATCTGTAAACTGAAGACAAGGAAGCTGAGGATTCTACATTTAGATGGGGACAGGAGGAAGGAGGGGGACAGATTATTCATGGGGAATACACTGGGTTTAAACCTTTGACTAATAAGGCGCAGATCCCCAGGAGATGTCTGAAAGCTGCACACTTTCTTAGGAGATGTGTGAATTTTTCATTTACAAATTAATGGTTGAAAAATGTTTGCAAACTTGTGTCAAATGTGGACGTTTTGCATTATTTTTTTGTGTGGATAGTATTGTATTTGGAGTGGGGAGAGCAGAAGGGTGAGAGTCATTAAGTGTTGGAGGTAAGACATGTCTGGTTGTTGGCTTTTAACTGCGATAAATTAGTATTGCATTAGTATTAGTAATTAGTACTTTCTCTGTGTTTATTTTTTTGGAGGTGTTTAACAGTAGCAAATTGCTGACAGTGAGTTTTAGTCTTTTGTTAGTATTTCAGAATTGTTGGGGTGGGGGCACCTGTGGCACATATGGGAACCTAAGTTCTGAGAAGAAATTTGGCAGCTGCTGAAAACACTGGAGGTTGATCACAAAGCAATCTGATACTCTCAGGCTGCAGAAGAGTAGACAGTGCCAATCGAGCCACACCAACGCAGAACTTCTTTCAGGCCAACTGAAAGCCTCAAATGGAGATTGTGACTGGATGGAGCTGCTCCTATTTGACCCTAGGAACGGAGTTAGTGGAGAGTAGTATCTGAAGGAGGATTGGAAGAGGCTTTTAAGGAGCATCTAAAGGGCAAAGAGTGTGAGTTTGTGACAAAGCGGCAAATTTGAGCTCTTCTGGATTTATATTTTTCTGTGTAAAAGTACTTAATTTGATCAGAAAAAACCCCAACTTTAATTTTAAATACCTTATTATTAATAGAGAAAGTAGAATAAAATCGAACTAATTAAAGTAGCAAATGCCAGTGACTTCATTTTCTTTGAACATATGGAGTCCAAATCATTATATTTAAAAATCATCCCGAGGGTTGGGTAGCAAATGGAACCTGAAGCAGTTCTTCCTTGTATTAAAACTACCTGAAACATGGGCTGATATAGATGAGTGTTGCTGAGCTACCACTACCAGTTTGTCAAAACAAAGCAGAAACACACATTTTTTACTGTTTTTCCTGCTAACTGCATAGAATTCCTGCAGCAAATGCTATTTTCCTAGCCTAGTCCTAGCTTGTTGACAGTACAACAATGAATAACCTCTGAGAAATAGTCTCAATGTAAATGTTGTCTGTTCCTTTTGTAACCTTGACAATAAGTTACTAACCTGGTTGAATACCAAGCTTTGTTTGCAGTCTAGTGTACCAAAACTTTCTGACAGCAAATAAAAAGTACTCACTGACAGCTTCTTCCCAGCGTTCCGAAATAGTAATGTGCTGGTCTGTTACAGAGCAGACAGTTAAGTTGTTGTCCCCACAGAGTAGGAGTGGCAAAAGAGGGTAATTGTTCATCATTTGTTTTTATTTGCAAAGTCTTCCACTGAAACCTAGAAGATTAAGACTGTCTGTATGCTGAAATAACTTTTTTCTAGCTTGCTTTTCTGAATAGGATTTTTATTTGTCCATCAGAAGATTCATTACCTAATATAAGTACAGACAAAACAGATTGAATTCTGGGCTTTTTTTCCCTTTGTTTCTTATTCCGATGTCTGTAGCTTGCTGAGTGAAAAGCAGTCAAAGTTTTCTTTTATTATGCTGACTTCCCATATCAATCAGATGAAGTAATTTAATTTAGCAAGGTGTGTAGTTGTAAGTGATGACAATTGTTGTGTGGTAAAGTTGGCTTAAATACTTAATGAAAAATGCCAGGTTTTAGATGTTTATATCCTGACAGCTCCAGGATTTACTGACCTGAAAAGCTGTGTGCCAGTCCATAATACAACATTCTCTGAAGTATTGATTAGCGAAGCATCAAGGGTTTTGCTCATGTACACAAGTGCATACTCACATCCACTCACCAACATACACCAGCAAGTACATAAAGTGTAGAGTCATAGCCTGGCCATAAACATCTGACATTTCTCTTCAGAGACAGAGAAAAGAAAAGTTTAAATTCTGAACTTACCTCAGGCAGTTAGATCTGTTGATCAGACTACATTTCCTGAAGGCACGTAACACAGCTCCCCATTGCCTCACATATACAACTTGGAGTGACGTCAGCAGCATGGCTGGCTGTGCAGCAGGGAGAATGCTCCTCTTTATTAAGTTATAAATAGATGGTTTTTTTAGGGGGAGTTTGCTTTTAAGCATAAGAAGACTATGTGGCCTGTTTTACTTTTCTGATTTCCTTACTGAGTGAAGTCATGCTGGATTTGGATTTCTGAAGTAGCAGAGCAAAGTTCTGACTGGGATAGGGGTTGGGGAAATACAAATAGTTGATAATGGGATGAGAATGAAACTCTTAAGATATTGGGAGAACATCAAGAAAAGACACTTCGGGACTGTTGATATTTTTATTCACTCTTTGGATATTACACTGTTAGTGCTAGTAGGAGTTAAGTTCTTTTGAGGACAGTTTAATTGTAGATATAATAGGTTGTAATCCACCTTCTTGGCTCAGTTTTGTATCAAAGCTGTTACATGCCTAGCTTAGAAATCACACTCGAAAAAACATGCCACTGCGGGAAACGCTTGAAGTGGCTCAGTTTTTAGTTGATGTGTGGTTTGTAGTTACATTATCACACCGTTGTTACATCAGAGTAAAGTTACACCGAAACTGTTGTGGCATGGTTCTGTTGCCTGGTTAATTGGATGGTGTCAGTAACGGCTTTGTTAATAGGGTCCTTTTGGCTAGAAGTGTGCCTAGTACCAAACTGAATCAAGCAAAGATTTCATTATTTAACATGTATCTCTATTAAAGTCAGAGGGGAAATTCTGTACTGAAATAGTTCTGCAGACTTCAGCAAGGCCAGCAGTAAAACAATTTACAGTGTGTGAAGTTGGGAATTACTTTAGGTGAGTTGCTAAAACTTTACGTCTGAGTTTTCTCTTAAAAACAGTAGTGCATGCCACTGCCTTTCTACCTGCTCACAGTCTTTATGAAGACCAGTCAGCTATTGCTTCGGCATAAAAAAAATGCTCTATACCACATATGTTAATGGTTATTATACAACATAACATTATTTGTATACAGAGGACTTCTAAATATGTTCTTATTTCCATTTAGTATTTTCTCTCCTCTACAAAGCTTTGTAAATACAGGAGAATTCCCCCCCCCCCCTTTTTGTAACCGTAGTTAATGACATGAACCTAACACAGTAGTATTGTGTCTTCCAGGCTTTGTTCTCACACATTGTTTTCTTTGATTTTTCTTTGAAAGACAGATGCTGACAGTTCAAAAGCTATTTACGTAATTACTTTGGTAGTAAACTGACTCGGGGGATACATTTCACTGTCTGTATGGGGGTGGGGGTGTGTGCACACGAGCACCCCTGATTGCTAACGTTCCTAGCAGCTTAATTGAGACATGTCACTGGGATTGAGGAGAGCCTTGCCATGTCTCTGCCCCTTGCAGAATACGCTGTTTGCTGTGTGGCTGCAAGTGGATCTGTAGGCTGGCTGGAAGCAAACATTCTCATTGCTTGAGTGTTTGCAGCAAAAGCTTAAAGTGCCTGTTAAAGAAAATATTGGCTTTCCTGATTTCTCATTTGCATTCTCATTCTGTCTAATAAATTCTAATAAAGTATTTACTGTTTTGATTGCAAGAGCAGTTTCTCTGCCTTTTTTTTTTTTTTTTTTTTTCTCTTGTTTTGGTTCTGTTTTGGGTGGATATGCCAAGGTTTCTCCTGTTCGTTTTCTCACTTTAAGTGTGTCATTTGGTCATATTGGTGTCTTCATTCTAATGTTTATTAAAATGTTACTGTCATTGCCAGTCTGAGACTGTGAATCAGAACTAAGAATGTGTAATAGTTTATTTCACATTTGAGTAAATTTCTTTTACTACTTAAATACTATTATGGATAGTGTTGATCTGAGATGAATTTTAGATTTGGTGATACAGAATGCCACTAATTTCAGTCTTCTTTTATTGCCATCTGCCACGGGTGTTGCATCCACAAACATGGTTTGTTGTTTTTTTTTTTTTTCTTTCCAATTTTTTTTTTGTGGTGACAGAGAATAAGCTGACGCATCTGGAAAGCATCTTTTTTTTTGGCCATTCACTATATCAACCCATAATGTATACTTCAATGCTCTCTTGCCTGAGTTGTTTTGATAAGTTGTGAAAAATCCACATTTTGCTACACCAGTGGTAGAGTACAGAGAGAACAGTATGAGCACCTGCAGCAGTCTCCTAAAAGGCAGATGGGCTGACGTTGAAAAGCTTTGTTAAACATAAAATGTGAAATATCTATTTGTTATGGATCTGCAGGTAATTAAGAGTAATTTTTGAGGCAAGCATTGATGTAAATCACTCTCCTTCTACTCCTCACTCAATGCCTGTTTGGAGTGATCTAGCTTGCTGTCAAATTAGACACTGTAGTGATGGACACTTCTGTTTTCTCGCAGCTACACTACATGACTAGAGTAAAAAGCACTGTGTGTCTGGAGTACAGGCCAGCTCCAGAACCTTTCCTAATTGGACACTACTTGGAGCATCTCTAAGTGACTTTACTAACAAAGTAGCTAAAGCTAGCTGCTGGTGGATTGTCGTCGCTGAGGCTTGCTCCACCTCCCAAATTCTAGTAGTGTTACCAGCCATGGGAATAAGTCATTAATTCCGAAGTAGCTTGACCTAAACAACTTTCTTTATGCAGTTGGTGCTTTAATTACTTAAAACACTGACACATTTTGCCCTGGAAGGTACAGAATTCTTAAAATGGAAGTCCCTGAGCTGCCAAGATTCTTCACTGATGATAATGGTTTAGATTTCATGCAAGTTAACAGACCAAAACAGTGGTGATAGGACAAAAATCCACCAACCTTGCCTCTCCTCACAGCATCTAGAAAGGAATACCAAAATGGCAGCTGGTGCTCTTAACTCTGTTTTAATATATCAGAAAAAAGTTCCTATCACTGAATGTACTTAAGTAATGACCAAGCCGTTGCCCTCAGCTCACCATCAAATAATAGTGAAGTGGGATTTGGCCTTCATTTGTTATGCAAAGTAAGTAATTTGTAAATGGCAGCTGTGGAGTGGCAGTTGAGCTGGCCATTTCCACAAAAGAAATTACAGCAAAAGTGTGCTAGGTGATAAGGGTAACATCAAAAAGCCCAAATTGAAACTAAATGCAAACACTGCGTAATCATCAGTGGGGCTTATATAGATGTGTGGATAAAGCAAGGGGAAGCCTACTGAGAAGCTCATCATCTTCCAGTACATCCACACATCTGATCTCTCTTGTATCTGGTTTTGTGTAGGTCACTTAGAAGCATGGCTATCTGAATACTTACTTTATAAGGGATGGTACCTTAAAGAATTGAAATGGTAAGTAAGTGCTGTTGAAGGCATTGGAAGGACAGGATAATTACATGAAAATAAAGCACCTGCTAAGATGTGTTTTCCAGAAAATATTCTCCAACGAGATTTTTTTTTTTAAGTCAACACTGATAAATTCTCCTTTTTGGTTTATTAGCAAACTGAAATTGATCAAGAAATAATACAGTGCAAGAGGGCTGCCTTTTGTCAGACTACTTCCACTCCAGTTTAGAAGCCAAAGGAGTTATGTATTGTACTTACTAAGCTAGTAGACACTACACTTCCTTTGGACATCTCAAAGTTTCTTTAATAACTAAGTAATCCTGAAGAGACTGAGTTTGGTGAATTTGTGCTTAGCTGCATGGGCTGTGGTGTGCCTGCAACTTCGTTGTCCTGACCATTTGCTTTGGGTTACCCAGACCTTCCTCTTGTTCCCGCTGTTTGAATAAAGCAGTTGTTTTCCAGGGAAGAAGTTGTTTTTTGGTGTTTTTTCCTCCTCTCTAGGTAAATCAGATTAAAGCATAAACTGCAGTAGGTGGTTGGCCCTGCGATTGTGCAGTTGTTTCATGTCATGGTCAGGGCATTGGCATGAGGAGCGTTCTGCTGTCTCTTGGGAAGGATGGTCTGAGCTCTGGAGCACAGGGCTGGATATCGACATTTCTTTTCAACTGCTGTTGGTAACTAACTCTGTGACCTCCCTGTCAGTTTACGCATATGGAAACAGTTTTCCACCTTTCAGAGGTGTGGTGGGGATTAATTTAACTTTACAGCATGCTTTTTGATTCCCAACTGAAAGCTACTGTGGGAGCTCAGAATACACTGATGAACCAGTACCAGCTGAAGATCTTTGATGTGTGTTGATGTATTTGTCAAGGAGTTTATATGACAGTGATTTCTTTTTGCTTACCCTACCTTCAGGACTAAGCCAATTCTGTGTATTCTTTCCCTCACTAGGCCTTTCTCCCTCTTTCCTGCTTGTGCACACTGACCAAGTTTGGAATAAAATCTCTGATGGAAAAAGAATAAACAAATACTCAGATTTCAGATGTTTCAGTGTGCCCAGCCTGTTATACTGCCAGTATCAGTATACTTACAGTCTTAATTGGATAAGCATTACAGTAGACCAGTGTGCTAGCTGCGGATAGGACAAGGAAGGAGCTGCCTTCTAGGGTAATTCTTTTGTGTCACTTGGAAACACTGCACCCTTTTTCCTAGAGAAAAACAAACGAAGGATGAAAGAGTGGCAATAAACATCTCTGATTAATTGTATGGCCAGGTGGCAAATGCATTCTTGTAGCAGTTCTCTGTCTCCAATGTTTGAAATAAAAATCCTCGGTTAAAAGTGTGTTCTTCAGCAGTGTTAGTATTTTAACACTGACTTCCCTTCTTTCTCGTAGCTTTTAAGAGAACAGGTTTATAGTGCTATGGTTTCTTTTTCAGCGTGCTTCCCAAGTTTCCAGCTTGTACCACAGTTTTTTTGGAGGCTGAGAATATTCTGCTGTAGCTCTTTGTTACATGATGTGAATATTTTCACATGAATTTCTAGCATCTCAATAAAAAGTTACTAAAGTTACATTCCTTTATATGAAAATGTTGGTTCTTTAGGTTTTCCCACTTGTATATGGCTGTTTACATATCCAGTTAAGGGCTTGGATTTGGCTGGCATAGAAAATGGGATGTTGCTTGGGAACACAAAATTGAAATAAAACAAATGTAAATTTAACTATAAAGCAAAGAGCCCTAACAGTGACACCTTGAAGTCTGTGGCAGAGTCTTCCAAAGAAAGCAGTAGATGATTCACCATTTCAGACATTAAATCATATCTAGAAGGTTGTAGTAAGTACATTGTAGAGAACATTCCTGCACTGGCAGGGGGGCAGACTAAATGAGCTATTACCAATAGCTCTTTTCCATGTCTGACTGATAGTTGGCTAGGAACATGTTTAGTATACTAGCCAATTTTTCTTTTTTTTTCTCTCTCTCTTTTTTATTTTCTCCCACTTGGAGTGCACTGGTGACATTGGCAGAAGAATGCTTCCTGTATTTGGGAAAGGTTTGTGTGGCAGGGTTGTCCCAAAAGCAGGCTATTTTCAGAGGAGACATAGACACTGATAGCCTGAATCCTTCTCTAAAGGTTGTTTGAGAAAGGGTTTCAGAGGCTCTGACTCATGTGAGAGGGTGTGGTGGTGGTGGGGATATCTGGATTAGCTGTTACACATATTTTCTAGTCTTTTAAATTCAAAGTCAAATGATCCTGGGTACACTAATAGTATCCATCTTTTGGTTTAGTGTATGATTCATAGTTCTTGATTTTTCCTGGAATTTTTTCTTCCCTTCCCTTATAACCACTGTCCTTCTGGGTAGAAAGAGTATTTTAACAGAATGGTTATGAGAGTGAGGTAGTCAGTTCCTATGCCTGTGTCTACTGAACTTCTCTGTTAAAAACCTCATCTAATGGCAGTACAGATGAGAGAGATGGTGAGTTGCATTTAAGTCAGCTTTTCTGATCTGTTTATGCAAGACTTCTTCCTTTAAAAATACTCATCAGTGGCAGCACCAGCAATAGTAGTTAGTGACAATTTAAATAGTATATAATTTCATCCTAATCAGGGCAACTGTAGATGACATAACAGGTAGCAGCCTGACAGCTGTTGTGAGCTGAGCTAGTAACAGTGAGAAAGCTGGGTGGGAGGAGCGAGAGAAGTATCCAGCACCCAGGAGACTTCTTTACTTCCCCTTGATTATAGAGGGATGCTGAAACACACCTTACACGTTCTGTAGGTGTCAAAGCATTGATACGGCTTTGTCGTAAGTCTGATAAAAATATAGATGTCTTTCAAAACTGGGAGCTACATAAAATGTAAACAATGCTTAAAATTTGAAACCATCAAAAACAGGCAGTAGTTTTTCCCCTGTTAGTATGATAAAAAGACAGTGGAAAATAGCTGGCAAGGGCAAGGAAACATTGAAGTGGGACACCAGCATGCATATGGAATTATCCTCTATGGCTTTCCTGTGGAGGAACAAGTCCTAATGTGCAGTGTATTGCAATATGCTGCTGCTTTTTGGTTCTACTAAAACTACTCTTCTAGTGAAGCTGCAAAATAAAAGCCTGGCTAGCTCTAAATTCCTTCTCTTTACTGTTTTGCCCCTTTTTTTTTTTTTTCCCATATGATGCCTAGGGACTCCAGAAAGCCTCGCAGAGAAAGAAAGGCAGCTCATGGGTATGATCAATCAGCTGACCAGTTTGCGAGAACAGCTGCTAGCAGCTCATGATGAACAGAAGAAACTGGCTGCATCACAGATTGAGAAACAACGCCAGCAAATGGAGCTGGCTAAGCAGCAGCAAGAACAGGTGAGTGATTATTATAGTGGCTTTCAGCTTAAATTATTTTCTAGGAGGACTTTCCAATAGTTAATCTTTTAGGGTTGATACTTTGCTTGCCATCCAAAATTTTTTTTTTTTTTTTTGGCCATTTGTTTCCTTAAGTGAAGAGTTTTGAACAAAACCACATTGGAAGAAATCTTTGGTTTGCAATATGTAAATGATGCTCTTTGTCTTAAAAAGGTCCACCTTCCATTGTGGAGATAGTCTCTTCCAATGGCAACAAAATAAAGATGCAAATTTAGCCCTCCTGAGCAATCTTCCAATGCTGCTTGAATTTGGTGGTGCTGAATAGGTATAAAAGGAACAAAATGCAGCACTTGGATTGTAATGTGAGAAACAAAAAGGTTGGGTTTGCCAACTGTGGAAAAAAAGTGAGAGAAAAAAAAACAAACCATAAAGTCAGTGAACAAGTGTTACATTTTTCTTCTAAAGTTGGGAGGCTTCATTTTCAGCTCTTGCAAATATGCCCTGCACTGAAGATGCAAACGTGTTCTCACATGTGAATAGTTCCAGTGTGCGCACGTGGCCATTTTGAGCAAGGACACAGCTTTTCTAACAAATGTGCACCACACAAGTTTTAACAGAAGTGATTGTCCATTTTTGTACCTAAACATGGTCTGGGAATACCTAGACACCTGGTGTATANCCTTTGTAACCTCCCTACCTTTGACACCCCTTTTAAGTTATTGTTAAACTTTTGCTTTTTAACTTCCAAATCGAGTGAGATTGATTTTATTTGGGTGTGTTTACCTTTTCCTCTCTACCTCTAATTCCTTTCTTTGGGGAAGGAGGTGGGGGAGAGGGAAGGGCACTTTACAAATTGTCATCAGTTCTATCAAATTTCTTAGAGTCTCTGGGAATTTAAATCAGAACCCCCGACACCTGGCTTAAAATTTTGTCATGAGTCCGTTGTGGTACCTCTTAATGTGAAAACGTTTTTGTCTGCCTGACCATCTCTTTCAGCTTGTCATGAGATTTAGTTTATATCACAGAATTGCAGCTATGTTTATTGGACTCACAGAATACTTTGAAATCTGACAGAGTTGTCACACGTCAGTGTTTGTCTTGCACCAAGCAAAGCTCAAGATTCTAAACCACTGCTGACACCTCTGAACATTTTAGCCTTGTTTTACCTTGTTCTTTATTATTCTTACGTACTGTGAATTTTGGCCTAATACCTGAACTCCCCCACTGGGAGTACAGAATTGACTTACATAAGATAACTAGAGAAATTTGTATGTTCTTTGTATGGAGAAGGTAGGTAAAGGTTGAAAGTGAATTTGGCAGGATTCTTCCAAGAGGAGAGATCATGCAGGATCTATTTCTTTTGCTCTAATTTTTAAAGGCATTACAGCTACAGGACAGCTGAGTGATCTGAAAATGGAAAAGAAAATTGAGAGAATGGAAAAAATATGTGAGAAATCCTAAAGGATAATTATTAGGATAACAAGGTTTTCTTTGAATTTCAGACATTTTGTATAATTTCACATTCTACAGAAATTAAACTGACCAAACCTTCAAAAGAAAAAAAGAGTTTGATAAAATATATTTTGATTGCTTAAAGAGAACTTGTAGAAAGAAAATGCATGTTTAATCTTTTAGATGTGGACTTAACCATGAGGGTTTTTTTTTTTGCTAATAGTTTAATAATAGAAATGAAAGAAAATAGCTAAGGGGAAGAATGCACAAAATTCCTCTCAGTAAGTATCTATAAATTCCCATCTGACCCAGAGATGTGTACGCATACCACAGGGAAGGAGCAATACTGTGGTGGTTATTTGTGAGGGCTTTTGTGATGACTTAGATGAAAGTTGTTCAAGTTTACTTTTTAAGTTTGAGGTATGTAACGGTTTATCTCCAACAGTCCTCTGAGAGCTCTAATTTGGTTCTGTTACTGTCTGCTTTTTCTTTTACCATATGTAAAATGGGTCTGCAGTGAGGTTCCCAATCATAGAATGGTTTAGGTTGGAAGGGACCTCAAGGATCATCCAGCTCCAACCCCCTGCCATAGGCAAGGACACCTCCCACTAGAGCAGGCTGCTCAAGGCCTTATCCAGCCTGGCCTTAAACGCCTCCAGGGAGGAAGCATCCACAACCTCCCTGGGCAACCCGTGCCAGTGTCTCACCACCCACACTGTAAAGAACTTCCTCCTAACATCCAGTCTAAATCTCCCCTCCTCCAGCTTAAACCCATTCCCCCTCATCCTGACATTGCCAGACCTTGTCAATAGTCCCTCCCCAGCCTTCCTGTAGGATCCCTTCAGATACTGGAAAGCCACTGTAAGGTCTCCTTGAAGCCTTCTCTTCTCCAGGCTGAAGAGCCCCAACTCTCTCAGCCTGTCCTCGTAGCAGTCAGTGGAGAGGGAGAATGGAAGTCCTTATTGCAAATGCACATAGCTTTTAAGAGAACACTTAAGACGGCTTCACCAGCTTCTATAAATCAGGTTCAGTGTTGAGCTGCGTAGCTTTGCACCACCCCCTTAGCTTCTTTCAGCTGATGCATGCATCGAAGAGTCAGGGATTTTTCCTAAACCCAGTACCAATGTCTCTGTGTCTGTTTCTGCATCAAGGAAATACACATGCTAATAACTTCCTGAGTGTCAGATTTCCTTTTTAAGAAGGAAAAAATTGTTACAGACAGTGCCAAACATAAAAGAATATTACTGTCCAGCCTCATTTTTCGCATTTCCTGCCTTCTTCTACTATTTTTAAGTTTCTCTGCCAGTATTGTTCTTCCTCCAGCAAGTTAGAGCACATGAGTACTCACTTTTAGGGAGGATTTTAACGGTGCCATTTCAGATGGCGAGAGAGTTTTTTTGCTTAAGTTCTTCTCTTGATATCCAGCACAACATTTCCATCAGATTCTCTTTCACACTAGTATTAACTATGATTTGCTCTTGAATACAAGCCTCTCACTTCAGTGGCAGTCCAGGCTGTGGAAGCACTGAAAGGCTTATGAGTTTTATAGAGAGATTTAAAGAGCCAAGCAAGGTGGAAGTCTGCTGTGTACCACTCCACGAATGCTGATGTAAGTCTAACATTTCTTCTGTGCAATTTCTTCACAGATCGCAAGACAGCAGCAGCAGCTCCTTCAGCAGCAACACAAAATTAACCTTCTTCAGCAGCAGATCCAGGTCAGAGATTGCGTCTCCACACGTGCTCCTGTTATGTCTCTCTTCTCCTTTCCATTTCCCCATGCTTTGCCTCAGCCATTGTCATAGAGTCATAGAATCACAGAATTGCTGGAGTTGGAAGAGAGTTTACAGAACATCTAGTTCTGTATCTCCCACTAGACCAACCAAGGCCTCCTCCAGTCTGGTTCCACAACTTCTCTGAGCAAACTATTCCAGTGTCTCACCACCCTTACTGTACAGAACATCTTCCTAATGCCTAATCTGAATCTACCCTGCTCTAGTTCAAAACCATTGCCCCTTTACCTGTCACCACATGCCCTTATAGAAAATCCCTTTCCAGCTTTCCTGTAGGCCCCTTTCAAGTCATAGTTTCTTTAAAAATCTCTGCAGATGGCTTACATCTTATTTGTGGAAACATATGAGAATGTTTTCTGTCAGTAAGTAAAAAAAGGTCAGTTTCTCAAGGGCCTTATATGATTAACAGGGCTGCTGTAGGATCAGGAAGCAGATATGAGAGGAGCTGGTCCTGTGATCAAGGGTTTGCAGGACCAGATTCGCTTTCAACTGCAGATCAGGAGTGGCAAAAGTCAAATCTGGTCAAAACATTGTTTAGATTCAGGAGAGTAATTGTCTAGGTGCTAGAATTCTACAGATTTACTGCTAGTAGTAGAAAAAAAATTGTTAACCCAGCATAACCAGTACAGTTTATTTATTTTTTTTTCCTTAAAATATTCAGGAGTTTCTTTTTGTGCCATTGACTGTATGCAGTTACTTCTCTTCTGTGTGTATATGCATGCCCCTGTTTGGGGAATAACGCAAATCAGTTTGCTCATGAAGGTTTTCGCAGCGTAACAAAGGAAGTGTTTGACATTTTACAGATATCTGAATCATGGTAAAATCTCTAAGTATGCTGTTATGGATAGAGCATTGCAAGGCACTTTGGAAGGGGATGCTATGCTCTGCTCACCAACAACAGGATTTTTTGTTCAAAGTTTCCCTTTAATGTTTCAGGATTAGTTGCCTAAAATTAAGGGCCGTACCCATAACTCACCTAAGAAAACTTAATTCCAGCAAAATCAGAGGAGTTGTGTGGCTCTACACTAGAAGAAAAATGGGTTCTGCCATTTCAGAAGATATTCTCTCAATATCAGGACTTGTGTAACTATGAAAAACTTCAGAGGAAGGTCCATCTCTTTGTTATAAGGCAACTTTCATACAAGATGTCTTTGTTGAAAATAATACTGAGATTGGTAAGGCCTGCCTTGACCTTGACCTCTGCATTTTCTTTTCTTTAAATTTGAATGTGGGAGGGTTTATCTTTATTGTTGTGTCTTTAATAAGACTTTAAAAAGAAAAACAATAGTAGAACCTCTACAATAGCAAGGAAGGTTATTTACACTTTTAGCATTCAGCTGTAGCAGTGAGGGAGGAAGTTGTTTTATAAGCAGTGAATATTTATAAATTGAAGTAACATAATTTAACCCCAATCCTTTTAAGTTTTAAGTCCTTACAGATAAGAATGCTTTTTGTAGTTTTTAGAGTAGTGGAGAGCACTGGTTATTGATAATGAGATGTAGAGCCTTTCATCTCTTGATCCCTGGTCCAAGTTTGACCTAAGTCAGTAGTAAAAGAAAGTCAGCTAGCTAGCATCTGATAGAAGCCACAATCCTAAGAAATTATTTGGAGGTCTGTCTCAAGGAGTTTTGAATGAAATACTGACCCTGCTGAGGTCAGAATTTCACCTCCAGGGTCCACTCCACACA
This sequence comes from Tricholaema leucomelas, assembly GCA_013400475.1. Classification (NCBI taxonomy): domain Eukaryota; kingdom Metazoa; phylum Chordata; class Aves; order Piciformes; family Lybiidae; genus Tricholaema lacrymosa; species Tricholaema leucomelas. Next base: position 110,189 of record WAAF01008829.1, read on the forward strand.
AAACCCATCAAACTTAGGGCACCCTCCTTTTGGATGGTCACATGGTAAAGGTCAAGAATAGAACAGGCAAAGAGACAATACTGTCTTCTCATTCCCACAGAGATGATCTGTTTGTAGTGAGATTTTGCTTCTGCTGCCTGCCTCTTGACAGTTCCATGGTCTGTATGGTCCTGAATCTTAGTTGCAGTCCGATTACTGTGAAATCACTGTTAGGAACAACTACCGTGAAATCATTGTTAGGAAAAAAAACATATTAAAAGGATCCACAAAAAGTTACTGACAGTGAATACAATGCAAAATATTTCTTCTCAACTGCATGATTAGTTGACAGTTCCTGAAGAAATCTTCCTTTGTATCTAAATGGAGATGAAGAAGTCAACCTAACATGCCCACATTTAAAAGGATCTGCGAATTTACAAATCAAGTTATGGTAGTAGGTAGAACAAAACTTTGACATGAATGTAGCTGTGAGTTCAGCTTTCCTGACCTTGCCTTAATTAATCTAACAGGCTTCTGTCGCATTGGCCCAGAGTTTTTAAATAGCATTAGATTTATTGACAGGGAAATATTTCTGCAAAGTCTGGGTAAGTGACTTATGTGCAATTGAATGATTAGACTGCAGTTATGAACACAACCTATTTATGACAAAGGAGTCGTTTTACTTGAGCCAATTTTTTCTAGGCTTGTAAGAGTTGCCATAATTCCAGATAAATTATTACACAGAAAAAAGCCATTGAAATATTGTATTGAAAACATAATACCCTAAGGTTAAAAAAAAAAGCACAGCCTGACTGACCCCATGATTTATCCCTTTTTCTGAGTGTGCTAACTTGGAAACGGTTCCCTCTCTCTTTACCCCAGCATACAATCACCCAGACACATACAATACAAAAGCAGGGCACTTAGAGACTTGCAAATGTTGAGTGTAACTACAGCTCACTTAAACTAGTCACTTCTGTGAAGCTAGAGAACTACAGGTTAGCTTTTGGAGCTTAGAATCTCTAACTGACTTAATGTCTTTTTCAAATTCACTTCTTCTAATTTAACCAGAAAGAACTATCACTAATGCAGAAGACAGAATGCTTGGTTTTGTATAGGGAGTTAAGTAAAGGATGATGCCGAAGTGGAGAACAAGTTGCAGATTAGATTAAGAATCTGCATGATCTCAGAATGCTAAAATGTGATCTAGACAGGATTTCATATTTTGGCAGATGGGGGATTTTTTTTTTTGTTGTTTGTGAGGGGTTTATGCTGGTTTTTTGTTGTTTTTTTTTTCTTTTTTCCTTTTTTTCCCTCTTTTTCTCCTTTCTTTCCCTTTCTCTCTCTTTCTCTCTTTCTCTCTCTCTCCTTCTTTGGGGCATTAGGGAAACTCTCATCATCTTGACTTCCTCATCTTCTTTTGTGAGGCCCCAGTCTGCTTCCTTGTGTCCTTACTCTAGAACATGGCAAAGTCTGGGGCTCTGTAGCTATCACATCAGGTGGACAGAGAGTGAAAAAAAAAAGAAGAGCTAGTTGCCCCCTTTTCATGATGCTGAGGACAGACAATGAGTGTGCGTGGTGTTCTACCTTGAGGGGTGCCTCAGAGGTGCAAAGTCTTGTGAAGTGGTGCAGTAGACACTTTCCATTTGCTTGGAGAAAAAGACTGCCCCAGATTGACAATTGAATAGTTTGCTTTGAAGCTCAGTGACAAATGTCACTTTAGTTGAATAGTATTTAAAGTAAAATACAATTGTTAAAATTCATAAAGCAATTTATATTCAGTAGGTCACTGTTGATAAAACAGGCCAAATTCACAGCCTAAATTGTGATTAAAACCCGTGCTGCTTATCTCACAATTTTGTAGGGAGCTTGACAGTATTTTGCTTTTCCCTCAAGTCCCAGCTCTTGGAGTCATGTGATGACAAAAATGCCAGCTTTCATTTCTTCAAAATGTAAACTCCCAGCTCTCGTATTTCCAGGCAAAATCTGAAACCATGAGCACTACAAGATCCAAAATTAGAAGGCAAACAAAACGGAGGCCAAATGTTGTGTTTTAAACTGTTCAGAATTTTAGTCAAAATTTCTTTTGGAGAGCCCAGCTCAAGATCTTGGAACACTGAAGGTTGCCAATAATGTAAAACTAAGATCTCAAAACAGCAAGAAACAACAGTGCTGCTTTACTGTGTCTCTAACAGTTGGACCACAGTTTTGTGTGACTTTTAATGGTGCCAGTACTTGGTTACTAACTTATATTCTTTACTGGGTGATGCACTTAGCCTAAGAACTGAGTGCTGTCTGAAACTTGAGAGTAATTCCTGTCAGTCAGCCACCACATGATGACTCTCTGTTTTAATAGAGGGATTTCTTTTTCCTCCAGAGCTAGAGACTTGTCAGCAGGTGTTCTAAACGGGATTTCTGTTAGAAGGTTCAGCCCTCTGAAGAATGAGAGGATCTCATTCTAAATTATGATGCCAAGCTAGAAAGGCATGCCTCTAACCTGCTGTTCCTCTTAGGTGGGACATGAGTCCTTCCTGGTGCCTGGCTGGGTGGTACAGGCAACTCCAGAACCTGGTGGCACCTGGCATGAATATCAGGAGGTCCTGCTCCCAGGCAGAAGCCTTACTGTGGTCTCAGTGGCCTCAAGCTTTACAGACCCTTAGCAGCAGGGAGTGTAGGTATCATGACCCTCCAGACTTTGCACTGTTTGGGGCTGAAAGGCTTTCCTGAATCCCTCGTCTGCCCTGTGTGTCCTCTCAGCTCCAAATAAGGCTTTCCTTAGTGAGCTTGGATTCAGATTGCTGTCCTCTTCACCTGCTGACAGCTGGCTGTGTCCATTTCCCCGTGAGTTGTGTTGGTAGATGGAGAGGCCTGGCTGTGCTGGTATGTTCCCAAATTAGAATATTCTCATTTTCATTAATTTCTGAGGTTTGAGGTGTTGTTCCAATGTGGAATGTTAATAAAAGCTTGAATACTGGGAATTTCCTGCAGGATGGTTAGTCCCTTTTGTAGCCAGGCCTCTTTTTCAAAACCTAGATGTAATTTGGGAGAGGAAAGAAGGATTTGGTTTCTGAGTTACATAGAAGTTCAGAATATTTTTTGAACTTAACATGTGCAGTTTTGAAATGACACAGTTGTTATTGTCAAAACTTTCCAAGCACCAAGAGCTGCTGGGTTGAGTCCAGCCTTCCAAAACACTGATAGAGACCTGCTTCTGCAGTCATAATTTAGATTTCTTGATTTACCCACACAGTCTCTCTGCTGATAATTTTTTTGTTTAGATTTTTTTGTTGCTTTTAAACTCCTCCAATGGGCAGACATCTGTTATCCAGAGCTGACTGGCTGATATTCATGCTTGTTTATGTTCTCGTCCTTCAAGGAATCACTGAGGTCTTGATTGACCTATTTCAGATGAAGTTTAGTTGTAAAAAGTACTGGTGTCTTATTGTGGGAAGGCACAGGATCACAGGATGTCGGGGGTTGGAAGGGACCCAAAGAGATCATCCAAGCCACCCCCCTTGCCAGAGCAGGACCATACAATCTATCTCAGGTCACAGAAGAACGCATCCAGACAGGCCTTGAAAGTCTTCAGAGGAGGAGACTACACAGCCTCTCTGGGGGGGAGACTGTTCCAGTGTTCTGTGACACTTAACAGTGAAGAAGTTTCCCCTTGTGTTGAGGCGGAACCTCTTGTGCTGCAACTTAGATCCACTGCTCTTTGTCCTATCACAGGGAGCAAGCGAGCAGAGCCTGTCCCCCACCTCCTGACACCCAGCCCTCAGATATGTATAGACATTTATTAAATCCCCTCTCAGTCTTGTCTTCTCCAGACTAAAAAGCCCCAGGTCTCTCAGCCTCTCCTCGTAAGGCAGTGCTCCAGTCCCATACTCATGGGACCCTCTCCAGCAGATCTTTGTCCCTCTTAAACTGGGGAGCCCAAAACTGAATACAGTATTCAAAATGAAGTCTCACCGGGGTAGAGTAGAGGGGGAGGAGAACCTCCCTTAATCTGCTGGATACACTCTTCTTAATACACCCCAGGATCCCATTGGCCTTCTTGCCACAAGGGCACATTGCTGTCCCATGGATAACTTGTTATCTGCCAGCACTCCCAGGTCCCTCTCCACAGGGCTGCTCTCCAGCAGATCACTTCCCAGCCTATTCTGGTGCGGTTTATTATTCCTCCCCAGGTGCAGGACTCTGCACTTGTCCTTGTTGAACCTCATTTGGTTCCTCTTTGCCCAGCTCTCAGTCTGTCAAAGTGTCACTGGATGGCCACATAGCCTCCATCTGTATTAGCCAAGCCCCCAGTTTGGTGTCATCAGCAAACTTGCTGAGCAGACACTCTGTGCCCTCATCAGTGTCATTGAGGAAGATTTTGAACGGCACCGGACCCAGCACTGATCCTGTGTGTGACTGTATGCAGTGAAATGTGAAGGTTTGCTCCCTGCCCCAAAAAGTTGGCACTAGAATATAGAATAGAATAGAATCAATCAGGTTGGAAGAGACCTCCAAGATCATCCAGTCCAACCTAGCACCCAGCCCTATCCAGTCAACTAGACCATGGCACTAAGTGCCTCATCCAGGCTTTTCCTGAACACCCCCAGGGACGGTGACTCTACCACCTCCCTGGGCAGCCCATTCCAATGCCAATCACTCTCTCTGCCAACAACTTCCTCCTAACATCCAGCCTATACTTCCCCCAGCACAACTTGAGACTGTGTCCCCTTGTCCTGTTGTTGGTTGCCCGGGAGAAGAGACCAACCCCCATCTGGCTACAACCACCCTTCAGGTAGTTGTAGACAGCAATGAGGTCTGCCCTGAGTCTTCTCTTCTCCAGGCTAAACAACCCCAGTTCCCTCAGCCTCTCCTCATAGGGTTTGTGTTCCAGGCCCCTCACCAGCTTTGTTGCTCTTCTCTGGACACGTTCCAGCACCTCAACATCTCTCTTGAGTTGAGGAGCCCAGAACTGGACACAGTACTCAAGGTATGGCCTGACCAGTGTTGAGTACAGGGGAAGAATAACCTCCCTCGTCCTACTGGCCACACTGTACATTATACTTCCAGCATAGCTTGTCCTTTCATTTTCTATCTCCTGACAGAAAGCAAACTCCAGCAGGCCACCTTGTGAGCAAAATACTTGCAGTGCTTTGTGCTTATAGTAAGGAGGGTAGAGATCCTTATCCTTAATCATGGCCATGTTGGTATCTCCTCAGTGCAACCAAGGACTTGTGAACTTTATTTTCTGGTCCTCAGCATCTTGCATGGCTATAACCAGAGCTCTTTAGGAGGCTTTAAAGGGCTGTAGATGGTGAATCCTTCACTTGAGATATGGAAATGAACTACCACTACATAAATGCGTAGTTACAGATTTAGTAATGTCTGTTGCTTTTGTCTTACTGTTTTCTCTGTGAATTCTGATTTTTTAAGAAGTCAGTGACAGCACAGCAATGCTTTCTGGTGCTGCAACTGAATTGCAAGCCACTGCACAGCAGACCAGTATTGGTTCTTCTTTAATTAGAGTCTTCTTTGCATATCACAGAGAGGTAAGGACAAAAGGTTTCCTTGGGAGACAACAGAGTTGTTGAAGTGAGGGCCTGATCCAGCTCACACTGAACATAGTAAAAGGCTTTTATTTATATTAGTGGGAGTTTAATGAGGCCTTTCTTTCATAGGAAACTGTGAGAAAGTGTCTTCCTCCTCACTCTGAAAAATGTTTTCAGAACAGACTCTGTCCACTGAGACAGTTTAGTGTTTATTTTGTTGTTTGGTTGTTGTTTTTTTTTTTGCCAGTGTGGATATGACAAGTTGTGACTGCACAGTCAAACCAAACAGGCTCCTGGATTGGGGACATTTTGTCCAAATTCATCATGTGTCAGGAGCAGCTGTTTTCCTGCAACTTATAAACATGGGCATACTGGATTCAGTGAGACAAGCCCAAGAAGGAGTCACACTGCAGCCTTTCCCATGACTTTGCAACCTCTTCCCAAACAACTGAGGTTGCCGGCAAAGAGGCTAAACAATTGTTTCTCACAAAAGCTCTGCAGCTGATGTCCTATCAGTTATCAGAATGACTCGCCTGTCCCTTGAGTGGCAAAAAGCCCCTGGGAAATAATTTATTCGAAAAAACAACCCAACCCCCCCCCCCCATACACACACAAAAAGATGACAAGGTTGGGGGAGGAAATAGGGAAAGGGAGGAGTAAAAGGAAAAATCTAGGCTAGCAGTCAGAATGAGCTAATTGCTTGCTGGCCTCTCAAGTTCAGCAAATAATGTGCGCTTGGCTGAAGGATACGATGCATGTACTTCAGAGTACCCTATGGGCTTGCCTTCCATTGCTGTTAAAGTTATGTGAAAAACAGCAGAGGTCTTCAGCTGCACTTATTTCTGTGCAAAGCACCATTTTGCTCCAACATACCAAGTTTTCTCTTCCCAAGGTGACCTGCAAGCATCTACAGATATTTGATCTCAGGCCTTTCCTGTGCTCATGCAATCCAAGTTTGCTGATTGGGGTGGTTGCACCAATGTAGAAAAGGAAAATCTGCTTGGCATTTGTACAGCCTAAATTTATTGAGACTACAAGGCCATATTTTAATCAGATAATCAACTTTCTCACCTGTGCTGAGCTACATGATTGGAACAGCACCTGATGATGATGCAGCTTTCTCCAGCGTTATCCATCTGAATGTTCTAAAAATCTGAGGTTATTTTGAACTTGGTGACACTTTTTTTTCTTGCTCTTTTAGCATCTTTCCTTCATTTCCTTTTTGTTGGTGAGGTTTCAGAGTGCCTGTTCTCCAGTTCTCTCACACAATCAGAAGGGAGGACCAGAAACGTATTTTTGTTTAAAAAAACAGGACAGAATGCTGAAACATCTGAAATAATTCAGCAGCTAGAACTCCTAAGAAAAATACTAGCAAAGATAGTCATTGCAGCTGGCAACACAGCACAGCAAGGCCTCATTTTCCCTCAGCAAGCATTCTCTTGGAGACCTCGCTTTCCAGGGCCCTGTCTTTCTTTCTGTTTTCAGCATCTCTCTGAGGCACCCCACATCGTTTTCTGCTCCCTTCCACCTCCAGCTCCCTGACACAGCAGTACTGAGCAATCTTCGTTTTGCAGCTGCTCACCCTTTCCCTCATCAACTCCTCCTTTCTGCCAGCCCTCTCTTTTCTTTTCCTTCCTTGTCATTATTTCCACAGTCTTTTTAATGCTTTTGGTACCTGTTTGTGTACCTGTGTAGGTATTTACACAGCAGGCAGCAGAGGTATAAAGGCAGGAGGTACCAATGTAGTTCATATGAGTGGCTTAGAAAGCTGAACATGAACTTTCTATGGCTGTGATCTTGCCCGTATGGAGTATATGTAGTCATGAGCACTTCTGTTGTGCAGCCAAAAAACGGCTGCTACTGCTTCCTCTCCAGTAAGGTAAAGCAGAGGATAACAATAAATTTTTTACTGCTGGCTGGTGGAGGTGTTTAGGATGTGTTTTCTTTATATCTTCATCCGCCCCTAATTGAAGATGCTTTAAAATTGAATGACTAGCAGTCAAAACGTGTTTGCTTCAAGCTGAGAAGAAAAATGCTGGTGTCTCTGCTTCCAAACTGATTGCGCTTTGTACACAACTGACAGCCACAGTCACTTTGAGTGACTGATAAGTGGGAAGCTTTGCCACTTATCAAGGAATGCACGCTGAAAAGAAAGGACTGGAGCCGTTCAGATGCTTTGGCATGTTCAAAATAACATCTCACATCAGTCAGACTCAGAGGCACTAGGAGACGTTTCAAAATAAACTTTCTATCTATCTAGAGGCAAAGATTCAATTTAACAGACAAATCACTGTGTGGCATCACATTGGCTCTGAAAATGAGAACGTCATTATAGGGGTCACCAGTTGCAAAATGACTCAGCTGCATAATTTGAGAGCATTTATTGTAGGGTCTCACCCCCAGAACAAAACAAAAATTGAAAATTCACAGCTGCATAGAAGTCTGGTGGCTTCTCTAAATCGAGAATTTGCAGTCCTGTTGTCCAGGTAATGTTTGGTTTATATAGCACATTACAACCTGAAGGATTCCAAAGAGAATGCAACTAAGCTAAATTCAGGTTTCATTTATTTCATCTGCAGTATTATGGAGTATGCTTGGGGTTGCCTGGCTTTAACTAAACTCACAAAATGTTTTTGTTAGGATTACTTAGGAGTTACTATGTTTTTTTAGTGATGCATGACATGAATAGAAAGTGAAACTTTTATTGGTACCTGTTTGTTGGTGATACTGTTTAGTGATACTTGTTAGGAGATTCTGACCTGAAGGAGCTGAGCTGTGAAGGGTGCATTTTCTTGAACTGACTCTCTAATGTTAGCACTAACTGCCAGTGTAGGGTTTGATTGGCCCACTGGAGATGGTATTTTTTTTACCTGCCTTGACAAGCATCGTAAGAGTTAACTTGATAGAATCCTCCCTACAAATATTGGAGAGAAACACAAGTGTGCATCCTCAGAGCTGAGATGGAATGTGGGTCTTCACATTAAGTGAGAGAACAGGGAGATAGAAACAAGTATCATGTAACTTCCTAAATTTGGACAGGAAATTCATAATGTTGACCTGTGTCCACTAGTAGTACTTCAACAAAAACATTGCTGTCAGCTTTGCACTTCTTATCCTAGCAACATTGGGAATGTTGATGTAGAAAGATCATTATCTTCTGTTATGATTCTGAGCACTGCATCTGGGCACCTTATTCTGCCCAGCTTGCTCTATCTGAAGCGATTGATTTTCTAACCAAAGCAGCTGTGTGTGAGACATAGCTTATGTTTGGCATTCCAGAGTTTCTACCAGCACCCTTACCTATATCAAGAGGGAGAAATCTGATGATCATTTAGGTTCTACTGGCAATGACTTGCTTTTCTGATCCATCTCTTGCCATGTTAAGTGGTCACGACTTCATTTTGATACCTCATGCAAAACAGTACTTTCAACTCTTTGCTGAAATAATGGCTGAAAATGATTCACAGGGACAAGTATAGTTCCACCTCCCTAATCAATCCACTGTCTTCACCACCTTGGATTTTTCTCAGACAGTTGGCATCTTACAGTTGACAATGCCTTACCCAGCGTAGTTTGGAAGACAAAATGAGCTCACCATTGGTCATAATGGCATGCAAGAAACCAAGTGGAATAGTTTTACTTTTGGTGTCCACTTTGTTGCTTACCTGCCACTGACCTGTGTGAGTTAAAATGGAGGGTAGTTACTTAAGCTTGGTACTTGAAGGGTAGTGACTGAAGGGACAGTGTAGGTGAAACCGCACTTGGAAATTTGGGGAAAGAGAAGGAAAGGTACAGATGTCTTGTGGAAATCTCTGTTGAACAAAGATGAGCTGGAGAGTTACAGGTCTCATGGCAGCTGTCTTTATTTTTGTACTGTATGTAGTGTCCATTTAAGTTCTGCTTCCGCACATGAAAATTGAATAAAATACGTAAATTGTAAATAATTGTAAGGAGCTGTTTAAGATTTTTGTTCAGGTTGGTTTTAAGTCTGTGTGATGGTTTGGGTGTTCCCCGCCCTCCCCCACTTTAGAAATCACCCAGACTAGACTCAGCCAGCTCTGGAAATTTGAATGAAGCTTGTATCTATAGCTAGCACAGTTTACAAGCAGATTATTTACAGTATATACACTTACAGACAGAAATATACAAGGTAAAAAGGTAATACAGACACAACTCCCCTCCCAGACACCTGAGTCCCCAGGAGGGGCTGTCAACCACCCCCTCACCTTCCCCCTACCCCTCTCAACCTTACCCCAGTCCCAAGGAAGAATGGAGATTCAGCCAGGAGGACTAAGAAGCAAGGTGAATCAGCCAAAACAAATGGAGGGTGGGGTTAGAAAGCAAGATGGAGTTCAGCCAGCAGCCTCAGCTCTCCAGCAGGCAAAGAGCTGAGAGAACAGCCCAGAGCGAAGTGCAGAGCAAAGTGACTTTATCTAATGTTTTGCTTTTCCTTTCTACACATCTCAGCAAGAATGTGAGCGAAGTAGGCCTCACCATTATTTTAACATCTCAGCGTATGATCTAATTCTTGTCACCAAAACATTCTAGCTAGCTTCAAACTAGCACAGTCTGCTTTGAAGAGGCTGAGGAGTACATGCCAGAGTATATTGTATTTAAAAGTTAAATAAAAGAATTTAACTTCCAAGATATACATAATAAAGTTCTGAAAACTAAAAGCAAGACTTATATGACAGGTAATAATAATTACTGAATGGGACAAATATAATTCACAGTACTCAGCATTTATAAACACTTGACGTAGTGAGGGCACTGGTTTTAAAATGTATACATTAGTTTTTATCAGGATTGACTTCTTTGAAAGATTACAGTCATGGTGTTCAGCAAGTTATTCTAAAGTTGAAACTTGGAGAGTTTTAACTAGCTTGTTTATAGATAGTATATTTAAATTAATTTGGGCAGAAATCTCAAGAGATTGCTGTACTTTGCTGTGCTGTGAACATTGCATACAAAAAATGCATGACTTAGGTAAAGAAGTAAGGCATTTGAAAGTTACAAGTGCTACAATTGGGTTAAAGAGATACCTTTATTTTATTCCCATGTATCTCTGTCATACATATTGAATAAAGACCTGTATCCCTGGGGAGCAGAATTATGTGATAATATAATTGTGGGCTGTACTCACAAGAGGGAAAATTAAAATTCTATTGACACCTTAATCCTGACATTCATTTACGTTTTGAGTCCTTGACTTTGCATCCAAAGTAACGTTGTCGTTTTACCAGTGCTTTTGTATGGTTTTGATGGCCCTAAAAGCACGTAGTACTGTTACACCAACCATCTATATACTATATATTGTCATGACACTTTGAGCCCTGAAATGTCTTTATGAGCGAAGTGCCAAATGTCCCTTGAGTAACAGAATAAATGCTGTGTTCTCCTGGGCTAGCAGGAGAAAACAGTTCTATGGGTGTGATGGATAGGAACCTGTTCTATGATGGATAAGAATCTTCTATGAAACCACTCTCTTTCTGTATCCTCCTTCCTTTCCTCTTTTTGTGTTTTTAGAGAACACTTTCTTTCTACTGCTGTCCTCCTTGGAAAGGGAGACAGGTGACTTGAGAGCCTTTGCTGAATTTGGGCTGGCTATGTTGAAAGTGGAATTCAAGACTTTGTTTACAACATCTGCCATTTGCTCCCCTTTTTCTTCATCGGTGGGACTGGGACCAACTCAATTGTAACACAGGTTGCCTCTAATGAACTCTTTCCTTTTAATTTACCACACTATAGCAAGAAAAAACAAGGCTAAAAAGTACAAAATTCAAAGCTACAGATCTTTTAGTGAAGGAGTGTCTTACTTTGAGTGTTTGATGCAAAATTGAAGCATTTAAGATTTCAGCATTTGGTCCTTTAAAGATCCACGTGGTGAGAATATGCTTTCATATCTTTCACACTGCTTGTAGAATCTTCTCTATGGTTTAAGCATTACTGAGCTGGACTATGTCAGCAGGAGGGGCTTTTTTGTATACTCTGTAATGAGTTTTAAGTTCTTAACATCCTTAAGAATTACATATGGCTAAATTAAGCATCATTTCCAGTTTCTTTAGGCCTGGAGTCCGAAATTGTAATGCAGGAACAAGTGGTGAGCATGTGTTAAAGAGCTGATTGATTATGTTCTCACCTTATATACAGAAGAAGCCTTATACACACAGAGGCAGATATATTCACCCCAGTTCAGAGAGCGATTACAAATATGATTCATTTTCTCAACATTGATTTTTTTTATGTCTCTAAATAATTTTGAGAGGAAGGAAATAGGGATGTTTTCCATGTGAGGACCAGGGATTATTAGCACAATGCTGTAGTTGACCTTAGATGTGAATTTTTCAAGACTTTGGCAATTCTTCCGCTCTGATGACAGTTCCTCCTCAGCTGAAGTTGCGGCAGAACCTTCAGTTTAGGTGGGACACTAATCATGGTAGTATTTCCCGTTGATGCACATATACTGATGCGTGCAAGCAGGAAATAAGGCAGAACTGGCTTAAAATTATTTGAAATCAGAAAACTTGAAGGAAACAAAACTTTAAAGCTTCCTTCTTTTTTCCTTCTGTGATCTTGGTTCTGGCATCAGGAGGTTTCCCTGGCTAGCATAGCTCCCTAAATATATGATAAATCCAGGAATTTCTTTGCCATTTTGTTAGGAAGCAAAGTTGCGGAAAGCAGATAAATTGTGGTGATTGAAAGAAGAATTATGCTGTATTTTTTGTATTCATTACTCGAGATGTAAGGCAGATCTGAAATGTTACTTTCCAAGAATTTTAGCTTTTTGTGTCATGAGTTTCAGAGTGTTAAATTTAAGTCTGTTTCTGTTGTATTATTTTTTATGGCACAGCTAAGAATTCCTGTCTTTTTGCTAGAGGGAGAATAAAGAAATTCAAATTGTAATCAATTCACGGTCTTAAAATTCCACATTCAATGTGAATAATATTCACACTGCTTATTTTAAGAGAAATGCATCCAGTTTAGGTGTTCTTTAAATTGCCTCTGCATATCGAGGTGGATTTGTTGAAATCACAAGTTTGCTTTCTGTGTCTTTTGTGGGGGTTGTTTGAGCTCAGTATCCTCTTAGCAGAAACTCTTGCAAAGGCCCCGTGGGAGGAAAATTGTCCATTGTGTTCCTTTGAAAGCCGGCTATCTTTTTTCCTGGAGCTGGGCTCAAGTAAGTTTATTCTTCCACTCAGGGATATCTTAGGAGGTTCCTGTCCTTTTTGGTGCCTAGGAAGCAGAACTCAGATATGTATATTGTATTTGTTGCCATCATATAATCTGTGCAGCTTCCCTGTAAATATAAAGAATTGTGCTTTCCCCAGCTGTTCATTTGATAGGATTCTATCCCTTCATTTAGAGCAAACTGGGCTTCTCCGATTCACATTGTTTGAACCATGGCCTCCCTTCTATACCTATTGTTTGTTTTGTCTTTTTTTGTTGTGCGTAACAGGTGTTTCTTTCAGGCAGCCCAGGCAGCAAGGCAAGGCTTCCTTTATGGCAGATCTCTTGAGACTTTGACTAAACTCTTTTTTGTAATAAAAATGCCACTGCCTTTAAACGAATTGCACATGTAATTGTATTTGCACAAATGCCCTCCATCCCTCTGTCCCCATTGCTGGAGTTTGTCCCTCTTTTGGTTTGGATGTGTTTGCCTTTTTCTCTGTCCTCTGCCACAGAACTGGTTCCTTTTTACCCTCCTGGTACTGCACTCCCTTAGAGCCTGGAAATGATTAAAAAAGAGTAAGCTGTTTCTGCAAAAAGAGCTAATTTTTTGGCAGTATTTCATGTTACTGCCTCCACAAATACTGTTGTCAGATGGCTGGGAGAACCTTCCTCAGAGTTTCTCAAGGGGGAACCAAGAGTTAGAAGCTAGGCAGTTTTTCTGCACCTACTGGAGCAGACTCTAGATGTTAAGACAGCCAGAGAAGCAATGCAAAACCAGAGGGGCAAGATGCTGGAACCATGGTTTTTCTGGGGCTCATTTGGCCCACACTGTTCACATACCCTCCTGGAATAGTGCTCCCCTATAATGTGTTATTTTGATGGCCTTCTCTTTATGCCAGGATGTTTATTGGTTAGAAGCCCTAGGGGTGAGCAGATACAAATATGGGTTAGTCAGATGAGTTGTAATAGACGTCCTGGGAGTTGTGCCAAACAGTTAGGAATATAGGTGTAATGATTTACAGGGTAAGCAAAGCCTTCAGCCCACATCTGTACAGGCTGCTCTGTGGGTCTGCAAAAGTCAAGTAACCTGCACCATTGCAATCTAACAGAGGTAATGCATATCTGGGGAACAAATCTCATGGAATCATACAATATTAGGAGTTAGAAGGGACTGCAAGAGATCATCTGGTCCAACACTCCTGCCACAGCAGGATCACCTAGAGTAGGTCACACAGGAACACATCCAGGCAGGTTTAGAATGTCTCCAGAGAAGAATCCACAACCTCTCTGAGCAGCCTGTTTAAGGGCTCTTTCACCCTCACAGTAAAAAAGGTTTTGTTTATGTTCAGGCGGAACCTCCTCTGCTCCAGCTTGCATGGTTTGCCTCTTGTCCTGTCATCGACTCCATCCTTCCAAAATTTGCCATTCACATCTTTATAAACATCAGTGATGTCACCTCTCAGTTCTTCTCCAATCTAGAGAGCCCCAACTCCCTCACCCTTTCCTCGTAAGAGGGATGTTCCACTCCCTTCAACACCTTTGTGGCTCAGCACTGGACTCTTTCAAGTGGTTCCCTGAGGTCTTTCTTGAACTGAGGGGCCCAGAACTGGACACAGTATTTTAGGTGCAGATTCTTGCTTTCAGTCTGAGACATGCGCCTTCTGCTCATGACTTTTTCGTGCTTGGATCAATTGTTAGAGCTTCTCAAATGTCATCTACACTGCTTCTGAGATCCTCTTTAGATATAAAGTGTGTTTGTCCTCTTGCTGCAGACCAGCCATCAGTTACAGTAGCAGGGATACCAGCACAGCCTAGACATGACACTAGCATTGTATCTATTTTGGTGCCTAACTTGGTGGCAGTGGCAGCATCTGCTGAAGATGTGAAGATAACTGTCAAAAGCATCTTTGAAGGGTGTTTAATTTAGAAACATTAACCCTCTCCCCTTCAAGCTGATATTTGCATTAGTGGCAGTAGCTAACAAGAGGAAGATAGAACTTTAATAATGGTATATGTTACAGTTGCCTAAATTGGTTCTTTCTCTTAAAATGTGTTATCTGGTTTTGTTAGTGTTTAGTTACATAGTGAAATAAACACTTTGGTACACTATTTGACTCAAAGCTCAAGCAGATTTGTCTGAAATCAGAACATGAGCATTTAGAGACACTGAGTCCTGAAATAAATAACCAAGATGTGGAACTGACTAACACGATGTAACAATTTTATCAAGTTCACACAGACCTGCTCTCTATTAATTTTCTTATGTTCAAGGAACCTGAGCTGCTGTCTCAGTTCTGCAAAAACGGACTTTTATAACCCCAAACTCTTCTAAAAGCAGTCCTTTATTATATTCAAACTTAGCTCACAGACACTTCTTGGTAGAATATGAGGCATTATTCTAAGAGCCTCACACCCATTTTCCTTTCAGGCATCATTTCCCCGTTCCTTGAAGAGATGCCCTTTTGTAGGAGGTTAAGCCGTCTTTCCACCAACAGGGGACTGGAGGAGGCTCCCTTGGAAGCCTGTCATTGCTGTTCTTGGATTTTGCAAGACAGTGATGCTTCCTGAGACATGTGTGAAGCTCACCTGCCCAGGAAGATTGCTACTCAACAGTCTGCTTTAAGACGGCTTTGCATGCAAAAGACTGATTTTCTTCGTTTTGGGACTATCACTCAGTGGAAATGTCAGAAACATGGAAGGATAAATACTGAGTTACATTAAAAAGAGAAAAAAAAGCACTCTGAAATTATCTCCTGGCTCCATGTTTTCTGAGGTTTTGCATTAGCGGGGACGAAGTCACGGTGTGTTGACACAGTCTAATGTGCAATGACATAATACCTGGAATATGGAGACAGCGAGAGGCACAAAATCAAACTTATCTGAGTTTTCACAGGAAAAGAAGGGATTAAACTTTGCTGGTTAAAGTATGGATTTTTTTTTTTTTTTTTAAATAAAAACTATCCTAGTTCGATGGAGATAAACCTACTCAGATCTAATTCTATCCAGTCCCTGGGAAAAGTGGGCCTTAAGATGTTGAGCCTATTTGCCCAATCCCTTTTTTTAGAAATAAAGATTAGGGTAGGAAGTTTGGTCCTTATCTCTAAGGTTCTTACTGCCTCAGAAGGAAACTGAACTACTTACATGAAGGACGCTTTCTTGAACTTGTGATTTGTCTTCACTCTGATTATTTCAGGGTACTTTGGCAATGTAGATTTCCCACAATGCTTGGCTATTTTTGTTTTATATATCTTGGAGGAACTGTGATAAATTGTTGTTACTGCCTATTAAATCATAGAAAGAGATGTCAAAATACTCTAGTGACTTAAAATTCAAATGTTACTGCATGTGCATGAAAACTTTGATCTGGAAGTGTCATCCCTCATTTCATAACTGCCAGGTGCGATTCTTTGCCTTTTTATCCCATGTGGTTACTTAGAGCTCTACAAAATAACATTCAATCACCAAGCTTTACTTAGGTTTCACAGAGTGTTTGCAAAGATATTGGTATTAATATGTGATCCAGATCTTACCTAGCACTGTCAGCATGGGATCTTAGAATATCCCTCCCTCCTTCCCTCCTTCCCTCCCTCCCTCCTTCCCTTCCTCCCTCCTTCCCTCCTTCGTTTGTGTGGCTTTTTTTAGCATCCTGTTTTTCAGACTAGGGGAATTGAGGACAGAGGGGAAGCAGCTTGCACATTGTTAGGCTGTAGCTCATTGCCAGAACCAGGAACAGAACCCAGATTGTTAGTCTTCTCCCATTGGGCCACAAAATGTGAACTGAAGTGCACAGTTACCAGAGGTTCAAGCCTTCCAGGATTTTATCTTCTGTCTCCATTTTTACTGTTTTTCTACAGAATTTCCTGTTTTAGCAATAGAATACAGGCTGTGTGGTTGTGGAGTGAGAATAAGGCAGAGAACTACGTGGAAAACAATCCCCATTAGTTTCAGAGTCAGATTCGTATTGGTGCTGTTCCACTGAATCACATCATCAGAGCTTAATGCAAAAAATCTGATCTGATTAGTCAATAAAATGTCAGTGAATAAATGGTAAAAAGTTTGCCATGGTCGATTTCTGTCTTCTTCTAGGTGAGAAACAATTTTCCTTGCATTTTCAACATTTGTTGTGTTTAATGTCTTCTAAATCCGTTCATTGTAACAAAGCTAAGACTTGGTCAGCACATGCATTTCTTTTTCAAGCATTCTTTGATTGTATGAAGACTGCCTAATCCAACCTAAACCATTCTATGATTCTATGATAAATCAGGGTGCAAGGCACTTACCAGTCATTATGCATACACACTTTCCTCACCTTGACCACTCTTAGGTTTTTATTCCATTCTGGCTCTGCTAAGCTGTGCTGTCGGTGGGATATCTGCCTATGTTTTGCCCTGGATTTTTTTCTGTCCTGGATTCATCTACTCCAACTCAGAGTGGTTCATTCACTGTGTTGCTTTCTTTCCAGTTTCTGGATACTTAACCTGCTTTCATGCCAGTTTCAGGGCTCTGGTTACCTAAGGCCAGTTCAGTTGTATTTAACAGACACAAATGACTGCGCCTTAGGCCTGCTTTTCCCTTCTCTCCCCCTTCTTCTGTTTTTCATTTAATGGCTTGCTAATAACAAAACCACAAAGGCAACAGTAGGGGCGGCATAAACACATGCTCACCTACAGGAGAGTTGCTGATGTTTTAGAGTGAAAAAACAAAACATTATTATGATAATAAAAGCCAAGGCAGGTGCTGATTAAAACAGTCACAGTGTGACATCTTTGCACATAATAAACTAAAGAGGGAAGTGGATTATTGCATTGCCAAGGCTTAGAGTATGCCTTAACAGAAAATAGTTGAGGACCATCTGATTTTAAAGGTCATTGTCTTGCTACTGTGTGCCAGGAATATACCTGTTTTGTAGGGGGTGGGCCAAGAAGTCAAATATTCAGAATTAGTCAGCTGCCAGAGCAAGAGGAGAGACTCCCTAAATCTGTGCCTCTGTCACTGAATAGGATGTCAAGTAGTGGATGCAAGATATATGTTGCCTTCCTTGTTTCTCCCATCTTCATAGTAAGATGCTGAGTTTCTCTTAGGCGGTTATGATCCCAGATTCATTCTTAAACCAATAAGAAGGTGTTTAGGATTGAGTCTTTAAAAATACATAATCCTGTTCATGCTCCTCTGAACTTTTTGAGTTTGTGGTTTTATAAAGATGCTTTTCTAGATTTGTCTTCTGTACATTTTTAATGAAAAGAAATCAGTTATTTTATCGCTGGTAGAATTGTGTTCTGTGGAAAACATACTGTAGCCATCAGTGGCCTAATTTCCTATCCTTTGGGATCTTTACAACTTGTATGAAGTTCTTGACATACAAGAAACTTTGCTGGAAGTTCCATCTTTACAGTTTTCTCTGTGTATGTCATGTGAATTCTTTGCACTGTGGAACTAGCAGTTTCTTCTGGTGCCTGATGCTCTAAATCTGCAAATGCGGTACATAGATACTTTTTTTCCTTGTCAGGCTGCTTCAGGCTAAACATTTAGACTGGTACTCAGTTAATTAAACACCTATTTGAAGTTAAGCTGTGGAATGACAAATAAAAGAGATTAGTTGTTCCAGCCCTGTAGAATGTGTCCAGTTCTGGGCCCCCCCAGTTTAAGAGGGACATTGAGATGCTTGAACGTGTCCAGAGAAGGGCAACGAGGCTGGTGAGAGGCCTCGAGCACAAGCCCTATGAGGAGAGGCTGAGGGAGCTGGGATTGTTCAGCCTGGAGAAGAGGAGGCTCAGGGCAGACCTTATTGCTGTCTACAACTACCTGAGGGGTGGTTGTAGCCAGGAGGAGGTTGCTCTCTTCTCTCAGGCGGCCAGCACCAGAACAAGAGGACACAGCCTCAAGCTGCACCACGGGAAATTTAGGCTTGAGGTGAGGAGAAAGTTCTTCACTGAGAGAGTCATTGGCTACTGGAATGGGCTGCCCAGGGAGGTGGTGGAGTCGCTGTCCCTGGAGCTGTTCAAGGCAGGATTGGACGTGGCACTTGGTGCCATGGTCTAGCCTTGAGCTCTGTGATAATGGGTTGGGCTTGATGATCTATGAGGTCTCTTCCAACCTTGGTGATACTGTGAGACTGTGAGACTGTGATAATGTTGTTTTTTTTGAGGTTGACATAATGCTTTCTCCTTTGTCCCTTTCTACTTCTTGGTCTACCTGCTCCATAGGCTGCTTTTCTGGATATGGATACAATGTTTGACAGACAAGGAAGTATTTTTAGCAGAGGACATTAGCTGATGCTTCAGAGAGTGTGGTGATAGCCTGTGTCAAAATTCTGAATTTTGGAAGTGAAGGAAACATACCATTTTCATCTCAACCAGCTATGGCTAAAAAATACCAATCAGAAAAGGCAGCCACGTGTAAAACTCTTAACTTTTACTGTTAACCCTCTGGGGTGAAAGATTATAGTGGGCTCTGTCTTTTTCCCCCGTTTGTTTCTGGTTTCCACAGTTTTTCTAATCTACTGCAGTGGGAAGTAGATGTCCACAGAGTAGGCAACTCTCTTTTCACGAGGCAGCTATTCCTGTCTTGTTACTTGTAGAAGTATCAGTTTTTTTTAAGTAAAAATGTATTTCACTGAATATTGTACACAAACTGGAGGGATTCAGTATTTGTTTTAACAAGCTAACATCTAAAACCTTTCTGTATTGATAAAATTATTCATTTGTTTGTTTTTTTTTTCCTTTTGGTGGAAGGCTAGGATTTTTATTCATAAGTATCTAAAGCGTGAAGTCCTAGGATGCAGGGAATTCTTACAGCATCCATTAAAGGCAGTAAGAAGATCCTTTGTCTTTAGCAGGTGTTTGAGGAGAATAAATGTCAATAAGGCAAGTGGCCAAGGTGAAAGCCTCTGAGTGTTTGTTAAAGGTTATTATTTTCTTTAACCTCCTTTGCGTGCTCTGTGACTTCTCAACATACAGATGCTCACAAACATACTCCTCTGTGTTTCTGAAGTTCACTTGTGGTACTTTACAACATAAGCTAGTCATACTCAGGAGCTTCGTATACTATGAGAGGGATAAAAGTACTCTTGGGCTTCAGAGGAAAAACAGGATGAGAATTAATTTCTTGTTCAGTTCATGTCAGAAGCAGCTAGACATATGAAAGAAATTGGAATCTTCCTAGGCTGCCTATTTGATTTTAGTGGAGGCTTAGATGTTTACTGAAATTTCCAGCCTTTCGAGATTCCCTTGTGAGTGCTTTATTCATAGCTGCCACTGAAAGTGTGTGTCACCAGCATAATGCAGGTTTTTTTCAGCTGAAATAATGGCTCTGTACTAAACATTTTCTGTGTGTGCATGAGTAAGTTGTCACTGACAATCCAGCAAACCACTAGGACAGAAATAGTCATCATGATAATTTTCAGTGTGTATCAAGTGCAGCTGACTTAGTCTTTACTTGGATTTCAGTGTAATAAAGCTATAGTTGATTTTATTCACATCTTCCTTGGGTATAATAGTGCTGCTGAATGCCTCCTTGCAGTTGTTTTATTACTGTTGCAGAGAACTGGAAGAGGTGTGAATAATGATCTGAAGAAAGCAAATTCAGTGGAAGGAGCAATGCTTATAATCTTTTTATCCACTAAATCCTACAGAAAAACATTTTGGTTTTGTACTACTGCTACTGTGACCATACAATCCAGTTTGACTGATTCTTTGTACTTCTGCAGAAAAGGTTTCAGCCAGCTCTCCTAAGCAGTTCTTAGAAATGCAGGGCAGCAGACTTTAAGTTAATGAGTACAAACTTAGATGAAAGTTTTGGGTAGGTGCTTGCAGGTACATCTCCAAAGCAAATAAGCCTTAGGAAAATTAATTTCACAGGGTACTGGACAAGACAGCTCTGTTATCTCCAAGTGTGTATGCACACATGCATAGAACTTTGCAAAAGCAATACTATTTTTAACTTTCCAGGACATCACTGAGCATAAGGTACCAGTCTCATTATAAATATGGAAAGGTTAAGTTTGGAGGAGTTAGGCATCTTGTTTAAATTAAAATATAGAAACTTGATTCCTACAGCTAAACAAGACAAGACCATGTCTTTGCTCAGACATGACCAACTGGAAGATCTGAATGATCTCTGAAGGAGCTGTTCTATTTAAACAAAGATTGTCATTCTTTTTTGTCAAGTAGTGTGATTGTACTGTGTTGAGATGGGGTGAGGGTCAGAACGCATAAGGCATCAAAATACAAGAAAAATCCTTCTCTTCTATTAGTTGCATTGCTGGTTCTTAATGTTGTTGCAAGGAATTGATAGATCTTTGCTTTCTTGCTTGAAATACATAGGAGAGTCAAAGTGTTTTTTAATATTATTGTAATCCTGTCCATGTCCAAGATACTGTTTACGGCATCTTATATCCTGTACAGAATCTCAGACCTTCTAAACTCTTAATTGCTCAATGAGATTTAGATTTAAATGAATAGGATTGTGTACTGGGTAAGATAATAGTTTACTCCTGCCCTCAGTCTGTAATCAAAGTTTATATGGTACAGAGTTTGTCTGGATGTTGACCTTTATTGAATGTCGATGAACTCTATAGGCAGTTAGCTGTCAAGCCTCAATACAGTGCACCAGTCTGGAATACCAGTTGTTTCTCCACGGTGGGCAAGTAGGAAAGGTGATAAATGAGTTGTGATTCAAGTGCCTTAATCTCTAGGTAGAGGGAACATCAATCTTGGGCAGAAACACAAACCTCAAACTCAATAGCTGTCTTCTCATAGCTTCTCTGCTTTCTCTGGTTTTGGGTGCAGCATCTTCTGATTAATTTTTTATGGCATTTTCAAAATCTACCTCTTTTTTCTCTTCCACCTAAAACTTTGAAACAAGTCTTCTCTTTCATTATGCTTCCATTGTCTCCCTGCTTCCCTGGGAGGACATGTCCCAAACACATAATTTCTTCACATCTGTTTCTGTTATTGGACCCAAGTCCTTCCATCATCTTAGGCATTAACTCCTTGATTTCCATAACATGAAAGTTAGGAGTTGTTTTCTTAAGGTTCTTCATTGATCTTTTGCTCATAGTTTTCCCCTTACACTTCATTCCAGTGCTGATGAATTCTGCTGGTGATGCTCACCTCATTGTTATGCTTGTTCAGTTTTGTTGTCCTGTCTTGCACTTTATTCTGAAGTGCCTCAAATGTTTTGAGTAACCTTTCCAGAATGCCCTGAATGCCATATTGTCCAAATTATTCCTCATATTTTAAAGCTGCTTTTACCTGCAGGCAATTAACAAATCCAAGAAATCCAGACTGGAGCCAAACACAGCACCCTAAATAATCTTGGTAGACATTTACTACTTTCTGTCTTACCATGTTTCACATTTGTGGTATCTTGTCTTAAAAAAAGATAAGAATGTGCAGGACTCTCTTTGATCACGCACAGTCAGATGTTGGATGTCTGGAGTCCTTTGAACTTTCTCACAATATAACTAATAAATGATGGCAGTAATAGAAAGATTCACTTCACTTACTTCCCTCTCTGAATCCACTTGGGTTCTGAGAGTTAGTGTTCTTCTGTGGGACAGCCTTCTGTTAAAGAGCCTTGACTAAATGGGGCATCAGTGAGAGCCTTGGCTAATATGGGGCATCAGTGTGATTGTGATAGTGACCTCTCACCAATTACTTGCCACTTTTTTGAACAAATCTCTGAAGTTCTGACTTCTGCTTAGAAAATTATCAAAGTGAACTCTTCCATACTTGTGGATCAGTCTCTCCATGTATGTTCAAAGCTTTAAACATTATTTAGGTTGAAGATTGCTACAAAATACATATCTCAAATTTGGTTTGCAGCATCAGTTTCTGCATCCTGTGGTCTGCTCACTAGACTTGGAAGTTGCTACTAATACCTGGACTTAGGGATGCTGAGGAGTGATTAGGAAAGATATAAGTAAATTTAATCTTGTTTGTCCCATTCTCATTCAGTATGGACCTCATTGAAAATGCACTTGGAGTTGTAGCCTATGTCATGCACAGCATTCATTCCCCTTATGCCACAGAAAGCAAATAGTGGCAAAAGGCAAGCTGTAATAAAACCAAAAGTACCTGATGTTATCTGTTCCTCTTGGGAGCTCCTGCAGCTTTCAGTACGTTTGTGTGCAGCTGAACAAAAGAAAGGTACCGGTGTGATTATTAGTGAAGAGAGCAGCTTAGGAGAGACATGAAAAGGGAACCAGTTCTTATTCTGATTCCCTTTTTTCCCATGCAGTTAAAAGGAGAGCACCATTTAAGCATGCCTCTGTCAAACTCCTTTCGTTGATCTCTTTTTCTCAGCAAAGTTACCAGTGGTTTCATTCATGAGATGATCTTGAAGGTTGTTTCACTGTCACTGGGGTATCGTTAAAGTATTTTGTAAAGGGTACCACTCAAGTGTAAAGATGCCTGGTAGGAAAAATAAGGCCCTTGCAGAAAAAGAGCAGCAGCCCATCAGATCTTGCTTTTTCAAACCAGGCAGGTTTCCCCATGGAAAGATTAATTACAGTCAGGTTTGGAAGACAGCCTTGCTGTGGGTTTTTTTTTCCCCTCCTAACATTAGAAAAGATAAAGGGGGTGATTAGTGTGCACAAAGCCTCTGATCAAACCAGCACCGAGGTTTGTGACAGGAGGTTCAAACACTTTATGGATCACTAGTGCTGACAGGTAGATCACACAAGCCTTAAACAGATGTTTAGTGAGAAGATGAATGTGTGAGATCTCAAACATGCAGGGCTCCTTTGCCTGGCCGTAATAGCCTCTGAAGCATTAAAAACCTTCCTTTTCTTTTTAAGCTGCCTCACAAAAAAACAAGAAGAAAATAAGAAATGTTCTAACAAGCTTGCACTAAAATTGGGAATTTAGAAACTTAAAAAAAAAAACCAAACAAACAAACATTGAAATTAAACATGGTTTCAGTGTTTAACTTCTTGGTTTGGAAATGAAAGCTGTCTTTGGAGGTATACAGCCATAATTTGTTCTCTCTCTCTGGAACCATTGCTGTGATAGTGCATGCTCTAACGAGGTACATATGAGATGCTCAACTGAAATAGAGATATCTTCAAATTAAATTATGGTGGTCATTGTACCAGAAAGCTTTGGAGGCAGGGTGTTTTTTTATAGGATCCACTACATCTGCATGATGACTTGAAAATAAAGTAATTATGTCAGGCTTGTTGAGCAAACTGTATTACTAGACCTCTTTGAAACATTTTTGAGTTGATATGAGGGGGGAAATATTGCAGTGGTGCCATTTGTTTATGAAAATTGAGAAGGTCTAGGCATGATTTTTAGTACCTTCTCAAGAGAAATTATCTTTAGCCTTGGGCTTTGCACAGAATCATCTCATTTGGAGGTGAAAATGTTCTCTGTGGGGGACAAGTGGGGACCCTCTCTACCTAGCATTATCTTAAGAACTTGGCAGGATATCTGATGACTGTCAGACACCTGGAGAGATCTATTCAATTTAGAAGTGGGCTGAAGCCAAAAAAATTGGAACCTGGACTCAGATTTGAACACTATGAAGTTCTAGGATTTTTTGGATAAAGGGTTTAAGCCACTCTATATAAATAATCAAATTACAGAACTTGGTCTGGGCATGAATTTCAAGCATCCCATGAATTACAAGCAATCCCAGAGTATTCTTGGATTTTAAGGGTGCTTGTAATTCATGCCTCCGTGAAGTTCTATGATTACAGATTTAGTCTGGAAAGCCCTGATCCAGGGTTGGAAATCTTTTGCCATCAGCCTTGAAAGCAGTTGATTCATAAGTAGGGATTTTTTTTCCCCTTATTTTTCCCCCATTACTGATTTTTAATTCTTTTTAAAGAAATGCTAAAGAAAAGGTGTTTGTAAGCAACTTCCCAAATTATTTTTTGCCATCCACAAGCATAGGGCTGCCTGTTTGAATGTTTCCAAGAAAGTATTGTTCTTATGTGACAACAGGTCAGAAAGACTCTGCATTAATTACACTAACATATGGTTATTAACAGATTCTAGCTCAGGGAGCAATACTTTACAATGTTATCTTCCACATAGTCAGATGTTAGCCATATTGTCAGTGCTGGCAGCTATTGTTTCACTCATTTACTTCACAGAGCTAATTACTCCCTAATAATAACTTTACCTTGGAGTTTTTCACTTGCTTGTGCCAGCAAACCTGTTCACACTACATATGCTAATTATTGGCACTTATTCATTATGTTAAGATAGCTTTAAGTTCAAGCTGTGCAGCCTGGCTTTCGGTATGGAGCCAGCTGGCTGCAAAGTTCCACCTTTTTTTTTCCCTCTTCTTCTTCTTTTTTTTTGGGTTTTTTTTTTTTGTTAAACTAAAGTCATTAAAAGTTTTAATATGGGCCTATCTTGTTCTTTTTTGCAAGAATCAGTCTTTCAGGAATTCAGGCTCATAGTTGGCTGCTCATGAACAATTGCAAGTCTGTAAGGAGTTCCTGGTTTTCTTACGATGTTTCTCATCTTGTGGTGAGGTCTTTTCTGTTACATGGATTGTAAATTCATTTGTAATTTGAACAAGGCCATTTACTAAAATGCATATTAATGTTTCTCCCTACCCATTTCTAGCTTCTTGTCTATTTCCTCACTCCTTATGCTTTTGCACTGGGAGTCCCAAGCCCTTTTCAGTGCTTGGTGAGGATGCTTGCTGTTTATTTGTTTCTCTGTTCAAGAGCCTAAACCTTCAATGAGCTTTGTATGGATGGATTCATTGATTTATCCTGGGCTCAGCATAAGAACGTTAAATCATTCAGATTTGCAGCCTAAACCAGGGAAATTTCATGGGATTTGGTCTATTACATCTCTCCAGAATTCTCAGTGATCCTTTTTCACACTCTAGAATAATATGTATTCTCATAAAACCCAGGGAAATGTGGTGTCCTCTATAGATAAAATACTGTCCTTGATTTGCAAGAAGAATGTTGTGAATACCAACTGAACAGCTACATAGAAATGTAAGACAATTGATGGTTGATCCTGGTTAATGTTGTATTTACAGTGTGGGATGTTACAGAGCTGACTGATTTAGCTGTGACTCTTAAGAGTCCTGTGTCAGATCATCCTCTAGTGTAGATCATCATAAGTGCTTTTCCACTAGTGGGTGAACTGGTTTGGTATTTTATGAAGTTCTTAAAGAAGTTATTTTTATCCAAGATAAGGCAAACCTATGTGAAATCCTATTCGTTTTTATCAATAGAAAGAGAATCTGAAATCTTCCATGTCTAAGAATTTCATATTGAGAAAAAAAAAACTATTTCTACCTCCCCATGAGCTAAAAGCTTTGAATTCTATAACCTTCTGAACTGCTCTAATATTACAAAAAAAAAAAAAGGTGTATTTTAAGTTGTGGTCTACCTAACTTCATTAGGAAAAATGTGTGCATAAATTTGCCGTTTGGCTGTCTTCTAGGCGTGCACATTCCATAAGTTAGGATTTCTCCTCGTGTAATATCAAAGAAAACATGGATGAATTAAGATAATTTCATAATCAGGAAAGTCTAAATCTCTCTTCTGCTGTACACATGTACTTCCTCCCAGTGGCAATATGAGCTAGTTTTGTATAACCTCAGTTCAGAATTTGACTGTAAAATAGGGGAGAAAAAGCAAGCCATTTGAAACCAAAAGGAAATATTTGCTTGAAATAAAAATACTGTTTCCTGCAGCATCCTTTTTTATGGCCTCAGAGTGTTAGATTGGATTCTGTCCTGTGTTACTGCAGTCCTGCTTCAGTCCAGTTCTGATGATGTTCACAAAGAGTTTGAATACAATTCTTAATAACACCAAAGTAAACAGGCTTTTGGTTGAGCCATCACAGATGATCTTTACAGACTTTTGTACTTCTGATTATTTTTGAGGGTATTGTTCTGCAAAAAGAATTAATGACTGTATAGTATAATACCCAGTCCACATTATGCAAATGTCAGGGCTTGGGAAGGAAGGAGCTTATCCTATCCTGAAGTGATTTGGAGCTATGAAGACAAGTGATTCACAGAAGATAGGAGAGTAAAAACTTCAAATTCTGTTCCTGTCAAACTGCTTATGTAGTCGGTGGCTGCATTGTATGAGTAAAATATATAGAGTAAATCCAGCAGCAGTTCACTAGGTCAGTGGTTGCATTTCAGCTGAAAAGAAACTACAGATGATTTCAAAAAGCTTGTTCTCAGCTATCCTGTAGCTGACAGTTTTGTGTAGCAGACAGTGAAATTCCAGCTCACTTGAAACAAGGGGAGTGTGGGGTCTGGTATCTACTAAACAGGTCCTATTGAAATGAAAGAAACTGTCACTATGTTTAGAGAAGGTTTGAACCAAAACCTTCAAACTGTGGCATAACTTTCTTGGGAGCTGACCTTTGCTTGTGTTTATGAATGGCTGAGCCTAATGCCAGAACTGAATTCATTGTGGAGATTTGGATTGAGACT
The DNA here is from genome assembly GCA_013400475.1 of Tricholaema leucomelas. Classification (NCBI taxonomy): domain Eukaryota; kingdom Metazoa; phylum Chordata; class Aves; order Piciformes; family Lybiidae; genus Tricholaema lacrymosa; species Tricholaema leucomelas. Next base: position 137,311 of record WAAF01008829.1, read on the forward strand.
TCAGCTTTGTGATTTAGACCTGTATTCAGAGAGCCTAGCATCACCTGCTCAGGCACCACCCAAATTCTGCCTTGGTGGCCTTCTGCTTTCTTAAAACGTTACCAAAATAGTCATACCACCTGGCAACAAAATAGTGTTTTATGCAAGCAAGTGAAGTGAGGCATGGCTAAAGGGCCTGTGCCAGGAAGCTCTTACAATATTACAGGGCTGTGACTGGGATTCATGATTTAAAGAACAACGGAAAAAGGAGCCAGGAGAGCCTGGCTGGGCGTTTAGATTGATCTTCATGTTAGTTTTCCAGGATCAGGTATGGTATTTCAGGTCAAGTAAATGAAGGTAGAGGAAAGATACTGGAATGGGCTGCCCAGGGAGGTGGTGGAGTCGCCGTCCCTGGAGCTGTTCAAGGCAGGATTGGACGTGGCACTTGGTGCCATGGTCTAGCCTTGAGCTCTGTGGTAACGGGTTGGACTTGATGATCTGTGAGGTCTCTTCCAACCCTGATGATACTGTGAGACTGATACTATGAAAGCGAATCATAGCATTGTTCGGGTTGGAAGGGGCCTCCAAAAGTCATCTGGTCCAGCTCTCATAAATCATTCTGACTTTTCCTTCCTAACTGATCCTTCTGTGTGCCTAAATTGAAAATTCTATTTCCACACCCTTCTCGTAACTACAAATTGTACAAAAAGTTACTGAATACACTGGAGGTGAGAGTCAATGAGAATTTCTGGAGGTAGAGTTAGTATCAGTGTCCATCTGACAAGTCAATGTGGGAAAAAAATAAGAAAGTTGCAGGTTATTTTATCAGGTGCTTTTATGTCTAGTGAAATGGGGACAGTCTGCCAGAAGACATTAGGACAGACAAGTGGAAAAAGGCAATGTAATAGGAATTAAGAAAATATATTCAGCAAAAATGCTGTGACAAAGTTCTTAGGAACTTGTTTATATTTTTGAGGCTGTTTCCTCAAGGAAAACTATGAGAGAGCACTTTTATTTTTATAAAACAAAATAAAAGAACCAAAGCCCTAAAACCACAACAGCTAAGTTCCTCCTCAGATATTTGGCACTCCTTAAAATCTGCTAGAGCCTGACAGACTATTCTGATGTTCTTAATGCACCTGAGAGTTACTTCTCAAACATGCCTTTCCTTATGCTTGATCTTGCCAAGATCTTTTGGATAAACCACATTTAAAGTTTCTAGGACACAGTGATGTGGCATGAAGGAGTCCTGGAAGAGTTCTCAGAATACGATTAGTGCCTATTTCTAAATCCCATATCACAGAAGGATCTTGGCTAAATCACCTGAAATTCAGCTGAAAGTATGTTCTCTGACAGCCCACCACCTATAAGGACTTTGCAGGATAAACAACCTCTCATGAAATGGGGAAACTAGTTGAAAAAATACCTAATCTAGGTATTCATCTGTGCTTTGAACTGTGCACTTTGAATTCTTGGGTTTACAACAAAAAGCCAATCTTGGTCTTAGCTATAGGTAGCCTATCTGTATTCTCACCCATGATACACATGGGAGTGCAATAATTGGGCACTGGACTGGTTCAGCAAGGAGTGTTTACTCACTTGTGTAGAAGAGGGTCCTTGCTTGCCACTCGTGCATTAATGCTTGGTATCTTAGAATCACAGAACCATAGAACTGTTCTGGTTGGAAAAAACCTCTAAGATCATCCAGTCCAACCCTCAATCTAAGACCATGATGGCCATGGTCCCAAAGTGCCATGCCATCTGTTTCTTGAACACCTCCAGGGATGGCAACCCCACCATCTCCCTTAAGCTAATAACAATCAAAACTTTCTGCTGCCTTGTACAGTAAGATACTGTATGAGAGCAGCATATTTTAAAACTGTGTTTAAATATGTTTTGGAGCATTTTAGAAGAATTATTGGTATGCATTTTTTAATCACTCTACCTGTAAAACTGCATGATGTCATAGGCCAAATCAACTTGTGAAACTCAACTGAAATAGCTTTTCCATAAGTAATGTTATGGTTGGAGTCTAATGTCTTGAGTTGTTTTAAGGCTACAGATTGGTTTAGATTAGAAGGGACCTTAAAGATCGTCTAATTCAAATCCTCCTGTCGTGGACAGGGACATCTCCCACTAGACAAGGTTGCTCAAGGCCTCATCCAACCTGGCCTTGAAAACCTTCAGGGAGGAGGCATCTGCAACCTTACTGGGCAGCCTGTTCCAGTGTCTCATTGTGGGACACATTAGGAAACTATGAATCCTCCACTTCCGTTCATAAAAAGCCTTTCATTTTAGCCCTCATGGGCTAGTCCCCCAGGCGTAGGGCTGAGTATGGTTAGTAAAGAAGCACAGCAGTATCATGTGAAAAGTTGGGAAAGAAAAGGCAGGTATCTGTCGACTGGCTGCGGAGAAAATACACTTCTGAGAGATTTGGGGTTATACAGTTCTGTCCCTACTCAGGCAAGAGAGTGTATGTTGTGCAAATGAAGCTGTCAGAGGTGTTCAGTAAATACTGTTTGCTTCTGTTTGAAGTTTTCCCTTAGGTTTTACCATCTCCTGCATGGTGCATGCCTATATGCTTGCATATGCATGTGGACTCCTGTGTGTGGGGCATCTGTTTCGTGGGTACAGTGTGTATATATCTATATGTAAATATCAGTACATGTGCACATACACACACATTTACATTTTGAAATAAATACCAGAAATGAGAGTTACAGCTAGCTTTTCCTCATTTGCTTGTGTGGTGTGTGAGATGTGTGCACACATCCACCGGGAAGGTGTGTGTGTCTTTAGGGTTCTCTATGGGCACAGATGATCTGTGTGTGCACACAGACGCAGGTGAACGCACACTCCATTGTGGCACACGAGATCTGTAGGGCTCACTATTAACTTTAAACAGAATATCAGCATAGATGTCCTGTAAAAATCATTAAGTTAGAATCACAGAATCTTTCAGGTTGGAAAAGACCCTTGGGATCATTAGGTCCAACCATTTACTCTACACATTTCACCCCTAAACCATATCCCCCAAGCACCACACCTTTAAACACATCCCGGGATGATGACTCGACCACCTCCCTGGGTAGCCTGTTCCAATGTCTGGCTACTCTTTTTGTGAAAAAAATTGTCCTAATGTCCAGTCTAAACCTACCCAGTCACAGTTTGAGGCTCTTCCATCTTGTTTTATTGCTAATTACCTGTAAGAAGAGACCAGCACCAACCTCTCTACAATGCCCTTTTATGTGCTTGTAGAGAACGATAAGGTCTCCCCTTAGCCTCCTCTTCCTCAAATTAACTAGCCCTAGCTCTTTCAGTCTCTCTTCATAAGATCTATTCTCCAGGCCTTTCCCCAGCTTTGTTGCCCTCCTCTGCACTTGCTCCAGCGCCTCCATATCATTCTTGTACTGAGGTGCCCAAAACTGGACACTGTTTTTCTTGATTTTTTCTGAATACATTTCATGTATTTCTTGCCCCAAGTGAGAGGTAGTGGAGACCTACTCCACTAGTCGAGTCTGAGAAAAGTTAAGGCCCTGGAAAAATCAAGCTTGTGGCTGTCCTCTCAAGGCATGACAGATAGTGTCAGATCGTTCTCTTGCTATATACTGGTTCAGGAGAGAGCCAAACCACTGCAGTTCCTGAAAAAGCCTTCTAAGCAAAATGCAGGCATTGTAGCACTTCCAACGTTAAAAGTATCCAAATGGTTTTGATTAACTGAAGATGCTTCTCCATGATTACTTAATGGCATGGAAGGAGTTTGAAGCTTGTCATTAATATTGTCATTTGCCTAAAAAATGTCTTTTAAGTGCTGCTTGGCACTGAGGTGACAAAACACCACATTATCACTTGAGCTACATCCTTGAGGACATTCTGCCATGCAACCCTAGGGGACCCTACAAAAGGCATTTTCAGGCAGGAACTTGAAATAAGCAGAGCCTCAGCGTAATTGTAGCCAAACAGTTCCACAGAAGGAGTGTCTGTGTGTGGAGTCTGAGCGTCCAGCTGTTCAGAGGAGGATTACGACGGCTTTAATGGGGAGCACAGATGGAATCAGTACTATTGTCCAGAGTATTCTGGGGCAGAGGCTAAAGTGTGAAGGATGATCAGTGGAAAGCTGATTGGAAAGGAGAAGAAAAAATCAGTAAGAAAGAAAGAAGTGTGTGTGTGGGGGGAAATCCCCTTGTTCTCTAAAAGGCAAAAGAATTGATGCTGTCCAATGGTGAGGGTGCAGAGGAAATAGTTCCCAAAGCTTGCTTTCATGGTTAGCAGGCATTGTAAAGATGGCACAGGTCATGTGTTTTGTGAAGCTGTTTAGAGGTTCTTACAGAACTGTTAGAGACTTAGCAGGGCCCATTATTCAAGGCTCTAAGGCAGTTTTACTGGATATGGACTACTGCAATTGTATAAGCTCTCCATTGTGTGAGTACTAATTTAGAGTGCTACCATAAGTCAGCCATACAATCCATGCTTCCCATGAATGGATGAGTCATCTTGATGAAAAGGCTCAGAGCACACTGCTCTGACTTTTAGTCTTAAAGGGACCTGATGTGTACAGAATGGATTACATTTTAATGAACGAACTTGCTGGCAAAATATTTTGAGTTTAAACTGCTAAAATAACTCTTTTCTTTTTGGAGAAAGGTTTCGTACCCAAAGATTTTAGATAGGTTTTCATTTGCCTTACCACATGTTACATATATTTGTAGTTGCTGATTTGTTAGGGGATATTAAAGTGTTAGTAATGTGCTTGTATAAACACAACAGGTTTGAAGGCCACTCGGTAAGCCAGCAATTTATGTCCTAAATCATTCCTTTAGGTGCCAAGGAGCCCCATGATTGTTTTATTCAAACCCATTTGGCTGCAGGAATGCAGCTGTTTTTCATTAATAATGTTCACCCACACACAGAAGCAACAAGGTGTTGTATAGCATTGCTGTCTTTTTATTCCCTTGCCTGCAAAGAATGTGAGAACAGTATCAAGACTTCTGATGTAGTTGCAACATTGTTTGGCAAAGTACTTATCTGTAGAATTCTTACCTGGATGGCTTAGGGTCACATCTAAAAAGAGGATTTACTCTAGTTAACAGGACTTACATAGCCTTTGGGAACATCTAAATTAAGGAACCCAAGAGCACTGCCTGAGCGAGTTCATGTTCACAGCCTGTTCAGCCATTGCTTAGACCCTCTAAGAGCTTTAGTTCAGCTACAAGATCTGAATCTCTGTATTTTTCCTTCTGTGAATGTCCTGAAACTGCTCCAGTCTAAACACGTAAATGCTTAGCTCCTGCCTAAGGGTCATAACAGTCCATAAATGAGGCAGAGCAGCACTGGCATCACCTGAAAGGCTCAACCAACAGGCATGGTGCCTGAAGCACAGTGACAGGATTGTAAAACGTAGCTGCTTCCTTTCCAACGTACAGCAGCTAATGAAAGGGTAGTCCTCCTTTTTTGTTTTGTTTTGGTGTGTCTTGTGTGTGTGCAGTAGCCTGGTGACAGCTTAGCAGTTGCTTTAGAAATAGAAAGAACTGGACTAGGGCTTCTGTTTCCTTAATGAAATTCACATTGTGTCTCCATCATCTCAGGAGAGACAAGGCCTTTCTCCACATCTGCTGAAACTAGGCTTCAAGCAGGAAGAGACACAGTGTTCATCTCATAAACAGAGCTAAAAAAGAAGTGTCATAGTTCAGTATCCTGCCGATTGTAACTTTAGAAGCTGTGTTCTGCTCCATAGATGCCTTGTGAGTTTAGTGTTCTTTTTTTTTGAAATTAAAGTTACTTTTAAACCCCAAGCTAATTCTGCTGGGTACCACTGGGGAGTCAGTTTGTATGGACTTCAGCAGAGCAAGGACTCAACACATTGTTCCTACAGGTCACAGTTTGCCCTTCAGAAGATGATTATTACAAATTCCCTGTTCTGAGTTGAATGTTCCTTAAAAGATAAAGGCATTTAGTAACTCAACATATTACTTAATGTTTCCATCATGTTTACTGCTGGTTTTTTTTGATCTCTCTTACTATCACACTAAGTTTATTGAGTCAGCTTTGTTTAATTAGTTGATTTTTTTTCTTGTTCAGCAGCATTGCCAGAGTTGTACTTTTCAGATTCACAGCTCTGAATGAAAATATTCCCTGTGACTGGCAAGACAAAACAAACACAAAACTGGAAAAGGCATTATTAAAATGTTTATCTTTGCTTAGGTAAAAGGCTTCCAGAACTGAAATTGGGAGCGGAAAATATGCAGAGATCCTGACACTTTATTAACTGACTTAAATCTACTCTTACTGAAGTGTCAGAATTCTCATTCACATTATTGTCAATCAGGTCTACCACCAAAAAAAAAGCACACAGTTCCAGTAAAGGTTTTCAACATTTTTTTTCATGGCAAAAATATTAAGGGATTTAAATAAATTTACACATCCTCTGTCATGCCAGTGAATGGCTGAAGACTACTCAGTGATTTTTCCCATTCTTCTTTAAACTGGTATCAAGTGGCATTGAGTGTTGTCATTTCATGTGATGTGATGAGATCCATGAGGTTTATCAGCTCCCATTTTTACACTGGAGCTGTGGCTGTCCCATACTAGCATACAATAAAATTGATGATTTGCGTTAGTGAGTCTTAGTGAGCCCCTGATTTTCACTTGCACCAAGCATCCATCCTCAGAGACTGTGTTCTGGTTTAAAACTTTGTCTCAAATGGTTCCTGGAGAGATCTCAGGAGTACTTTATGGCCAGCAGTGTTTCAGTATGAACAGTACTAGGAATAAATCAATTGATCAGAAAATTCCTTTTACTGCTAAAGAGAAGGGGATGGCTGAAGAGCAGAACTAAAAACGAATTCTGAATGGACATGGTTTATGCTTAGAGTGGAGTAGATGGATTACATCACTGTAATATTCTCAAAGCTTTTACAGTGCCTCATTACATCCCTCTCTCCCAGACACATCACATCTACCTTTCTCTTTAGTATGCAAATGCACAATTAAAAGAATTCAGCTGATAGAGATGAATAAGCTAATACAGTGTGCTGCTAGTAATTTATTTTTGTTAACTGTGAGGATGTGGAAGTACCCCAAAGAGCAAAGTGATACTGGAAAGTTGTAATAGAGAAGAATCTATTGACTGCCTTTATCTAAGACAATAGATCTTGTGAATATTCTGCTGCTTCTCCAGGCAGTGAGCTAGTATGGTTAACCAAAATTGTTGAGTAATTGTTCTGTGGTTGAGAACAAAATGCTGAATTAAACTGTTCCCAGCACAATAATTGTGTGATTACAGCATTTATGTTGCTGGCCAAAAGAACAGTCATTAGGTTTGGAAGACTTACCAAAACCACAGGCACAGGAAAAAAAAATGCAAATCACATGTAAATTGTCCTCTAATACCTATAGTGGCTTAAAAATTGAGCTAGGAATATGGTATGTGTATATTTAAAGGCAGTCAAGCCAGAAAAAAATGATTGTACATTCAAGAACTACTTCAGAATAGGAAGAAAATACCCAAAGACTATTCATTTTCATTATGTTGTGCTTTTCCCCCCTCTTGTGAGATCCTGCACTTCATATATTATGTGTGGATTCTGCTTTGCAAATGCTATTATTTTTTTATGCACTGCATACCAATCAGGTATTGTCAGGGAGTCACAAAGGTAGGTGGGACTCCCAAACCTGAGTCTTGTACCACTCTTATTCAAAGGGCAATCTAGAGGAGAGGCAGGCAGCAAATGTTTATCTGATTGCTGTAATCCACCAGTAAAATTAAAAACTGATTTATGATGGTAGGTGCTCTTGTGACGTAGACAGTTTCCTTCTCCATTGCATGGTCTGTTTCTAGAAGGGCCAAAGAAAGAATTACGTTTAGTCTTTCCTTTTTACTGTTGTTGTTTTTCCTCAGATTTTTAGTAATTCAGGAGGATGAGGAAGACAAGACCTGAAGAAGACAGCAAATGAAAACAGAGACAAAATGTTTGGGCAGTCAAAAAATCGGTGCCTATATCTACAGGATGTAGATATTTGACTACCTGGCTGTAGACAGAAATCAGATGATGAGATGTCTAAACTTTTTCACTGTATCTGCCGTTAATTATGCTTTAACTGTATTGCTGTCAGTAAATTCTAGGCACAAAATGAGAGACTGTCTTCAGTCCTATTCAGTACATACAAACAACACTTGTGAAAAACATTTTGGTAACATGGGGAAATAATTATCAGGACATGAATGGAAGAGTGGCTACATATCCATTGAAGCAGTCTTTCTCCTTCATCTTAAATCCATTTCACTTTTTAAATTGAGCTTTTAATGATAAGGCTGAACTCTGTTGAGGAACAATTCCACTGGCAAAATGGAGAGTTGAAACCAAGTCTGAACAGCTGAAAGATAGAAAAGAGGTCTTTCTGGTGCATTTTCCTGGGCAGTAGTTAAAGGATGTCCAATACTAGCAATGTATTTTCCACAGAGGTTTCTAATAACATTTGGTCTTAGTTTTCCTAGCCATTTGTCCATCATGTTTAAGTGCAGGGGTTTTTAAGACCACATAGAAAGCATAAAATAATAATAATACTGTCCTCAGAAAGGAATTGCATTGAGGCACTTAGTTCTATGGTCTAGTTGACTGGATAGGCCTGGGTGCTAGGTTGGACTGGATGATCTTGGAGGTCTCTTCCAACCTAGTTGATTCTGTTCTGTTCTGTTCTGTTCTGTTCTATTCTGTTCTATTCTGTTCTATTCTATTCTGTATCAACTCTGAAACTGGTGTTACTGGAGACCAGACATATACT
>WAAF01008831.1:0-29968 GCA_013400475.1 Tricholaema leucomelas
ATGTGCACACTGCCAGCTCATGTTGAGCTCAAAAGTTAACATATAATTAAATTTCAGATTTTGGAACTTGCACCAGACATTTATTTGCATAAGGACTTGCACTGGCATTACTGAATAGGGCTGGGTGCTAGGTTGGGCTGGATGATCTTGGAGGTCTCTTCCAACCTGGTTGATTCTGTGATTCTATGATTCTAATGCAAACTCAATAAACCAATTACAAGCTCCTAAATAGAGCCCTCACTGTTTCAAATAAACATAAATGAAGGCATCTGGTCATTGACATGATAGAGCAAGTATCTCATGTGACCTATCACTTTTTTCAATTTTATTGAAAAACTTTAATTTTCAATAAAATTAAAAATACTTGCAAGGTTCTGCACTTTGGCCACAACAACCCCAAGCAGCACTACTGGCTGGGGACAGAGTGGCTGAGAGCAGCCAGGAAGTAAGGGACCTGGGGGTACTCATAGATAGTAGCTGAAGATGAGCCAGCAGTGTGCTCAGGTGGCCAAGAGAGCCAATGGCATCCTGGCCTGGCTCAGGAAAAGTGTGGCCAGCAGGACAAGGGAGGTTATTCTGCCCCTGTACTCAACACTGATCAGGCCACACCTTGAGTGCTGTGTCCAGTTCTGGGCTCCTCAATTCAAGAGAGATGTTGAGGTGCTGGAACATATCCCAAGAAGTGCGATGAAGCTGGTGAAAGGCCTGGAACACAAACCCTGTGAGGAGAGGCTGAGGGAGCTGGGGGTGTGCAGCCTGGAGAAGAGGAGGCTCAGGGGTGACCTCATTGCTGTCTACAACTACCTGAAGGGAGGTTGTAGCCAGATGGGGTTGGGCTCTTCTGCCAGGCAACCAGCAATAGAACAAGGGGACACAGCCTCAAGTTGTGCCAGGGCAGGCGTTGGCTGGATGTTAGGAGGAAGTTGTTGTCAGAGAGAGTGATTGGCATTGGAATGGGCTGCCCAGGGAGGTGGTGGAGTCACTGTCCCTGGAGGTGTTGAAGCAAAGCCTGGATGAGGCACTTAGTGCCATGGTCTGGTTGACTGGCTAGGGCTGGGTGCTAGGTTGGACTGGATGATCTTGGAGGTCTCTTCCAATCTGCTTGATTCTATGATTCTATTACTTACACACACTTCTAGAAGAAACTGTCATTAAAACTACTACATCTATATTTTGGGTATAAAATATTAAGAAATGCATTTTCCTTTGCACCTCTGCTGCAGCAGAGAGGCTTTGAGTGTTCTATGACAGCGATTGCATGCAGGATATGGTTGCAGGCTATTCCTGTTTTGTGGGAGCAACTGGCTAGTGTCTCTAAGGATCTTCTGAGATACACAACACAGAAAAGCAGCAATGTGGATTTTGAATTTTAAGTATAGTTTAGCTACTTATGACAGAAAAAAAAGAACCCAAACATCAAAATGGTACTTTAAGCTATTAATCTTTCACATTGTTTCTGTTTCTGTATTAGTTAGGTCTCTTCTCCAGCCTCATCTAAGATCATAAGATTTCCTGGAGAAGAGGAGTCTCAGGGCAGACCTCATTGCTGTCTACAACTACCTGAAGGGAGGTTGCAGCATGGTGGGGTTGGGCTCTTCTCCCAGACAACCAGCAACAGAACAAGGGGACACAGTGTGAAGTTGTGCCGGGGGAAGTCTAGGCTGGATGTTAGGAGGAAGTTGTTGGCAGAGAGAGTGATTGGCATTGGAATGGGCTGCCCAGGGAGGTGGTGGAGTCACTGTCCCTGGGGGTGTTCAAGCAAATCCTGGATGAGGCACTTAGTGCCATGGTCTGGTTGACTGGCTAGGGCTGGGTGCTAGGTTGGACTGGATGATCTTGGAGGTCTCCTCCAACCTGGTTGATTCTATTCTATTCTATTCTATTCTATTCCTATCACACTTGATTTCAGAATGATGCACACCCTACGTGTTTTAAATCTAGGACATCCAGCAATGTAAGGCAGATATTTTAGCCCAGAAATTGTGCTTAAGTGTTTTCTGACACACAAGAATGTTTGTGTTTTCACAGAGCAGTCCTTGCCCAGTCAAAACTCCCTCTGCAAGACAAGCTACAGCATCAAGTGCTTTATCCTCAGATGACTTTTATGTTTTTATTAAGGCATTAGTGTAAACCTTTGAATCTTAAATTGTGAACAGTGGGGTTGGAAAATTTCTAGTTAATGTGCTCAGAATTCTTTATTCAGTCTCAATGTTTAAAACCAAACTGAGTTCAGAAAGGCAAAAATTAAGAACTTAAACAAACTGAGTTCAGAAAGGCACTTAACAGTTATGGATTATATATAAAATCAGGATTCAGATGCAAAGCTGGAAAAAATCCAGCTTTCTACTTGTGTTTAACACAGTCCTAAGTCAGCAGTCAAAATAATTCATTTTTTAACTGTATCTTTAAACTATATTTATATACATGAGTATATAAATAGTGATGAGTACAACTCACTCAGGTGTCAAATGAACACCAAAACCTGGGAAAATGTTTGGAATGGCGTCTGCACATCCAGGGGTATTATATGGGCAGTGCAAAGCAAGGAGGGCTGGCCCTTCTGTAGCAGTAACCTGCTGTTAGCTGGTGTGCTCGTTTGAGCCTAGCTAGCATGTTCTGGTGAGAAGAACTAGATGATAGGCTGTAAAATGAAAACAATGGTGAGGTCTACTTCCCTCACAGTCTTGCTGGGATGTGTAAAGAAGAAAAGCAAAACATTAGATAAGGTCACTTCTGCTCGGCACTTCACTTGGGCACTTTGTGCTGGGCTGTTCTCTTCTCCTTGCCTGCTGGGGAGAAGCTGAGGCTGCTGGCTGGACTCCATCTTGCTTTCTAACCTCACCCTCCTTTTGCTTGGCTGCTTCACCTTGCTTTTTAACCCTCTGGCCGAACCTCCATTCTTCCTTAGGACTGGGGTAAGGTTGAGAGGGGTAGGGGGAAGGTGAGGGGTGGTTGAGAGCCCCTCCTGGGGACTCAGGTTTCTGGGAGGGGAGTTGTGTCTGTATTACCTTTTACCTTGTCTATTTCTGTCTATAACTGTATATACTGTAACTATCTGCTTGTACATTGTGCCAGCTGTAAATATAAGCTTCATTCACATTTCCAGAGCCGGCTGAGTCTAGTCTGGGTGATTTCTAAAAGTGTGGGGGGAGTGGGATACCCAAACCATCACAGCCAGCAAAACCTGTGTCTACGTCTCTGAAAAAAATGTTGGAATTAATGCCTTTCTCCCAGGCAAAGAGAAGGTTACTAAAATAGAAGGATTTTTAGAGATCCTTTTTCAATGGGACCTTTTGAGTTATGATAATTGCAAGGGGGGAGTCTCAGGCCAGAAAACCAATTTAGGAGTGGTTAGGAAATGTGATTTCAGCAGCTAAGAGCTGAAAATCATAAGCCTGTCAAACCAGAATCCACTTAAGAAGATCCTGAAGTGTACACCTCTCTGCATTCATGATATAGACATAGAAGATTCTGGAGTTCCTTCATGTTCAATGAGTAGTCGATACAGATTAATATTGTGTTAGATTAATTGCCTCAAATAACTGAGAGGATGAAGCAATTCAATTTCCTTACGGCCAAATGAATCACAGAATTGTCAGGGCTGGGAGGTGCTCAAGAAAAGCCTGGACAAGGCACTTAGTGCCATGGTCTGGTTGACTGGCTAGGGCTGGGTGCTAGGTTGGACTGGATGAGCTTGGAGGTCTCTTCCAACCTGGTTGATTCTATGATCAGCCAATTTCAGCCCTCCTGCCATGGACAGGGACACCTCACACTACATCAGGTTGCTCACAGCCCCATCCAGCCTGGTTTTAAAAACCTCCAGGTACTGCTAGCATGTTCCTGGGCAACCTGTTCCAGTTTCTCACCACCCTCATGCTGAAGAATTCTTCCTAACATCCAGTCTGAATTTACCCACTTCTAGTTTTGCTCCATTCCCCCCAGTCTTATCACTACCTGACATCCTAACAAGTTCCTCCCCAGCTTTCCTGTAGCCCACTTCAGATACTGGAAGGCCACAGGAAGGTCTCCTCGGAGCCTTCTCTTCAGACTGAAGCTGTAGCTTGAGGAGTTCCCTACAGAAGAAGAAACTTACCATAGCAAACAGAAGGGATGGAAAAGCAGTAGTGGAAACACTTAACAGGACACTGAACTACTAGGAAAAGTGATTTCTAAGCAAGGAAATTGCATTCAGTTGCTTATTTCAGTTGTTGTGATCAGGGAAGCAGGTGTCTATGAATGCTTTTACAAATTTAGCCTGCAGAAGAGGAGGCTCAGGGCAGACCTCATTGCTGTCTACAACTACCTGAAGGGAGGCTGTAGCCAGGTGGGGGTTAGTCTCTTCTCCCAGGCAACCAGCAACAGAAGAAGGGGACACAGTCTCAAGTTGTGCGGGGGGAAGTATAGGCTGGATGTTAGGAGGAAGTTCTTCACAGAAAGAGTGATTGGCATTGGAATGGGCTGCCCAGGGAGGTGGTGGAGTCACCGTCCCTGGGGGTGTTCAGGCAAAGACTGGATGGGGCACTTGGTGCCATGGTCTGGTTGACTGGATAGGGCTGGGTGCTAGGTTGGACTGGATGATCTTGGAGGTCTCTTCCAACCTGGTTGATTCTATTCTATTCTATTAGCATGGCTGCATCAGCCAGTTCTCTGGCTGATACCAAAACCCACACCACTTTGTTTTCCTCTTAATGGTTGGTTGACTAGGCTAAAGCAGGACATTATTATCATGAATGATATAGGTAGGGTACTTATGTTACTACATTGCTTAGACTCAATGTGATGTGAGCATGCAGTTAGGTCATATGTTCTGCTGGCTCATAAACACAGAGCCTGTATGCACCATGGGCAGCTGGGCACACATCTACTGTTCAGTCACAGGGATCTTAGCATTTGTAAATCTCAGGTTAGAGAAGAGCCATATACCAAGATAAATAGCAGAAAGGCAGAAATCAAAGTGTCATGGTTGTCAATATTTGCATTGTGAGTGAGAAGCTAGAACAGGATTTCTTTCATTTCTCTTTGTCCGAACTGTCCTCCTGCAGCCCTGCAAATATGTTTCTCAGCTGTGATATGTTCAGAACGCAGCTCAGAGGGAACATCTTGCATACATTTCAGAGGGACAGGTCATTCCCTTCCCCCTCAGCATTTAAATTGCGTGCTTCAACACTACGCTCCTTGACTCTAGCCACAGATAATAGTGAAACATTTTACCTGCAGGAATGCTGAGCAGAGGTTCATAAAAGCTACTAGAAGATTACATGGACACCAGAATAAAGCCAAGAGACTCGTTTTAAAGAGGCCAGAATGGAGAACTGTCATGGCAGAGTGTCTAACACTGTGCCTACATCCATATATATACATGCAGCACGCCCAGGACCACAAGAGACTAGGAACAGAGCACCTATTGCACCCCTGTTACACCACGTAGGGCTCAGCTCTGTTTCTTTGTGAAGTGAGTAGGCAAAACTTTAACTGAAAGTAAGAATGGCTTTATAAAGTCAGTTTTCTAAGTAAGTGTATTTCCCTGATGCTGAAGGACACAGCGTTATTTTTCGCTCACCAAGACAACTATTTTTAGCTTAACCCATGCACTGTTGAAACTGTCAGTAGACCAAATGCTGGTTTAACAGATGGGTATGTGCAGAAGCATGTGAAAGCATCTCTATGGGAATCAAGTTTAAATGTTAGCTTGAGCTGCCATCCAAGAGTCTGGAGACAGCAATCTGTGTATAGCTCACGAAAGGTGCCGGGAGAACACACCACTGCAAAGCTGATTCAGAGCTGCAGAGTTTGGAGTATGTACCCCGGTTGCTATGGTAGTTTGAGTTGGCTTTTGGTGACTCAGGTTTATGCAGCACCAAAAAGCTAACCCACCTTGAAATGTGAGGTTTTCTGGGCAAGAATCTTACTCAGAACGGACAAAGTCAAGGAGGGAGAAGTCTGCTTCTTACATAAAGTCATTTAAAATTCTGAGAGCACTTGGGGGGATAATCTTTTTCTCTCTCTCGTCTGGAATGTACCAGAGTTTTTACTTGTACTCGTGTGGGTTTGTCACACAATCAGAGCAGAGAATACACCAGGTTTTTAAAATAGAAAGGACTATGACTAACAAATAAAAGTGAAAGAAATGCCTTATTCTTATGGTAAGTATCTCTGTCAAGGCCCCTCCATTTAAAAAAAGGCTTTTATATTTTCTTAGCCCATCTCTCCTTTTACAATCTGTGCTACTTGATGAACATCTGGAAGATTTATTAGGAAGATTGTGGTCAATATATACAGTATTTGTATATTTCTATTTAAAATCGTGCTGGTTTGGCTGTTATCTGCACCACCACCACCACCCCCCCCTTGAGAAAATCACCCAGACTAGTCTCAGTCGACCTGGAAATTGAAGAATGAAGCTTTATATTTACAGCTTAGCACAATAGACAAGCAGACAGTTACAACATCTACAGAAATATACAAGTTATAAAATAATACAGAAACACGACAGATCTCCCAGAAATTGGAGTCCCCAGGAGGGGCTCCCAACCACGCTTCCACTTTCTCACCCCCCTACCTCACACCAGACTTTGCTTTATGCTTAAAGTGAGTTAGAGGGTCAGCCAGGGGGGTTAGGAAGCAGATGGATTAGTCAGGCAGGCTAGAGAGAGAAGTGCAGCCCAAAAAGCCCAGAGAGAGACTCTAACTGCCTTATCTATGTTTATGTTCTTATTCTTATACATTTCAGCAAACCTAGGAACACAGCAGACATCACCACTGTTTCCTTTTCACAGCCTATCATCTAATTCTTCTCACCAAAATATCCCAGCTAGGCTCAAGCTAGCACAAAAATCATTGTATATTTAAAATTAGCAATTTTTTTCCCAGAGCTGGAGTTGAATAAACTTACTTTGGGATATTAGTTTTCTTCCCTGAGGAGAAAAATATCTTAGCACCACATTTTTAGAAGCCCCACTGTGTCTGTTCTTGAAGATGAAAGACAATTATCCTTAGGAGATGTGCTAGTTTGAAGCTAGCTAGAATGCTTTGGTGAGAAGAATTACAGGCTGTGAAAAGGAAACAATGGTGATGTCTGCTGCACTCATAGGCTTGCTGGGATGTATGAGAACAAGCACATATAGATAACAGAGTCGCTCTCTATCTGGGGCTTAACCTCTCTCTCTAACCTAACCTGCCGTCTGTGTGACTAATCCATCTGCTTCCTAACCCCCCTGGCTGACCTTCCAAGCTACCTTGAGCATAAGGCAAAGTCTTGGGTAAGGTAGAGGGGTGGAATGTGGGAAGAGTGGTTGGGAGCCCCTCCTGAGGCCTCCAGTTTCTGGGAGGGCTGCTGTGTTTCTGTATTACTTTATAACTTGAATATTTCTGTATATATTGCAACTCTCTACTTGTCTATTGTGCTAAGCAGTAAATATAAACCTTCATTCAATTTTCCAGAGTCATTGAGTCTAGTCTGGGTGATTTTCCAAAGTGGGGGGTGGGGGGACAGGGAACACCCAAACCACCACAGGAGGTCAGAACAAAATTCTTGCATTCCAGAAACTATTTTGAGTCATGCAAAAGCTTCATCTGTCTACTTCTGCAATCCAGAAGCCTGAGTGAAATAGCTTTCAACAATGGTTCTAATGCTTTCAAGAAAAAAGGGAATACCAGAAAGCACACCGATAACAATCTCACTGCTCACTTGACACATGTCTTGGAATTCACTGAAAATATATACAGCCACAGATGCCATCTCTGCAGATGTTTACATGGATTTCTTCGAATAGAATAGAATCAACCAGGTTGGGAGAGACCTCCAAGATCATCCAGTCCAACCTAGCACCCAGCCCTGTCCAGTCAACCAGACCATGGCACTAAGTGCCTCATTCAGTCTTTTCTTGAACACCTCCAGGGATGGTGACTCCACCACCTCCCTGGGCAGCCCATTCCAATGCCAATCACTCTCTCTGACAACAACTTCCTCCTAACATCCAGCCTAGACCTCCCCCAGCACAACTTGAGGCTGTGTCCCCTTGTCCTGTTGCTGGTTGCCTGGCAGAAGAGACCAACCCCCACCTGGCTACAGCCTCCTGTCAGGTAGTTGTAAACAGCAATGAGGTCACCCCTGAGCCTCCTCTTCTCCAGGCTAAACACCCCCAGCTCCCTCAGCCTCTCCTCATAGGGTTTGTGCTCCAGGCCCCTCACCAGCTTTGTCACCCTTCTCTGGACACATTCCAGCACCTCAACATCTCTCCTGAATTGAGGAGCCCAGAACTGGACACTGGTTTCTCTAGAGAAACACACTCCTATTGAATTCACTGTTAGCATCTGCAAGTGGAAAATCAGATGTTCAATGGCCTTTAGTGCTATGTATGTGCAAAGGATTCTACAGCACATCTAGTGTTTTGGGCAGTCTGGTAGAGACACACCAAAACAGACTGGCCCCCAAGTGTGCAGATGACAAAAAGGTGAGTGGTGCTGTTGGTACACCAAAGAGGAAAGATGGCATCCAGAGGGACCTGGACAAGCTGGAGAGCTGGGCCCAGGTGGACCTCATGAATCACAGAATCAGAGAATCATAGAATCAACCAGGCTGGAAGAGACCTAAAAGGTCAGCCAGTCCAACCTAGCACCCAGCCCTAGACAAACAACCAGACCATGGCACTAAGTGCCTCATCCAGGCTTTTCCTGAACACCCCCAGGGACGGTGACTCCACCACCTCCCTGGGCAGCCCATTCCAATGCCAATCACTCTCTCTGCCAACAACTTCCTCCTAACATCCAGCCTATACNCCTCTCCTCACAGGGTTTGTGTTCCAGGCCCCTCACCAGCTTTGTCGCCCTTCTCTGGACACCTTCCAGCACCTCAACATCTCTCTTGAATTGAGGAGCCCAGAACTGGACACAGCACTCAAGGTGTGGCCTGACCAGTGCTGAGTTCAACAAGAGCAAGAGGAGGGTTCTGCAGCTGGGCTGGAACAGCACTGACTCGCAATACAGACTGGGGGAGGAGGTGATAGAAAGCAGCCCTGAGGAAAAGGACTTCACAGAATCACTGAGGCTGGAAAAGACCTGAGGTCATCAAGTCCAGCCTATGACTCAACAGCATGACATCAGCTAAACCAAGCCACCAAGTGCCGCATCTAATCTTTTCTTAAAGCTCTCTAGGGATAGCGACTCCACCCCCTCCCTGGGCAGGCCACACCAGTGCCTAATGACCTTTACCTGAGGAAGTGCTTCCTAATATCCAACCTAACCCTCCCCTGGCACAGCTTCAGGCCATGCCCTCTTGTCCTGTCACAAGTTGCCTGGGAGAAGAGCCTGACCCCACTTGAATACATCTTCTTTTTAGGTACTAGTAGAAAGTGAAATGGTCCTCTCTAAGCCTCCTCTTCTCCAGGCTGAATGCTGCCAGCTCCCTCAGCCTCTCCCTGTCAGCCCTCCCCTCTAGTCCCTCAATATCTCTTTTGCAGTGAGGGCCCAGAGCTGCACACAGTGCTCAAGGTGAGGCCTCTCCAGTGCCAGTACACAGAAGAATGACAGCCCTGACTGTCCTGATACATGCCATTGGCCTTCTGTGCCAGCTGGGCACACTGCTGTCTCACATCAGATGACTGTCACCCAGCACTGCCAGGTCTTTCTCTGCCAGGCTGCACTCTATCCACTCATCCCCCAGTTTGTGGTGCTGCATGGGGTTATTGCGGCCAAAGTGTAGGACCTGCACTTGGTCCTGTTGACACTCGTCCCACCAGGCTCAGCCCATTGACCCAGCCTGGCCAGGCTCTTCCTACCCTCCAGGAGATTGACTCCCTCCCGGCTTGGTGTCATCCGGAAATTTACTGACAGCAGACCCCATGCCCTCATCCAGGTCACCACTAAAGATGTTGAACAGACCTGGGCCCAGTACTGATCCCTGGGGACACCTCTGGGCACCGGACACCAGGTGGATGTGGCACCATTCACAGCCACTCTCTGTGCCTGCTCACCCAGCCAGTGTTTAACCCAGTGAAGGGTGCACCTGTCCAGGCCATGGCCTGCCAGCTTGGCCAGGAGGATGCTCTGGCAGACTGTGTCAAAGGCTTGACACCTTTGGGGATGTTGGAAGGACAAGAAGCTGAATGTGAGCAGATACTGTGAGCCTGTAGCACAGAGGGCCAATGTTAGCCTGGGTTGCATCACAAGCAGCATTGGCAGTAGATTCAGAGAGGGGATTCTGCCACTTTGCTTTGGTGAGACCTCACCTGGAGTACCGTGTCCAGCTCTGCAGCCCTCAATATAGGAAAGATGTGCCCCTGATGGAGTAGGTCAAGAAGAGGGCTGTGAAAACAATCAGGGCATTGGAGCAGCTCTGCTACGAAGACAGGCTGAGGGAGCTGGGAGTGTTCAGCCCGGAGATGAGGAGGCTGTGGGGAGACCCAATAGCAGCCTGCCAGTACCTGAAGGGGGCTGCAAGAATTCTGCAGATAGACTGTTTGCAAAGGCCTGCAGGGACAGGATGAGGGCAATTGCTTCAGACTAGAGCAGAGCAGATTTAGACTGGATGCTAGGAACAGGTTCTTTACTATGAGGGTGGTGGAACACTGGAACAGGTTGCCCAGGGAGGTGGTTGAGGCCTCTTCCCTGGAGATATTCAAGGTGAGGCTGGTCTGGGCTCTGGGCAACCTGATCTAGCTGAGGATGTCTCTGCTGACTGCAGGGGTGTTGGACCAGATGACCTTTGGAGGTCTCTTCCAGTGAAGACCATTCTGTGATTCTATGATTCTGTGGCACAATGTGTCCTTAAGTTGCACACATCAGATACCTAAAATGCTAAGTGTCTGTCACTAGCAGACTACTGATATTGTAAACATACATGCACGTTTATGCA
Source organism: Tricholaema leucomelas (assembly GCA_013400475.1). Taxonomy (NCBI): domain Eukaryota; kingdom Metazoa; phylum Chordata; class Aves; order Piciformes; family Lybiidae; genus Tricholaema lacrymosa; species Tricholaema leucomelas. Next base: position 10,853 of record WAAF01008831.1, read on the forward strand.
GTTATCTAACTTGGTATTTTGATATTGTCTTGCAGTAATGACTGGTTTAGGACAAATCTTATACTCACTTTCAAGATGGTCTTCAAAATGTGGTCCAACTCTCCAAACTGATGAATTTCAGCCTCCATGCTTAAGTAGATAACTGGAAAAGAATATCAGATATTAGTGATAACTGGGTATGTTCATCTCAATTAATTCTGAGTCAGAAGTTGCAGACAGTCTCAACTCCTCTCAGCAATGCTGATTTTACAGTTGGACTGGATGATCTTGGAGGTCTCTTCCAACTTGCTTGATTCTATGATTCTATGATTCTACTTCCTCCATTGTTTTTCATCTTCCTCTAGCTTTAAACTCTGTACAGAATTGCAGCAGCACTTTGGTAATTTGTTTCTTACTATGGTATTTTGTTTGTTTGTTAAGCTTTTAAAGCAGTAGGAATGGCTCAGGACAGTGAAGCTTAAGCTGATGCTAAACCACTGATTGTGGTTTAGAGGGACAACTTGTACAGTCTGCCTTGTGCGAGATCCCTGCACACACCCAGTANCAGAAGAGACCAACCCCACCTGGCTACAATCTCCCCTCAGGTAGTTGTGGACAGCAATGAGGTCACCACTGAGCCTCCTCTTCTCCAGGCTAAACACCCCCAGCTCCCTCAGCCTCTCCTCATAGGGTTTGTGTTCCAGGCCCCTCACCAGCTTTGTTGCCCTTCTATGGACACCTTCCAGCACCTCAACATCTCTCTTGAATTGAGGAGCCCAGAACTGGACACAGTACTCAAGGTGTGGCCTGACCAGTGCTGAGTTCAACAAAAGCAAGAGGAGGGTTCTGCAGCTGGTTCAACAGTGTTGAGTACAGGGGCAGAATGACCTCCCGTGTCCTGCTGGCCACACTGTTCCTGATCCAGGCCAGGACGCCATTGGGTCTCTTGGTCACCTGGGCACACTGCTGGCTCATGTTCAGGAATGGAATACCTGAATTTCAGCTGGCTGTACAAATCAATTATACATTGCCTGTGGAGTCTGTAGAAAGCCTCAAACATAACATAACTCTTACATGAGATGCAACCCAAGAACTCCCATAAAAGTCAAGGAAAAACAAAGGCAAGAATGTGGAATATAAAAATAGCAGGAGTGTTAGAAAGAAAGATATTTGCTGAAGGTCTCTGAGCTGGGTCAAAAATGCCCTGGAGAAAAGAACAAAAGCCAAGTATTAGATCTGATCTTTAAAACCTGACTGTATGATACAGAAAGCTTGGTTCTGAGCTTCAGAGCCTCTCCATTTTGTACCAAGCCTAAGAGATTGATCTGAAGGAGTTAAAGGGGGATCCACGTCCAGAAAGAAAAAGCTGATCTGGAGTAATGAAGTGAAGTGAAGGAGAGGGGACTGAAGCTCTGACAGAAATCTTAAAGCTTGCTCCATGACAGTGAAATTCATGAGTGTGTTTTGACTAAGAGCTTATCAACTTGCCTAGAACTACTTTGCTGCTAATAAAGCACTGGACTTAAGCATTGCCTGATAAAATCAGTGCATTACATTCTTCATCTAGTTGGTTTCTTTAAGGAGACAAATTTTCAGCCAGCTGAGAGAAAGAGAAAAGTAGCATGCTGCAGAGGGTACAGGTAAAATATGAGAGACATCTGGGGAAGGAGGACTCAGTTTTCACCAGCTTACATTTTTGGGATTATAGTTTTGAGTTCCTTAGAAAATTGCAATGGGTTGAGAATCTATCCACAAAGAAGACAAGACCACAACAGGCAGCTGGAGCCTGCACAGATCTGCTCCTTAGATGTGAGTGAGCCTATGCAGCTAAGCTCCCCAGCTGACAACTGCCCATACAAGTTGGTGGTACCAGCGCTAAGCCAAAGCACAACTCAATCACCTGTGTGAGTAATAAACACTACAAAGACTGTTTCTGAAGCCAGTTATGCAGAGACAGCCATACGTGCAAGCCTAGGAGCATGAATTGTATCTCTGGATAGTCACACAGGCTGTCAATATGAAACTGTAATTTAGGTGCCAGGTAATTGTTCATCCATCTACTAAGTCTGCAAAACCTTCTTCAGGAAATCTTTCATCTTGACTACAAGATGTTGTCTTTTGCTCACTGTCACACTGCACCTGCAAACTGTCAGTGTGTTTTGTCTCATACACTGCTGTAGGAATAAATCTGACGGACACTATGCAAGTATCTCCAGGTACCTTGCAAGTGCTGGAACTTGAATCTGACATTTTTATCAATAAAAATGGAAGAAAGAAGCCTAAGCAGGTCGTGAGACTGACCACTCCAAGGAGACACTATGCTAAGAAAAGCACAAACCATGCAAAATTTGAAGTGCATACTTTGGCTATCCTCTCAAAACTGCTACTTTGTTTTCTGTAACTAGTTGAAAAACATTTTTTTTCCAGTAAGTTTAAAACCATGTTTTATGTCCTGACGTGATTCCATTTAAAACACAATGCATACTGCTTTTACCTAAAGGAAATGTAGTGCACTCAGGAAAAGAATTCCCTGGGTGCAATAGTGGAGTTCCCAGAAGTTGCAACTGTAAACAAATGTGCATAGGCTTTGCATACTCAAACGCTCTACCTTTTGTAACTGCTTGTTTTCTCCCAACAGAAGAGATGGATGTACTATGTTAGGTTTTCAGAGAATGGAATTGAACAGAAAAGATGGATGCACCATGTTAGGTCTTCAGAGAATGGAAGTGAATTTGAAGTAAAACAGACATTAAGCACAGAGCTTTGTTCACTGCCAGGCAGCAGCACCAGAGCAACTGTGAAATGATGTTTTTGTACAGCAAGCTGCCCTAACATGTACACATCTAGCCTCTCAAAACAAAGGATCCTCACTAAGTTGCCCTGTCTCTTTCCCTCCTTTCTTCCAAGCTGCTGCATTTGCCCCGGTTACCAGCGGAGGCAGAGACGCTAGCGTTACATGTGACACAGAGGTGACTGGCAGTGCCAGGCAGCAAGCCCCTCTAACAGAGCTGCTCGGTAGCAGTGGAAGGGCACCGTGCTTCCAGCTGCAGAAGGCTCTGGGAGCCGCACGCCTGAAGCCTGGTTTAGGACTTGGGGCTTAAGGCCTACACCAGGTGCCCCAACAAACCCTACTATCCCCACACGCTTCTTAGAATAGAATCAACCAGGTTGGAAGAGACCTCCAAGCTCATCCAGTCCAACCTAGCACCCAACCCTAGACAAACAACCAGACCATGGCACTAAGTGCCTCAGCCAGGCTTTTCCTGAACACCTCCAGGGACGGTGACTCCACCACCTCCCTGGGCAGCCCATTCCAATGCCAATCACTCTCTCTGACAACAACTTCCTCCTAACATCCAACTTATACTTCCTCCAGTACAACTTGAGACTGTGTCCCCTTGTCCTGTTGCTGGGTGCCTGGCAGAAGAGACCAACCCCACCTGGCTACAATCTCCCCTCAGGTAGTTGTAGACAGCAATGAGGTCTGCCCTGAGCCTCCTCTTCTGCAGGCTGCACACCCCCAGCTCCCTCAGCCTCTCCTCAGAGGGTTTGTGTTCCAGGCCCCTCGCCAGCTTTGTTGCCCTTCAATGGACACCTTCCAGCACCTCAACATCTCTCTTGAATTGAGGGGCCTAGAACTGGACACAGCACTCAAGGTGTGACCTGACCAGTGCTGAGTACAGGGGCAGAAGAACCTCCCTTCTCCTACTGGCCACACTGTTCCCGAAACAGGCCAGGATGCCATTAGCCCTCTTGGCCACCTGGGCATACTGCTGGCTCATCTTCAGTCTACTATCCACCAGTACCTCCAGGTCCCTTTCCTCCAGCCACTCTGTCCCCAGCCTGTAGTGCTGCTTGGGGTTGTTGTGGCCAAAATGTAAAACCCTGCACCTGGCCTTGTTAAATTTCATCCCATTGGCCTCTGCCCACCCATCCAGCCTGTCCAGGTCCCTCTGCAGGGCTAACCTACCCTCCAACAGCTCCACACCTGCTCTTAGCTTGGTGTCATCTGCAAACTTACTGATGCTGGACTCAATCCCCTCGTCCAGATCATCAGTGAAGATACTGAACAGGACCGGTTCTTCCTGAAGAAGAACGTCTCTACCCTTCCACGATGGCCGCTCAACTGGCAAAGCCTTTATCACTTTTTGAGGGTCATTTTTCTCAGCCTTGAAATCAGGCACAGGCCGCAGAAGGCCGGTAGCTGACCGCCTACCGAGAGAGGTCAGGGCGGGCAGCAGGCGCCGTGCGAAACCGCGTCGCTGGGCGCCTCTCGGCCTGGCTCTCTCCTTGCTTTCGCGCGATTTTCCGCCCCGGCGGGGCAACGGAAGTCGGTGACCCTTCAGCTAAACTCTTGAACTCACGGGCCCGAGATGAGGCAAACGAAGGCAGCCGCGCCCGAGCCACAACACAGGCGGCCGCAGCAGCACGCAAAGCCTGCGCCGCTCGGCGCTACGCTGCGCTGCCCCACCCCCGCCGGGCACGCTGCCGATCCCGCCCATCTCGCGTCGCTCGCGCGCCCCTGCCCGCCCTCGCGCAACGGCAGCCTCCGCTGCCGGGCAATCTCGCGGGATTATGCTAATGAGCGGGCGACGCCCCGCCCTCAGGTTCCCTCCCGCCCTGCGCCTTCCATCTGGGTGGGTGAGCGAGCGAGGGTGAGTGCGGGCCGCGGTGCGCTGTGGGATACTGGCGGTATAAAGTCTATCGTCTGGTGCGGTGTTAGCTAAGGGGGCCAGACAGGAGCGGGGTATGAAGATGGCGGACGCCAAGCAGAAGCGGAACGAGCAGCTGAAGCGCTGGATCGGCTCCGAGACTGACCGGGAGCCGCCTGTGGTCAAGCGCAAAAAGACCAAGGTGAAGTTCGACGACGGCGCCGTCTTCCTGGCCGCCTGCTCTAGCGGGGACACCGAGGAGGTGCTGCGGCTGCTGGAGCGGGGCGCCGATATCAACTACGCCAATGTGGACGGGCTCACCGCACTCCACCAGGTTGGTTCGGAGCCGTTTCCTACGGGAGTGGCCTGGCCGAGCTAGGGGGCGTTGGGCAGGCGGGGAAGGGCAGTGAGGCCGGCCGGCGAAGTGCCCCCCCCCGCCCCGGGAGGAGATAAGAGGAGGAAGGGGCCGGAGGCGGCTGCTCTCCCCTCCACTGGGGGGTGTCGGGGCGGGGAGGGGCCGGGAGCGCGGGGCGGGAGGCGGTGGCGACCGAGGTCAGGCTCGGGGGCGGCCGGCGGGAGGGAGCCTCGGGGGAGCGGCCTGGGCCGGCTGGGCTGGAGGGGCAGGAGGCTACGCTCCCTCACCGCAGGCCGGTTGTCGGAAGGGGGCGGTTGGGCCTCTCCTTCGACAAGGGAGGAGGTGTCGGTGACCCTCTTTCGCTTTTCCCGGTCGCCTCGCTTCCTCTGTTGGCAGCGCCTCCCTCGGGAGGGACGGGGGCAGCGGGCTCTGCCCCGTGTTGTCGGGAATGCGGCTGCGGGGACGGGGACAAGTGCCCTCCGGCGGAGGGGTGGCCGCCGGCAGGTGAGAGAGGCGAACTCGCCTCCAGAGTCTTTTCGTCCGGCAGTCTCTTGCCCGGGATCCCAGCAGCAGTTTCCTGCGCCTCTCGTCTCTCCGTTTTCGCAGCAGTTAAGCCGATTAAACCTCGCTCGAGTGTGCGGGCGGCCGTGTGGAGAGATGGATCAGCTATTTCTTTCCTCCTCCTAAGGGGAACCAGTGTTTTGTTGCTATTATAGAAACGAATATCAATAAAAAGGTTGCTTGCTTTCTTTGCTGGTGGCTTCTACCGCAGTGTGGGAAGCTGAACTTCGAGGGAAAGCAGGGCTGTTGTATTTTGCTTCCGTGTGTTGGAAAGCAGCAAAAACCCGAATCCATATTGCTTTGTCCTGGTGTGGATATGTGGAAGGGGAGTTGGTGCCGAAGGAGATAACTTTCACTTGGGATAGGGGAGCAATGAAAGGGAAACTGACTGTGAAGTTTCCTCAAAATGGATGCTTTGTGCATGTTGAACTTCATAGCAGTCTGATTGGAATCTCAAAACGTTAGCCAAATAAGGAAAGGCTGTGGCAATCCGGAGATAATGCGGGTTTGCCTGAATAGATTTTTCTTCTCTAGAAGGCCAAAAGCTTCCACACAATATCAGCCTGACTTTTACTCTAAAAAGTAAAAGAAAAGTATCTCTAACGGACCGGCTTCTTGTTCTAAGTTTAGAAATCGTTCAGATGGGGGGGGGGGGGGGGGGTTGGGGTCATACGAGATATAGGTTGATCAGGTAAAAATCATCCCAGAACGGTTAGGTAAGGTAAGCAGGACGTTGCTGCACGGTCTGTTTCTTAAATTCCCCACCTCGTTTCTTAAAACACATTTTATCCTTCCCGTTGAGATTTTCCAAGGCTCTACCAACATATAAGTTGTCCAGTAGTGCTGGATAGAATCCCCTCCTCAACAGAAGCTACAGGATTCTACTACTCTTTGCTTTGCTTGTTGTGTGTAAGTTATCACTCGCTCTCCTGTAAAGGGTATTTGTTTACTTTCCGTTGTGAACTGAAGTGAAAGAATGAATGTGTGTTGTGGTTAAGCCTGTCAGCATGTTACTGCAGCACAGTTACCTGACTTCAGGCTAGCCTGTCACTTCACAGAGAGCTTTTCTCTGTTTTTCTTTCTCTAATCAAGTTAGGATTGCTTCATGCTTCCAGGGAGCTCTATTAGAAGTTATACCTTAACTGGTTAGATGGCTCAGTCTGCAAGTTACTGTACTCCAGTGATTGGTAGAGAGGGATGACGTTTGGTTTAACTCTATTGTTAGAGGAAGAGATGAATGCTTCTTAAGTCCACATGGCCTTCTCAATGCCTGTTATAGTAGATACAACAAAACTTTAGTCACGATCATTACGAGCTTGTTCTCTCCTTTTTACCTGTAGTCAGCCTGCAATTTGGAAGGGCAAAGTTCAAGGGAGCAGAGGTGAAGACTTACATCACTGCTAAAATTCTTGTTTTCTCTGCTCCTTCACCCCCCCTCCCTCTTCCACCGCACACACTGCTGCCATACATCCCCTCCCCAGTGATACCAAACAGCCTTTTCTGGTTTTATGATATCGAAAGCATATAAGATCAATTTTGAAGTTAGTCTTCTTGAGGCATACCAGTAAATGTTGCCTGTTATTAAAAAAAAATTTCCCTCAACTCTGTGTAGTTTCACTTCATTATTGTCAATAAATCTAACTTTCCTCTAATATGCCATATAAAAGGTACAAGTTATGCACAATGCAGTCTTTAACAGGAATGAATTTAATAGAATTTATCAGTGGTGTGGAACAAAGCTGTATCTGTTCCTAAATGCAAGTTTTCAAATACTTGTTCTTGACAGAGTTCTGACTGTTCTCAGTTGTGTGCAAGTCCATGTTGTCGTGTTTGACTACCATGGTCTGCTGCTGTTTTGTGGTTTCTTGGTTGGGGAGGGGGTTTCTTGTGTATTTTCTGAGGTCTCATGTAGGCTGTACTGCTTCACTACCTCTGCAAAGATAGTGACTACCCTTTTTTTGCATTGAGTTGTGCTGGTCTTGCATCTAACCCTCTTTGGGGATACTGAGAACAAATGCATGTGTCTGAAACAGAAATGTTTACTATTCTATTCACCCTTTGTTTTTTCTCTAGATATGACAGTTACAGGAGAAGACTTAAGCTGTATTTTCTTTTTTTACAGCCCAGGTAGATGGTAGTGCTGAGGGGAGAGTACAATAAATCCTTAAATTCTGGCGAACTTCAGGTCTGGTCTTTAATGGAGCAGAACTTTATTACTGAAGCTGTTGGCTAAACTTTCCCTATCAGCGAAGCAGAATACCATCTCCGTCAGAAAGTTTTATGTAGAACCCTTTCCCTTAATGTGTTTGGGAAATTAAAAGTGGCTTGGTAGCTCAGAGCAGGAGGAGGGAGAGTATATACCCAGGTACTTTCTTCATCTTTTGACAGTGCCATTGAACAATTTTATATTTGGATGCACACAAAATAGATTTGAAATCAGTTAAGTTTCTTTGAGTTTAAGTTCATGGAGAAGTAGAAAAAAAATTTCATTAGGTTGTTATTTCTGTATGTAATGTTGGGTTCAGATGTCATTGTTGTTGAGTTGTTTTAGCATAAGTTGAATTTAGGCCTTCAGCACAAAGGAAGAAACTAGAAATGCTTTTCTTCTACCTGTGGGATATAGATGCAATGCATAATACTGCAGAAGGGTAGTATGTATTCTGCTGGGATATCCTGCATTGTAAACATACTCTGTGTTTATGTCTGTAACTTCTAAATTAGATCTGAAATTTACAATCAGATGTCAGTTAGCTCAGTGGAGGTCAAAATGGTTTTAAAATATTACATTCTAAGACAGTTGTCATGCAGGGTAAAATCTACAGATAGTGTAGCTTTTTTAATTTGCCTTAACAATTGAGCATAAGGGGAATTTGGGAGGAAGAAGTCCAAAGCTGAGCTGTGACTTCACAGGTTAAGAGTTTCTGCCCAGGCAGGAGGGTAGTGGCCTATTCTACAATGAAGGAGAGACTATATAGTATTTTCAGTAGACCTGGTCCCTTCTAATGAGTGCAGACATACTGATTTGGAGTAGGATTCAGTTCTCTCATCGTGAAAGTTTAGCACCTGTTCTTCCTCAAACGTTGGACTCCCTCTTTTTTCCTTGCCTTCTGTGAAAGAGGACTTGGTTTGTTAACTCTAATTGGAATTTATTGCTTAAGTGACTGGAAGTAGTTTGTCTAAAATTCACGTAGAGCTTTGTACAGGAAAGAGGAGCCCACCCTTTCTGGGCAGCACCATGGGAATGCTGGATGTGGTGGAGAAGGACCGTGATGTGACCAGTTTCCTGGAAGCTTGGATTTCCCGTGCATACTTCTCCCCTGGGAGCACAGGGTGTGCACTGTGGAATACCTGCAAGCTCCTGATAAAGAAGGCAGCTGAAATTAGACTGTAGTTAGATATGACAGCTTATGCAGCCTGTTTTTGTCTGACCTTTTACTTTGAGGCTGTTCAGACTCAGAAGGTGGTAACCTGGTTTTTGGCCTCATTCTCTCTGGGTGAGGAAGGTTGGGTGCTGCAGCCTAATTCCGTCGCATAATATGACAGTAACATGTCCTGCTGTCTTGGTCTTGCTTCTACCTGGGGAGGGTGATGCTTTGGAGGTAAGGTAAGGGAAATTCTCTTGGTTCTTTGCAGGTAGAGTTCATTAATACTGTAGGTGTTGTCATTGATGAAGGCTGAAGAGCAACAGAAGCTCCTAATTCTTAATGAAGGATTCATGTGTGTGGTTTTTTTTTTTTTCCAGGACACACACAGCTGAATTAAGCAAAGTTCCCCAAAGGCTAACTAATAAGAATATTATTCTGCAACTCCTTAAAGGACTAAATTGCATACAAAGGTGAAACTATTTTAATGATGTTACAGTTAGATGTTATAGAATCACAGAATTGTTTCAGTTGGAAAACACCTCTAAGATCAATGAGTCCAACTGTCAACACTAGCATGGCTGTTAAACCATGTCCCAAGTGCCATGTCCACATGTTTTTGAACACTGCCAGGGATGGTGACTCCACCTCCCTGAGCAACCTATTCCAATGCATTTCCTCAGTTTGCAAGCATAGCAGTATGTGGTATTAAACAAATTTTAATTTGATGCCACTGCTGTAGGACTCTCTTGATCCCTCAGTAGTAATTCAGATGCTGAGAAACCCTTCACAGGCATGTGTTCCTGACCACTGAACTCCAACTGATTAAGGACAGTTATTGCTGGTTTAATATTTCCTGTGGGCTCTACAGGATTTATTTATTGGATTAAAAAAAAATACCTTCCTCTCTGGGAGTTTCTGCAATAGTTTGTGAAACATTCTGTCAGGACTCCTGGTGGCATGCTCACAGTACCTGATTTGGTAAAGGATACTGTTACATTTGATGTGGGCTGTTGTCTGCCCTGGGGGTGTTCAAGAAAAGGCTGGATGGGGCACTTAGTGCCATGGTGTAGTTGACTGGATAGGGCTAGGTGATAGGTTGGACTGGATGAGCTTGGAGGTCTCTTCCAACCTGGTTGATTGTATGACATCCTTTCAAACAGCAAGATGTGATGAAAAAGGGACATAAAATCTACCAGCAGTGGATTCATTTGTTTTAGAACTTGATAAAGGACATTAAGGCTGCACTGTTGGGGATCTTTTTTTGATGAATGGTAATATAGGTTGTGTATGGGAGCTGGGACCACAGCATGTGGAGCTTATTAAGACATGAGAGCAAAGAACAGGTTGCTACAGTCTTAAATCATTAGGGGGTTTGCGTCATAGCAGCAGCACCCAACAACTGAGGGTGGGAAGGGTATGGGAGTAGCTCAGTGCTATCTTAATAACCCACTAGCTATCACTTCTGCACTGGCTCTTTTGGAGAGTGCAAATGCTGTTATTTATGGTAAATCTGTTAATTTTTCAAAACTATCATGTGGGAGAGCATCCTTTCATGCATAAGGGTTTGTACTTGGTTAGAAACCTGATTCCCAAATCTCACTGTTTAGAGGGGAGAACTTCTGAACAGCCAAACCCCTTCATGCTGCCATTGTAGATGTAACACAACTGACAGTTTTGGAGTAATTTTTCAGCTTGCCTTATGTTTTGGGATTTTCTCTGTGTGATGGTTTGACTTTTAAAAATTATTACTAGACCTTGAATTTTGATTATTGCTCTATACTTTTATTTCCTAACTGTAACAAAGCACAGAAAAAATTAGTCCTGCAATAAGTGTAATGTGGAATTCACTTGGCAGTTAGACTACAGAGGCATGTTTGTTTAAAATCCTCTTTGTAATAGGAGTTGTTTCTTGTGTGGGCTGTAGATTTGTCTCTCCGTAGTTACAGTAGCTAGGTTCAGATTCTGCAATAAGTGCTTGTTAACTTGCTTCTGATCTTGTTATCCAAGTTTTTAGGTTTGGTGGTTTTCTTGGTTTTTAGCCCTCTGAAATGGAGGTGATTCATCATAACATACTCTGATAGTGATGCCTTCAAAAGAATTCTGTTCTGCTTGGTGTTTTATATCAGAAACAAGTAGCAATCTGTTCACTTTTTGAAGTTTGCTATCTCCAAGGGTCTCTTGGCCTCTTTGTGGTCTGTCAAGTTTGAACCCAGGATTTCTGTGCCTGATTGCAGAGCAGTTTATATTTCTGGGAATATCCTTCTACTCAGAACAATCCAGCAGTAATGATTTTAAGTATTTCAAGCAAATTTCCATGTTAGTCTGACATTTCTTGAACTTATGTGGTTGTGGAGGTAGAGTTTCTATGCAATGTAAGAGTGACTTCAGCTTATAGGGCTTAGAGAAGCTAATCTTCGGGGACAATTTATGCTGTCTATAACTATGAATCTCGCTGAAGCATTAATGCTTCTTAGAACTACAGGAAAGCTTTATCTGTTGTTTTCTCTGTGTTCTGGTGTATTCTTGGTACTTTTAAGAACTTTTTCTTTTCATGATAAATCATCCAAAATGCCTTGTAAGACTAGACAAGATGCACTCTTGTGTGTATAAATAAAACTAATGTGAACGTGCCTGTTTTGACAGTGGTTTGGTCTCAGCGTTGTAGTACAGGCCATGTTACTTTGCCAAATTACTAAGTTTCAGTTTGTAGGCTAAATCTGTGGCTAGGAGACAGAAGCAGTTAGTAAATCATTAGTAGAGATATAACTTAAGTCTTCCAACTGAGGTTCTGTATTTCAGTCTTTCGGGTATGTACTAAACTTTAGTTGTAACAGCTGTCAGGCTCTTGGCTGCTTCTTTACTTGTTTATCCCATTACTTGTGCTCCCACTTGCTTTCTTTCTCAAAATTATTCGAGTTAGTAAGGCACTTACTGCGCTGTTCTCAGAAATTGGGAGCCCACCAAATAGTTTGCCTCTTTCTGTGTAATTGTGACTCCAGAGGCTGAGCCAGTGGAATGTGGAATTGAGGAACATGAATGTGTTCTAGCAAATACTTGATGTTTATGTAAGACTATATTCAGACAGCTTAGACTTAGAGAAACTAGCATACTCTGAAATAAATGTAGTTTTGAGCAAGTATAGCATGAGTATGCCCTCCTGGGGCTCTTGCAATGAAGAAATAGGACATCCAGTAACAAGGCATAATTTACTATCTGCATATACTCTGTCCTGGTACTGTAGTGTTGCAGTATTTGTGGACATCTAACTAAGGTCACATCATTGCTTAACAATATGTCTTTCTTCATTGATCTGGGCAACGGTTGGAATGCAGCTGCAAGGCAGTGGAGCTGTCAGTAAGCTGGGCAGCTTCTCATGCTGCTGGATGGGTGGAGACATTCCAAGCTGCTTTACTTTGCTATACGCATTCCTGAAATGACAGTCAATGGAGAGCATGGCATAAGAGTGGCAGCATTCCTCAGCTGCTTCCTTTCTAGTAATTTCGAGACTGTAGGATAGGATAAGAAAGCAGAAGATCAGGGTGCTTGTGGGTTGGGGGGAAATATTTCTGGATTTATTTTATAGATGCTTTGTTTTGACAAGACATGATGTAGACAGCTGTTCTGTTTCAGTTGGTTTTTGAGAATACCAAATCAACTACACTGCTTATCCTGGAAAAACGGAATCTTTGGTAACTCTTAAGACCAAAATTAGAGCAATATGAAGTCTTTGAACAAGTCTTCCCTATTTATGCCTGAGTGATGTTAGCACTTACCTCATTAACAATATATTTCAGAGACTAATGGCTTCTAGAGGTATATTAAATAATGGAGGTGGCTTTAAGAAGAGGATGAAACCCCTGGAAAAAAAAACTTGCCCAGCAAGTGCAGCCTCATTTTGGGCTTACACAAGAAATAGGTTTGTTTTCAGGGTTGCAAGAAAATCATTCCTATACTATTGTAACTTCTGAATACATTTGGTCTATAACTAACACATAGCCCTCTATTTTGATACCAAAGTATCTGTGATCTGTGGTTGTTATAAATGGTTTCAGCTCTAAACCATTCTGTCAGGAGCCAAGGATCACTGATTTCTTCCTTTATTTTTAAGTTGGTCTGAAATGTATTTTTTTTCCCCCATGCTATGATTGTAATTTAGTGTCTTCAGTTCAAGCTATCACAGCTTGCTTTGATGCAGTTAGCCAATTAATGGTGATTACAACACAAGCCTTACTTCTAAGGTAATGATTTATTTAGTTTTTGTTGTTTCACCATCCTGATAGTGAAGCTAGAAGAGTAACCAAAGTGTATACATATTCAAGTATTTGAGGTTTCTTGTGCATCAGGGGATTGTACATCAGCCTTGACCTTGTGTTGTAGATCTAAAATAGGGGTGTGGGTGTATGTGTACTGAGGTGAAGAATGGCACATATGTCTATGCCATTTTTCATGTCACTTTAATTTCCCTGTTTATTTAATCTTTCACAGAATGACTAAGGTGAATAGTTAGCAACATGTAACCTGTTTAACAGTTCTGCTTCAAACTTACAGGAGGAACTTACCTAACAGTATGTTTCTTAATTGCACAGCTGAATTGACTATTTGTCCAAGGTAGAATAAAAACATCATCTGATAACAAAGGTGAACACAGCTGACAAGTGTGTACAGTGATGTATGCTCACTGCTACTTTCTGAAATGCTTAACTTGGATGGAGCTTTCACTAAGAAGCTGCATTCTTCTGTCAAATTCAGGATGCTTGTGGGCTCCTTTTCAAACCAGAATACCCTATGAATCTTCTAGCTTTGAAAGTTTTAGCTTACTACTGTCCTGAAATTTGCTTTTAGCAATCTTGATTGAAAACCTATGCTTCTCTTTCCAAAGTGGAAAAACTGTTATTTTAAAGCTACTAAGTGTGTTGTCCCAAGTCTTAGCAAAAGCCTTTTTGACTGTAGTACGGTCAGAAATGTTTGCAGTTCTACTTGAATGAGACTGAAGTGAATAATGCTAATGAAATAAGTAAGAGTTTTCCAAAAGTGTCCTCCCCCCAATCCCTGAGATGAAACAGCCCAAAGCTGTTGGCGTTATCTCCTTGATCAGTCTGAATTTTTACTACCTTTCCTGTATTCTACTATCCTTCCTGTATTCTTTACTACCTTTCCTGTATATCTATTCCTCTATTCTACCTTTCCTGTTCTAATAGACACCTAACTGTGTCTATTGTTGAAGCATTATTGGTTTTAAATCTAGTAACAAAAAAAACCCAAACAACTCCTGAACTTTGTTTTGCTAACCTATTATTTGGAAATCATGGGATCATAGAATCAGTCAGGTTTGGAAGGGACCATAAGAATCATCCAGTTCCAACCCCCCTGCCATGGGCAGGGACACCCTACCCTAGAGCAGGCTGCCCACAGCCTCATCCAGCCTGGCCTTAAACACCTCCAGGGATGGGGCCTCAACCACCTCCCTGGGCAACCCATTCCAGCCTCTCACCACTCTTAAGTGAAGAACTTAATATTTTCAGATCAGTCCAACCTGGTACTTTAGGTGCTGAGCTTGCTGTGAACTTGAGCAAAAAGGAATTGCCTTAATTTTTCATCCAAGTGAAAAGTGAAGATTGGGGTGAGAGCGTTATCCCTGTGGGCCAAACTGTGACTCTTGCTCTTAAGTAATAGTCTCATTTCTATCAAGCCATATAAAACAATGTTTTTAGAATGTTTCCCAAACTTAACAATTTTCTACCACTCTTATTTTGTTCATCTGTTGCAGCTTATTTTAGATCCTAATACTAAAGATTTCTTTTCTTTCATGCTGAGTGACCTGGGGCTTTTTAGTCTGGAGAAGGGAAGGCTTAGAGGGGATTTGATAAATGTTTATAAGTATCTGAGAGCTGGCCAGGATGGGGGGGACAGGCTCTGCTCACTGCTCCCTGGGATAGGACAAGGAGCAATGGGTATAAGTTGCAGCAAAAGAGGTTCTGCCTCAACACAAGGGGGAATTTCTTTCCTGTAGTGGTCACAGAGCACTGGAATGGGCTTCCCAGGGAGGTCGTGGAGTCTCCTGTGCAGACTTTGAAGGCCTGTCTGAATATATTCCTCTGTGATCTGTGTTAGATAGCATTGTCCTGCTCTGGCAGGGGGGTTGGACTCGATCTCCTTGGGTCCCTTCCAACCCCTAACATCCTGTGATCCTGTGACTTTGTGCTTTTTCTTCTACTCAGCAGAAAATAACAGTTTAACGCTTCAACTCTGAAAGAAGCTGTAATGTCAGTTTCTTGGCTTCTGAGCAGAGAGAGTGAGTTGTATTAACACTCTGGCTGTCAGTGGATTTTTCTTTGTGAATCTCTCTGGGCATGGCTTTCTGGTCACTGATTTTCTACTTGCTTACAGACAACCTACCCAAATACTTTTCCAACAGTGTGTTCTCAGCAATCAAAGAGGATGCTGCATTCTGTAATGTAGTAAAAAAAAGTGTTGATTGTAATTATAGCTTCAGTGTTTGCAAGTCCAAGTAGGGTTTTGGATTTTCAGAATGCTGCTTAAAAGATTGACTGCTGCAGGTAAATGCTACTAGAAATGCTGCACTTCCTGCTCTTCATTTTGGTGCACAATAACTGTAGGTATAAACAGTGTGAATGTAAGGCTAGTGAGGGATGTAAACTAATTAGATTGTAATAGTTTGTGTAAAGAAAGATCTAAGTTAGAGAAGCTGCAGCAGGGATCCAGAGAGAGGCTGTCTTGATGGCACTGGCTGCAGCTGTAGATGCTAATGTGAAGTGTGGAAACACAGACAATCTCTAGCTACTTGTAGGTAGAGCTGCTTCTCTTCGTTCAGAGAGTTTATTACTTGCTTTTCTGAAAGTAGTATGCAAGGTGTGGGGGGATTTTATCCTTTCCTTCATTTCCTCTAAGGAGTTGCTCTTGAATTTGATTATCCTAGTGCTGACCTCTATATGTCATTATCCTTCACTTAAAACTGGGGTTCTGCACTTGGGTCACAACAACACCAAGCAATGCTACAGGCTGGGGACAGAGTGGCTGGAGAGCAGCCAGGAGGAATGGGACCTGGGGGTACTGGTGGACAGTAGGCTGAAGATGAGCCAGCAGTGTGCCCGGGTGGCCAAGAAAGCCAGTGGCATCCTGGCCTGTGTCAGGAACAGTGTGGCCAGTAGGACAAGGGAGGTTATTCTGCCCCTGTACTCAACACTGGTCAGGCCACACCTTGAGTGCTGTGTCCAGTTCTGGGCTCCTGAATTCAAGAGAGATGTTGAGATGCTGGAACGTATCCAGAGAAGGGCAACAAAGCTGCTGAGGGGCCTGGAACACAAACCCTATGAGGAGAGGCTGAGGGAGGTGGGGGTGTTTAGCCTGGAGAAGAGGAGGCTCAGGGCAGAGCTCATTGCTGTCTACAACTACCTGAAGGGAGGCTGTAGCCAGGTGGGGTTGGTCTCTTCTCCCAGACAACCAGCAACAGAAGAAGGGGACACAGTCTCAAGCTGTGCCAGGGGAGGTCTAGGCTGGATGTTAGGAGGAAGTTGTTGGCAGAGAGAGTGATTGGTGTTGGAATGGGCTGCCCAGGGAGGTGGTGGAGTCGCCGTCCCTGGAGGTGTTCAAGCAAAGCCTGGATGAGGCACTTAGTGCCGTGGTCTGGTTGATTGGACAGGGCTGGGTGCTAGGTTGGACTGGATGATCTTGGAGGTCTCTTCTAACCTGGTTGATTCTATTCTACTACCCTGAACAAGTGTTACTAAGGACCTAGAGCAAATACCAAATATGGTTGTGAGCATAGTTACATGCAGTTCTGCAGTAAAATGATTGACCTGCTCTAGGTGATCCTGCTGTGGCTGGGAGGTTGGACTAAATGATCTTTTGAGGTTCCTTCCAGGGCCTAACATTCTATGGTTCTGTGACTCTTGGAATTCTTATTTTCTTAACTGGCATTTTCAGTATATGGTTTTGAAAAGTAAACTTCTGTGGCAGCTACACCTTTCAGTACCTGGTTATATTTGTTAAGGTGATTTTTGAGACCTGTAACTGATTAACCAAAGTACTGTGTTGTATCTAACTACTGAAACTGATACACGGGAACACATTTTGTCCCGGGCTTGTGTGGTGACCAGAATGCTGTAGGAACTGCAGGTTCCTGATGCAGAATGCCATTTCACAGGATGGTAGGAGTTGGAAAGGACTTCTGAAGATCATCTACTGCAGGTCCTTTGCAGGGGCAGGGGATCACCTGTTGTAAATCACACAGCAGTGCGTCCAGGTGGGTTTGGAATGCCTCTGGGGATGGAGATTGCAGAACCTCTTTGAGCAGCCCATACCTTTAAAGTGAAGATGATTTTTTTTTTTCCTCTTTCTCCTGATCTTTATGTGGAACCTCCTGTGTTCCAGCTTGTGTCTGTTGCCCCATGTCCTGAACACCACTGAGAAGAATCTGGCTCCTTCCTCTCGCTCATTACATATTGATAATAATTAATGAGATCCCACCTCCATCTCCTCCAGGCTAAACAGACTCAACTTCTCAGGCTTTCTGTACAGGGTTAACTCTCCAGGGGCAGTGACCTTGAACCTGACCCTAGGTGGTCTTGACCTCTCCCCAAGGGTGGTTCTGAACACTACCAGGTTTCAAGTAGAATGGAATCCAGATGTTTCAAGTAGAATAGAATCAACTAGGTTGGAAGAGAACTCCAAGATCATCCAGTCCAACCTGGCACCCAGCCCTATCCAATCAACCAGACCATGGCACTAAGTGCCTCGTCCAGGCTTTGCTTCAACACCTTCAGGGATGGCGACTCCACCACCTCCCTGGGCAGCCCATTCCAATGCCAATCACTCTCTCTGACAACAACTTCCTCCTAACATCCAGCCTAGACCTCCCTTGGCACAACTTGAGACTGTGTCCCCTTGTTCTGTTGCTGGTGATGGTTAGCCCACTCTCCCTTCCTGTCTAAAGGCCTTTAAAAGCAGGGGGACTTCCTGTTCTCTTTTGCCCCACATTGGGTGCCAAATTAATTGTCTTGGTGTGCTAGTTTTCAGAACCTCCCAGTTTCTGCCTAGGGTTACAGATTGCCAAATGCAACTCAGATTAGCCTACTGCAACCATTTGCCTGGAGTTTTCTCTTGATTCTAGCAGAATTGTTTATCCTGTCACCAGGGCAGGAACAGTAGAGTAACTGGGACAATGCTTGTCTCAATTTTCACTGCAACACAGGGACAACTTGGAATAAAGAGGACATGCTGCATCAGTTCATTATGATGCAGGCAAATTGGCTGGGTGACGTATCTGTGAGAGAGTAAAATAAACTTACGTGTACCTAGAGCTTTTACCTGGTTTTGCTCCAAGAAGCCTGCCTGCTTAAGGATCCCTGTACCTGTGAACAAGTGGCCATTGCTTTCTGGAGCCTGGTCATTATTAGGTTCTCCAACACAATGAAGATGAAAATAGGGGATTTTTCTGGGTATGTGTGGAGTGGCTCCTGAGGAAAGTCAGCAGTTAGGTGTAGGCTTCAGTTTGACTCAGAAAATCTTTAGTATCTGCCATCTTAATCAAGTATTTTGTAAAAGCTATTGAGGCTGTTAATCATTTGACATTCTTTTTAAGCTAGTGCTTGTCATGCCAGATGTGTATGATGGATAAAGACATGAGAACAAGAGAATTCTGGCATGGAAAAACCTACAGTAGTCTTAGAAAAGGTATTTTTCTCTTTACCCTGCCCCCCCTATATATTGTATGTAAGTAAAGCATCAGTAGACATGCAAACTATGAGGGTTCCAATAAAGCACTTGAAAGTGACTTCTATTTAAGAAGCCTTGTTGGCATTGGAGTCATAGATTCTTTTGTGGCATTGTTTATCATCAACTACCCAGAGGTAAGGCTCAAAATGTTTGCTTGAGGAACTGATACGTAGTTTTCCCCTGTTTGGAGATCCTCCAGGGACTTTGCCTAAGCAGCTCTTTGCTTACCTGCACATAGAGTAGCAGTTTCTTAGTCTTTTCAAGACAGAAATTCTTGTGATTATTTGGAAGTCTTTATTTATAGAATCATAGAATGGTTTAGGTTGGAAGGGACCTCAAGGATCATCCAGCTCCAACCCCCTGCCATAGGCAGGGACACCTCCCACTAGAGCAGGCTGCTCAAGGCCTCATCCAGCCTGGCCTTAAACGCCTCCAGGGAGGAAGCATCCACAACCTCCCTGGGCAACCT
>WAAF01008831.1:30167-52548 GCA_013400475.1 Tricholaema leucomelas
GCAGGACCTTACACTTGGCCTTGTTAAACATCATGAGGTTGGCCTGGGCCCACCTCTGCAGCCTGTCCAGGTCCCTCTGGATGGCATCCCTGCCCTCCAGCAAGTCAGCTGCGCCACACAGCAGCTCTTTTGATGCTCTTGAGCACTTTCCGTTTCTTCTCTATAATTATCTAATGCTATTTTCTATATCCAAGTTAAATGACTTAATATGGGAGAATTTTCTTGGTGCATTTTCCCTGTTCATTTTGCTTTGTCATGTTTGACTGCTGATAATGTGGTCCCTTCCAACCCTGACTGATTCTATGAAATACAAGGATCATCCAGTTCTAGCCCCCCTGCCATGGAGCAGGGACACCGATACCTAGATCAGGCTGCCCACAGCCCCATCCAGCCTGGCCTTAAACACCTCCAGGAATGGGGCCTCAGCCACCTCCCTGGGCAACCCATTCCCGGCTCTGACCACTCTCATGCTCAACAACTTCCTCCTCATGTCCAGTCTGAACCTACCCACCTTCAGCTTTGCTCCATTTCCCCCAGTCCTGGCACTCCCTGAGAGCCTAAAAAGTCCCTCCCCAGCTTTTTTGTAGCCCCCTTCAGATCCTGGAAGGCCACAAGAAGGTCACCTGGGAGCCTCCTCTTCTTCAGCCTGCATAGCCCCAACTCTTTCAGTCTGTGCTCACAGCAGAGCTGCCCCAGCTCTCTGAGTATCCTCCTGGCCTTTCTCTGGACATGCTCCAGCATCTCCACATCCCTCTTGTAATAGGGACTCCAGAACTGGATGCAGTACTCCAGGTGGGCTCTCACCAGAGCAGAGGAGGAGAATCACCTCCCTGGCCCTGCTGGACACACTTCTCCTGATGCAGCCCAGGCTCTGGTTGGGCCTTTGTGCTGCAGGTGCACACTGCTGGCTCATGTTGAGCTTCTTGTCCAGCAGCACCCCTAAGTCCTTCTCAGGGCTGCTCTCCAGCCACTCACTGCCCAGCCTGTAGTTGTGCTTGGGATTGCCTTGACCCAGAGGCAATTTGATAACATGCTTTGCATTCTATTAGAGCTTGGGATTTATGCAGAGTTTAAATAGCAGCCTAAGTCAACTGACTTGGACTGCTTTATTATGACTTCAATTACCAAATTATTTGCCTATTAAGCCCATTTAAGCCTTAAGCCAGAACTTTGCATTTTTAAGATGATTTAAAATCTGTTTTCAGGTGTTTGTCAGTTGAGCTCATGTACTAGGCTGTAAAACTGAGGAGTGTCATTTAACCAAGGATGACATTACTAGCTTTTATATCAGTAGACCTCTCTGCTTGTCTTTGGTAGCAGCCTGTGATTCATGAGACCTATATTACCTTGTACTGTTGCATAAGTTGCTCTTTGAAGTTATTCCTTGGCCTAAACAAAGATGGGCACAGGGAGAGACAGCAGAAAGTATTCCCTTGTTCATGAGCTAGAACAGTGACAGAGATAAAGAATTTTTATGTCCAGGTAAGTTGCCCATTTTTCTGTTCTTCTGTCTCCTTTCTCTACTTGTGTTACAGCAACTGGATCTTGGCAATCATTTCTTTCACCTGGTCTTTCATCTTGCTGGTGACAAAACTGGGAAGGTTGACTGACACACCAGAAAGCTCTACTACCATTCAGCAGGATCTGGACAGGCTGGAGAGCTGGGCACAGAGTAACCATTAGAAATTCAACAAGGGCAAGCATAGGGTATTGCACCTAGGAAGGAGTAGGGTTCTATGAATCAGTGTAGATTAGGGGCTGATCTGCTGGAAGACAGCTCTCTGGAAAAGGACCTGGAGTCCTGTTGGACATCAGGATGCCTGCGAGCCAGCAATGTGTCCTTGTGGCCAAGAATCACAGAAACATTCAGGTTGGAGAAGACTCTCAGGATCACCAAGTCAAACAGAGAGCCCTACTCCACAAGGTTCATCCTAAACCATATCCCCAAGCACCACATCCAAATGACCTTTAAATGAATCCAGGGACAGTGACTCCACCACATCCCTGGGCAGCACATTCCAGTGCCTGACCACTCTTGTTGGGCAAAAATGTTTCCTACTGTCCAGTCTAAACCTGCCCAGTCACAGCTTCAGGCCATTCCCTCTTGTTCTATCACTGACTACCTGTGAGAAGAGACCAGGAGCAGCCTCTGCACAAAGTCCTTTCAGGTAGCTGTAGGCAGCAATGAGGTCTGCCCTCAGCCTCCTCTTCCTCAAACTACCCATCCCCAGCTCCCTCAGTCACTATTCATAAGATTTATTCTCCAGGCCCTTCCCCAGCTTCGTTGCCCTCCTCTGCACTCACTCCAGCACCTCCACATCTCTCTTGTATTGCAGTGCCCAAAACTGAACACAGCACTCGAGGTGTGGCCTCAGCAGAGCAGAGTCCAAGGGGACAATCACCTCCCTACTCCTGCTGGACACAGCATTTCTAATCCATGCCAGGATGCCTTTGGTTTTCTTGGCCACCTGAGCACACTGCTGGCTCATACTCAGTTGCTTGTTAGGTACTAACCCCCAGATCCTTCTGCTGACAGCTTTCCAGCCTTGCTGTCCTAAGGCTGTAGCAGTGCTTGGGGTTGGTGTGGCCCAAGTGCAGAAGCTAGCACTTGGCCTTGTTGAAGCTCATCCCATTGATGCTGGCCATGGATCCAACCTATCTAAGTCCCTCTGCAGAGTCTCCCTGCCCTCTTGCAGATTAACCCTGCCACCTCACATGGTGTCATCTGCAAACTTACTGCTGACACACTCTGTGTCTTCAAGATCACCAAAAGGTGTTAGAGAGAAGTGGTCCTAGCACTGAGCCCTGAGGAACACCGCCAGTGCCTAGCTTGCAGCAGGATTTAGCTCCAGTGACCACCACCCTTGGGCCCTTTTGTCCTGCAATGCTTTATCCAGTGGAGCTGTGCTCATCCAAGCCATCAGCAGTCAGTTTGGCCATGGGAATTCTCTGAGGAGCAGTGCCAAAGGCTTTCCCAAAGTAGACAATATCAAGGTATGGCCAATGGCATCCTGGGGTGCATCAAGTCCAGCAAGTTCTCCACCCATAATGTGCTCTGGTGAGGCCTCATCTGGAGTACTGTGGGCATCTGGGCTCCCCAGTTCAAGGAGACCAGGACTCTGCTTGAGCAGGTAGAGCAGAAGGCTACAAAGATGATTTGGGGACTGGAACATTTCTCTCATGGAGAAAGTCTGAGGCACGTGGGGCTTTTTAGCCTGGAGAAGAGTGAGGAGGGATCTTGGCAATGCTTACAAATACTTAAAGAATGAGTGTCAGAAGGATAGGGCCAGTCTTGTTTTAGTGGTGCCGAGTGACAAGAGGTGACAAACTTGAACATATGAAGTTCCATCTAGACACAAGGAGGAACTCATTTGGTTTGAGGGTGGTAAAGTACTGGAACAGGCTTCCTGGAGAGGTGGTGGAATCTCCATCTCTGGAGTCATTCAGAACCTGCCTGGATGTGATGCTGTGTGATCTTCTCTGGCAGAGGTTTGGATGAGGTGATCTCCAGGGGTCCTGTCCAACCCCTACTGTTCTGTGATTCTGTGAATGATCTGTCACAGGCTTGTTTGCTTTCTTTGGTAGTATCAGCAACCATTGACACACAAGACACCAAATCAAGAGGAGCAGCAATGCAAATAATGTGAGAATGCCTAAGATGACACCTTATTCATCTTCCCAAATCCACAACTGCTATAAATTTCTCTCTCTGAAATGCTTCAGCTCTGCTTAAAGCAAGGAGTAGCAGAAGTCAAGGAGTTGTTACTGTGAAGCCTGTTACATGAACCAAAGATTTCTGTGAACTCTTGCGTTTGTTTGAGTGCAGGTCATAGAATTATAGAATGGTTTAGGTTGGAAGGGACCACAAGGATCATCCAGCTCCAACCCCCTGCCATAGGCAGGGACACCTCCCACTAGAGCAGGCTGCTCAAGGCCTCATCCAGCCTGACTTTAAATGCCTGCAGGGAGGAAGCATCCACAACCTCCCTGGGCAACCTGTGCCAGTTTCTCACCACCCTCACTGTAAAGAACTTCCTCCTAACATCCAGTCTAAATCTCCCCTCCTCCATCTTAAACCCATTCCCCCTCGTCCTGACATTACCAGACCTTGTCAATAGTCCCTCCCCAGCCTTCCTGTAGGCTCCCTTCAGATGGTGAAATGCTGTTGGCACTTCAGTGAGTCTGATTCCCAGGGAATATTAATGCCTCCATTAGGCTATTTGCTTCCTTACTCAAAAGTATTTCTAGGTAAAGTCCAATTTCAGTAATACTCTAGCCTTAGAAATTGCCTGTAAGAATCTTACTTCAATTCTTGTTTTAAGATGCAGATAATTCCCCTGCTTTAGGCAGTGTGGTGTGTGGTTTTCTTGGCTTCTGAATACAAGTCATTCTGGGTAGTAAGTCCAGATACTTCAGTGACTGAATTTTATCAGTTGAACTTGACTCCATGCTAACATAATTCTTAGAGAAAGGTTTGCAGTATTCACTTGAGCGGCTTATAAATGTGGTCAGCCCCTTGGAGGAAAACATGGCTTCCTCCTTACCTGAAACACTTTTGTCATACAACAAGAATACAGCTACCAGTTTAGGGGAGGAGATGCTAAATGAAGGGAAGTTGCTGCTCACAAGATTGTGCTCATAGGTGAAGGGTGAGTAGTTGACTGGTGGCCTGTTGGAATGACTAGAGAAAGATTATTTGCTTGCCCCACTTGCTTTGTCAGGTTGGAGGGAATGAGAGCAGCACTTAATGCAATCACAACTTCAGGTTGACACAGTGTCTAAACTGAAAGATACCACTAGGCAGCGAGTTACTGGCCAGATAGACTGATGTGTCTTGCTAAGAGAATCCTCTGGCCAGCTAAGTGTGTGTTTCTGCAGTTGAGCCTGCAGTTAGGTCTGACTCCTTTGCTTTCATGTATTAGAAAATGTATTCTCAGGCCTGTTTAACCTGAAGCTTTAGTATTGTCATCAGGATTATCCCTTTGGCTCTCACAGAGGTAATGGCTCCAGAAGCAAGAATGAAAGGGAAGAGCTGCATCTTGCTGAAGGAGAGTGCAGAATGTAGGAGTAGTGGTAGGAAGTAAAGCTGGTGGGAGAGCAAGAAAATGCTGTAGTCATAAGCAGATGTGGAGAACAAAAGGTACATTTTTGCAACAGAAATATATATCCTTTATCAGGAAGTACCAAGAGGTTGTAGGCAAGAGCAAGCTAAGTGTTTTGATTTTCTTTTTGTCTACTTTTTACAGTATTTGGAGACCTCTTTCTAATCTTTTCTACTAAGGAACTTTCAGTTTCTGGCCCAAAGAGTTGTAGTGTATTTTTAAAACAAGGTACTGTAATAGTTGTGATGTGAGTGTATGGAGTGTGTATATTTTTCTCCCTCTCCAATCCCAGTAAAAATTACAGTCATGGTTAATAATTCTTAACGTTGAGTGACTTTGCTTTGCAGCTGTTAGGAGGAAGTTCTTCACAGAGAGTGATTTGCCATCGGAATGGGCTGCCCAGGGAGGTGGTGGAGTCACCATCCCTGGAGGTGTTCAAGAAAAGCCTGGATGAGGCACTTAGTGCCATGGTCTGGTTGACTGGCTAGGGCTGGGTGCTAGGTTGGACTGGATGATCTTGGAGGTCTCTTCCAACCTGGCTGGTTCTATTCTGTTAGAAAGCATTTCCTTGCCATATAGTGTGACTTTGATGGCATCCCTTGAGTTCAGGGTTGAATAAGGTGGTGTGCTCTAGATCCTTCAGTTGTATAGTAGTGATATGAGTAACCTGTAATATCTCCATGTTGTCATTAGGTCTTCAAACTGGTTTTACTAGTTTTTGGCAGTCTAGACTAACAAACAGTCCATGTACTTAGCTGGCTGATGATGTTCTTCAGCCATAAAACAAATAGTTAAAGTTCTGCCTTGAATCATTTCACTGAATCTTTGCTGCAATAAACTTTTACAGCATTCTTTTTGAGCTTGAGAATTCAAGTGATTAAGTCAGCATTAAGAAGAGTGTTCAAACTCTCAGGCTTCAGCTTTGCCCTCTCTAATTTGTTTATGTTGGATTTAAGCTGTGTATTCAATATATATACTGCATGCAATGAAAGATTTGTGAGTTTTCTGTACTGTTGTAATGCTTTCCTGGTTTATGCCAGTCATTACAACACTGTGTATTACCACTAAGTGTTCTAAGCCAGTATTTTATTTATTTTTCTTCCTGAGTTGATTCAGAAGACTGCAGAGGAGGGTGGGAGAAGAGTCCTCACTATAATTCAGCCTGGGGGATGAGATGATAGAAATCAGCCCTATGGAAAAAGGCTTAGGGGTGCTGATGGACAAGAAGCTGGATATGAGCAGACAGTGTGAGCCTGCAGCACTGAAGGCAAATCACATCCTGGATTGCATCAAAAGATGCATTGCCAGCAGATGCAGAGAGGAGATTCTGCTCCTTTGCTTTGATGAGACCTCACTTGGAGTACTCCATTCTGCTCTGGAGCCCTCAATGTAGGAAGGATGTGGACCTGATGGAGCAGGTCCAGAGGAGGGCCATGAAGATCGTCAGGGATTGGAGCAGCTTTGCTACAAGGACAGGCTGAGGGAGCTGGGGTTGTTCAGCCTGGAGAAGAGGAGGCTCTGGGGAGACCTAATAGCAGCCTGCCAGTACCTGAAGGAGGATACAAGAAGGCTGCAGAGAGGCTGTTTGCAAGAGCATGTAGGGACAGAACAAGGGCAAGGGCTTCAAACTAGAGCAGAGCAGGTTTAGATTGGATATTAGGAACAGGTTCTTTACTGTGGGGTTGGTGGAACACTGGAGCAGGTTGCCCAGGGAGGTGGTTGAGGCCTGGAGATATTCAAGGTGATGCTGGACAGGGCTCTGGCAATCTGATCTAATTGAGGATGTCCCTGCTGATTCAGTG
The DNA here is from genome assembly GCA_013400475.1 of Tricholaema leucomelas. Lineage (NCBI taxonomy): Eukaryota > Metazoa > Chordata > Aves > Piciformes > Lybiidae > Tricholaema lacrymosa > Tricholaema leucomelas. The sequence goes on from WAAF01008831.1 coordinate 37,072, forward strand.
GGGTTTGGACTAGATGACTTTTGGAGGTCCCTTCCAACTCAGACCATTCTGTGATTCTGCACTTGCTAATCAGCAGATGTGTTGAATTGCAGATGCCCTTGAATTTGAAGGTGCAGAAGTTTCTGGATGCATGAAGCCTAAATGCTGCCTCCCATTACTGTCATACAGGATTACAGAAGGTGTGTCATCATCCAGTGCTTAAGCTAAAACTGCTAGGAAATGATGCTGAGTTCTTCAGTACCAGTTGGATCTCAGTTGGAATGTTTAGTACAACTTCTGCTTCAGCTAAGGGAGTTGCAGTACACTTGCTCTGGATGTTTTGTGCAGGTATTGGCACTAGCAGGTCCTTCAGCATGTAACCAACTGTGATGTGTAATCAAGGGGAGTCTGATCTCCTGCAAGTTGATCTCCTAAAATGGAAGTTACTCATTTTGCAGATGGAAAGGGGAGCCAAGCAGCTGTGAATTCCAAAAGACAGATAGGCAGATTCATAACTTTGGTCTTCTGTTCATCATCTAACTGACAGTGGATTCCAGTATTTGCTACTTGCTGTCCATGTGTGGTTCAGAGATCTTGACACTGCTTTATTTTCTTATGAAGTCTTTTCTTCGTAGTCCTCACCTTCCCCAGCTTCCTTCCCTTCCCTAAAACAACAAGCTCTCATCTTTTTAGGGAGTTGCTATTATTTGCATTTAATCAGTTCTTTCAGACTGAATGGCAGGACACAAGGATAGTTTGACAAGTTTCTGTGCACCTTTTCCTATACAAACAGCAGTGACTGATTACCTGCAGTCTTGAGAGGTCAATGTGGGAATGCTGAACTAAAAGAGCTACTAAAAGCAGAAGTCAGAAGCTGCATGCTTATAAATGACACTTCTATGAATCTGTGCTCCTCTGTGTCTCAGTGTGAATGTCTGCCTGGATGGAAGGCTTGCTATTCCCTCCTTGGTTTAAATTTGGAAGTTCAGGATTATTTACTACTATTTTTCCTCTCCCTTCAAGGAAGGAGTAAGGTGATCTTTTAACTTGGTACACTTAGCAGACAGATTTAGAATGCTTTTTGGTGCTCTGTTGACCTCAGTAGCTTGTGACATGACCTTCCTTCCCAGTTTCAGTTAGTCCAAGCAAAAAGCTTGTCTTCAGTCTTTTCCAGTCTGAATTCAGGTTTCAGGCCACTGAGAAGTGTTAATGTCTTCACTCAGTCTTCCCACCTACTGTGAAGTTAGTCTGGACAGGAGTTGTGCTCATCTTAAGTGGTCTTAGATACTGTAAAGCAGAGAAACTAGTGGAGAGGAGTGATGGCAACACCATATCAAAGAGAAAAGGTTTGATGTGAGAAGATGAAAATTATTTTTCATTCCACAAGGCAGCAATGTAAAATGCAATTCTTAACTATAGTGCTGTGTAAGTGATGCTTTACCTAACACACAGCTTATCTAAGTCACTGCATCCAGTTCTGGAGCCCCCATTACAAAAGGGATGTGGAGATGCTGGAGTGTGTCCAGAGAAGGGCCATGGGGATGCTCAGAAGGCTGCAGCAGCTCTGCTGTGATGACAGACTGAAAGAGTTGGGGTTGTGCATTCTGGAGAAGAGGAGGCTCCCAGGTGACCTTCTTGTGGCCTTCCAGGATCTGAAGAGGGCCTACAAAAAAGCTGGGGAGGGACTTTTTTGGCTCTCAGGGAGTGCCAGGACTGGGGGAAATGGAGCAAAGCTGGAGGTGGGTAGGTTCAGACTGGACATGAGTAGGAAGTTGTTGAGCATGAGAGTGGTCAGAGCCTGGAATGGGTTGAGGCCCCATTCCTGGAGATGTTTAAGGCTGGGCTGGATGGGGCTGTGGGCAGCCTGCTCTAGGGTAGTGTGTCCCTGGGCATGTCATGGGGGGTTGGAACTAGATGATCCTTGTGGTTCATTCCAACCCTGACTGATTCTATGATCTTGTGTGGCCGTTCTAGAGTTTACAGCAGCCTGTGCCTTAGATTGACTTTTGATTACTTCTTTAATATAAAGAAGTTACAAATATGAGAAGAGAGTAAGAGGAGGTGAGGACACCAGCTTGATGAGAGATGGGTTTGAACAGAGTTTTTATTTGATGAAAGTATGGTTTAGATTCCTTCAAGGAACTGAGTTTAGAATTGGATGCAGAAATTTAAATGCCCAGTGTAGTTCTTCAGTAGTGCTGTTTGAGGAGTTCCTCCACAAACTCAGATTCTTCTGGAGGGCTTGGTTCATATCTGGAGCTTGTAGGTCTTAAAGCAATACAGGGAGTTATGTAGTTGGTGCTTCATTCAGTATCTGCCTGATACACAGACCCAGAAGAAATTCCAAATGAAAACAGAGGCTTCATTTCTTGCTAGGCTTTGTACATACCTATGGATATGTTGTTCCTGCTATACAGTGTGTCATAGTAGAAGGTGCATATGAAGTTTTGAGAGGAAAAATACAACGTAAATACATAAAATTACATTGGCTTGATTTTAATGTCAGTTTCTCATTGAAGGAAAACTAAACGTTGGACTTGCTATGCCATTCTGTCAAAGGAAGGCTGTGTAATGTATATATCTGTGCCTGCAAATTGAGAGTGAGCCAGCAGTGTGCCCAGGTGGCCAAGAGAGACAGTGGCATCCTGGCCTGGATCAGGAGCAGTGTGGCCAGCAGGACAAGGGAGGTTATTCTTCCCCTGTACTCAACACTGGTCAGGCCACACCTTGAGTGCTGTGTCCAGTTCTGGGCCCCTCAATTCAAGAGAGATGTTGAGGTGCTGGAAGGTGTCCAGAGAAGGACAACAAGGCTGGTGAGGGGCCTGGAACACAAACCCTGTGAGGAGAGGCTGAGGGAGCTGGGGGTGTTTAGTCTGGAGCAGAGAAGGCTCAGGGCAGAGCTCATTGCTGTCTACAACTACCTGAAGGGAGGCTGTAGCCAGGTGGGGTTGGTCTCTTCTCCCAGACAACCAGCAACAGAAGAAGGGGACACAGTCTCAAGTTGTGCTGGGGGAAGTCTAGGCTGGATGTTAGGAGGAAGTTCTTCACGGAGAGAGTGATTGGCATTGGAATGGGCTGCCCAGGGAGGTGGTGGAGTCACCATCCTTGAGGTGTTCAAGCAAGGACCGAATGAGGCACTTAGTGCCATGGTCTGGTTGATTGGACAGGGCTGGGTGCTAGGTTGGACTAGATGATCTTGGAAGTCTCTTCCAACCTGGTTGATTCTATAGTGATACTGAGGGAGGAGGTGGGGAATTGTCTACTGTTCTTATGCTGTGCAGTTTTTATTGGGGTGTTGTTGTTGTTTATTTTTCTTGATGAATTTGGTATAGTTAGGCATTACGATTCACAATTTCTTTAGGCTTTTGTTTGAGCTTTCGAATGTGGTTATTTTTCCTCTAAAACTGAAATGCTGCCACAAGAAATTATCTGATCCTGTAAATTTGGATTTTTTTAATAGTGTATGCACCTATTTAATGAAATAGCTATTAAAGAAACAGGGAATACAGTCTTGCTGTTCAGAGGCTTTATTTGTAATGTGCTTTCAGCAAACTCAGTTTAATTTTTTCAATTGTATAAAGCCAAGGTCCTAAATAATTGCATCAGAACTACACAACTGATTACCTTCCAGCAGCTGTGATGGTTTAAGTTCAAATCCCTGGTTAGAATCATAGAATCAGTCAGGGTTGGAAGGGACCACAAGGATCAGCCAGTTCCAAGACCTCTACCATGGGCAGGGACATCCTACCCTAGAGCAGGCTGCCTACAGCCTGGCCTTAAACACCTCCAGGGATGGGGCCTCAACCACCTCCCTGGGCAACCCATTCCAGCCTCTCACCACTCTCATGCTCAACAACTTCCTCACCTCCAGTCTGAACCTACTCACCTCCAACTCTGCTCCATTCCCCCCAGTCCTGTCACTCCCTGAGAGCCTAAAGAGTCCCTCCCCAGCTTTTTTGTAGCCCCCTTCAGATCCTGGAAGGCCACAAGAAGGTCACCTGGAAGCCTCTTCTTCTGCAGACTCAACAGCCCCAACTCTTTCAGTCTGTCCTCATAGCAGAGCTTTTGCAGCCCTCTGATTAACCCAGTGACCCTTCTCTGGACACACTCCAGCATGTCCACATCCTTCTTCTAATGAGAGTTCCAGAACTGGATGCAGTACTCCAGGTGAGGTCTCAGCAGAGCGGAGTAGAGGAGGAGAATCACTTCCCTGGCCCTGCTGGCCACACTTCTCCTGATGCAGCCCAGGCTCTGGTTTGCCCTCTGGTCTGCAAGTGCACACTACTGGCTCCTGTTGAGCTTCTCATTCACCAGCATCCCCAGATCCCTCTCTTCAGGGATGCTTTCCAACCAGTTAAAACACAGAATCTAGACATTGAGTTCCCAAAATCCGTCCAGTAGGTGAGAAAGTTGTTACTGTGATTTACTTGATGGCAAAGAAGGAAGGGTTAAAGTTTTTATTTTGCTGTTTAAGCATTGTTAAGAATGTTGTGTAAGTAGCTTAGACATAACTCTTACTTCAGGCTCATTTCAATTACTAATTTCAGCAGACTTTATCTTGTTTCAACCATAGTTCTGAAGTTGGGACATTTTGAACATACATAGACTGAAAGTGTCCAATAAAAACAATCCTACTTCAGTCATAGTTCTGAAGTTAGGGCATTTTGAACATACGTTTACTGAGAGCATCCAATAAAAACAATGTAGCTTGAAGTAATGGAAAAGATGATGTATACAGTTAACACTCCAGGAGGAGTGGCCTTGAACTCGACACTTGACCTCAGGTGGTCTGGACCCCTCCCCAAGGGTGGGTCTGGACACCACCAGGTGATGGTTAGCTCACTCCCCCGTTCCTGTCCCATAAAAGCAGGGGGACTTCCTGTCTCTCTCTGTCTAAGACTCTCCTCTCAACCACTCTGCAGCTCTCTGAACCACACTGCAGCTCGCTCTGCATCTCTCTCTTTTTGGGCTCCAAAGAAGGACAGAGATCTGCTGGAGAGGGTCCAGTGGAGAGCTGCGAGGACGATTAGGGAACTGGAGGGCATGGCTCATGAGGAGAGGCTGAGAGACTTGGGGCTTTTTAGTCTGGAGAAAAGAAGACCTAAAGGGGATTTGATAAATGTTTCTAAGTATCTGAAGGCTGCCCAGGAGTGGGGGGGGCAGGCTTTTTTCACTTGCTCCCTGTGATAGGAGCAGTGGGTGTAAGTTGCAGCAAATGAGGTTCTGCCTCAACACAAGGGGGAACTTCTTTCCTGTAAGGGTCCCAGAGCACTGGCACAGGCTGCCCAGGGAGGTCGTGGAGTCTCCTTCTCTGGAGACTTTCAAGGCCTGTCCGGATGTGTTCCTTTGTGATCTGTGTTAGATAGGATTGTCTTGGTCCGGCAGTGGGGGTGGACTCGATGATCTCTTTGGGTCCCTTCCAACCCCTAACATCCTATGATCCTGTGACCTCCACACGCTTGGTCACCACCATCACAAGCTCGGGTTGTATTCATACCTTTTTGTAGTTGTTATTCTTCCTTCCCTACACCTTTCCTAACCTCCCTACCTTTGATATGCTTTTATTGTTAAACTTTTCCCTTTTAACTTCCAAATCGAGTGAGACTGATTTATTTGGGTGGGCTTACCTTTTCCTCTCACTTCCAATTCCTTTCTTTGGGGAAGGAGGGAGGGGAGAGGGAAGGGCACTTTATAAATTGTCATTGGTTCTATCCAATTTATTAGAATCTCTGGGAATTTAAATTTGAACCCTGGACAGATGATTCAATACAAGCTGACATTAGCTAAAATTCAGACAGTAATCCTTAAAACAGAAGCTAAGTACCTCCTAAGATGGGTTGAGGATGAATCTGCTGGGTTTCCAGTTATGCAGGCACTTCAGTCATGGTATTCATGGATCATTTTAACTACCCACACTTGAGTATTTTAGAGATGATCAATTATTACTTGATTTCAGGAACCATAAACCAATGCAAGTGCAGTCATCTGAGATTAAGGTACAGTTTACTTGACAAAACTCACTTTAGAATGTCCAAACTTGAAGGATTAAAGGTGGTGCCAGTTCTTGTCTTCTGGTTCTACTAGAAAGTGCATACTTCTTTGGAGTGATGAGGAGGTAACGTGCAGATATTCAGCTTCTCCAGTTCTGTCTACATGCCAGAATTCTGAGATTTAGATCAAATAAATCCTAAATGAAAGAAATAAACCATTTCCTTATGAGCAAGACAAAGCATATATTGCAGTTCCACATTTAACCTTCATTTAGATCTCATATCTTCCATTTATGACCTTAAGTATAGGCTAATTTTAAATATTAAGCATTAATAGGGAAGATTGCTGTAATTAGACTCATTACCTCATAGTTATGAGTGAGGCTAGTTCATAGATGTCTCAAAGACTGGTATTCATCAAGTTAACAATAAAGTGCTTCTTTCCTTAGATTCCTGTCTAATTCAAGCAGTTCTAACTGCACCTTTGCCCAGATTGAGAACTGGAACNGCAGTGGGTGTAAGTTGCAGCAAATGAGGTTCTGCCTCAACACAAGGGGGAACTTCTTTCCTGTAAGGGTCCCAGAGCACTGGCACAGGCTGCCCAGGGAGGTCGTGGAGTCTCCTTCTCTGGAGACTTTCAAGGCCTGTCCGGATGTGTTCCTTTGTGATCTGTGTTAGATAGGATTGTCTTGGTCCGGCAGTGGGGGTGGACTCGATGATCTCTTTGGGTCCCTTCCAACCCCTAACATCCTATGATCCTGTGACCTCCACACACTTGGTCACCACCATCACAAGCTCGGGTTGTATTCATACCTTTTTGTAGTTGTTATTCTTCCTTCCCTACACCTTTCCTAACCTCCCTACCTTTGATATGCTTTTATTGTTAAACTTTTCCCTTTTAACTTCCAAATCGAGTGAGACTGATTTATTTGGGTGGGCTTACCTTTTCCTCTCACTTCCAATTCCTTTCTTTGGGGAAGGAGGGAGGGGAGAGGGAAGGGCACTTTATAAATTGTCATTGGTTCTATCCAATTTATTAGAATCTCTGGGAATTTAAATTTGAACCCTGGACAGATGATTCAATACAAGCTGACATTAGCTAAAATTCAGACAGTAATCCTTAAAACAGAAGCTAAGTACCTCCTAAGATGGGTTGAGGATGAATCTGCTGGGTTTCCAGTTATGCAGGCACTTCAGTCATGGTATTCATGGATCATTTTAACTACCCACACTTGAGTATTTTAGAGATGATCAATTATTACTTGATTTCAGGAACCATAAACCAATGCAAGTGCAGTCATCTGAGATTAAGGTACAGTTTACTTGACAAAACTCACTTTAGAATGTCCAAACTTGAAGGATTAAAGGTGGTGCCAGTTCTTGTCTTCTGGTTCTACTAGAAAGTGCATACTTCTTTGGAGTGATGAGGAGGTAACGTGCAGATATTCAGCTTCTCCAGTTCTGTCTACATGCCAGAATTCTGAGATTTAGATCAAATAAATCCTAAATGAAAGAAATAAACCATTTCCTTATGAGCAAGACAAAGCATATATTGCAGTTCCACATTTAACCTTCATTTAGATCTCATATCTTCCATTTATGACCTTAAGTATAGGCTAATTTTAAATATTAAGCATTAATAGGGAAGATTGCTGTAATTAGACTCATTACCTCATAGTTATGAGTGAGGCTAGTTCATAGATGTCTCAAAGACTGGTATTCATCAAGTTAACAATAAAGTGCTTCTTTCCTTAGATTCCTGTCTAATTCAAGCAGTTCTAACTGCACCTTTGCCCAGATTGAGAACTGGAACATTCTGCTTAAACTACATAGTCATGTTCCACATGGTATTCTGTGCTGCTAGACATGTAACAGCTACTCAGCAAAGCTGTGCTTGGGAATTTGTGTTGTAATGTGTGTTGCAGTTGAGTAGACATTTATAGACACTTAATTTATTACCTCAATGCTCCCTAAATATGGTTATAACATAGGAGGAGCTACTGTTTTATGACATCCAATGAGCTCCAAATTACAGAAAACTGACTTTGTTGCCTGGTTTCCCAAGAGGAAATGCAAATTAAACAACTTACTCTTGCACTTCTTTAGCACTTTTTCGGAGGTGATAATTCTCACTTTGACACTTTTTACCTTCCCACATCCAGTGCCTGATGATGTTGGCTCCTGCACGAATAATGTCTGTTATGTAAGTGGCTTAAGGCACCAGCATGCATAGACTACTTCCCTAGACAGCATTAGATTTCCAGATAAGAATAAAGAAGTTCTGAAGCAGGGCTTTGAGTTACCTTTGTAGGCATATCATAGAATCAGCCAGGTTGGAAGAGACCTCCAAAATGATCCAGTCCAGCTTATCACCCAGCCCTATCCAAGCGACTAGACCATGGCACTAAGTGCCTCATCCAGTCTTTGCTTCAGCACCTCCAGGGGCAGCGACTCCACCACCTCCCTAGGCAGCCCATTCCATATTTGAGTCCTTGAACACTTCCTAGACTTGTTGTTAGACTCCACAGTCACCTGGATGCAGTGAGTTAAACCACCAGGAAAATAAATGCAATTCAGACTTTTTTTGTTGTCCTCTCTGTGGTTGTGTATTCACATTGCACTCTGTGAGTTCTTACTAATTCTTGTAAGAACACTACTCATTCAAATCTGATGCCATCTGAAAACCTTAATTATTGCTGCTTGTCTAAGAAACAATGATTAATTGGGTTACAAGTCATAGAATGGTTTAGGTTGGAATGGCCCTCAAAGATCTCCAGTTCCAACCTCCTCCCACTAGAACAGGTCCCTCAAGGCCTCATCCTGCATGGCCTTCAACACATCCACAACCTCCCTGGGCAATCTGTGCTGGTGTTTCACCACCCTCACTGGAAAGAACTTCTTCCTTACATCCGGTTTAAACCTCCCCTCTGCCAATTTAAACCCATTACCCCTTGTCCTGTTATTACAAGACTTTGTCAATAATCCCTCCTCAGCCTTGCTGTAGGCCCCCTTCAGATACTGGAAGGCTGCTATAGGCTGTCCTCAAAGCCTTCTCTTCTCCAGGCTGAAGAGCCCAAACTCTTGTAGCCTATCCTCACAGCAGAGCTACTGCAGCCCTCTGAGCATCTTCGTGGCTTCCTCTGGACTGGCTCAAACAGTTCCATGTGCTTCTTGTGTTGGGGTTTCTAGAACTGCACACAGTCCTCCAGGCTTCTGCCAAGGGGCAGAATCTCCCCTCCCTTGCCCTACTGTCCACACTGCTCTTGCTGCAGCCCATCACAGGGTTGCTGTCTGGGCTGCACTCACACTGCAGGCTCACGTTGAGCTTTTCATCACTGCAGACCCCCAGCTCCTTTTCCTCAGGGCTATTCTCAGCCATTTCCCACCCAGCCTGGATCTGTGCCTGGGATTGCACCGACCCAGGTGCAGGACCTTACGCTTGGCCTTGTTGAATGTCATGAGGTTGGCTTGGGCCAAACTCTGCAGCCTGTCCAGGTCTCTCTGGATGGATCCCGTCCCTCTAGCAAGTCGACACCAAGCTGTGTGGCACAGTCATCTGCAGACTTGCTGAGGATGCACTCATTCCTCTGTCCATATCACTGACAAAGATGTTCAACAGCATTGGTGCCAGCATTGACCCCTGAGAGAGCCACTTGGCACTGGTCTGCAGGTGGACCTTGTGCCCTTCATTGCCGCTCTGTGTGCCATCATCCAGCCAGTTCCTTACCCGTCAGTGCTCCACCCATCAAGTCCATGTTTTTCCAGTTTGGTGACCAGGATGTCTTTATGCTCACAACTGTCTACAGCACAATCCTATAAACTCAGGAGTGGGATCTTTCTTCTACACGTGGAAGCATTCAGACTGTAAATGCCACAGCTTTGCTGGCATTATCCATAAAGCTCATCCAGCTGGGGCCAGGTTCTACAGTCCTTTCTTGGTATACTTAGGATATCCTTTTTCAGTGTTCATGTTTTAAAGGTATAAGTTCTAGATTTTCCCAAACTGTAACTTTAATGCAACTTTCCAAAATGTAAAGACATTGCTTCTTATCTAAGCACACAGTTTACATCTGTTCTATCTGAATACATTGCATAGCAAAAGGAACCATTTATGGTAATACCTAAACCTGTTTTACTGCAGACAGTATCAAAGTACTTTTTTTTCCTGGTCTACTGAATAATTATATCCTCTGCTTTTGGAACAGTGTGGTTAAACACAAACCTTTAAAGAAGCAAGGTGTTGCATCTTCTGTCTCCCCAGTGTTTTTGCTTGCCATATTCATGTGGAGGAACTTTGACAGTTTGACACAGTTCAGCTGTTTCTGCTGCTTGGATCATAACCTTATTCATCAGCACACTGCTTCTGGTATCCCTGGTGTTACGTTGTGTGTCACTGGGGCTGAGAGAATTGAGTCTCATAATGGTCTTAAAGATTTTTCTTCTGAAACTCAGCATTGATGGTGATTCTAATGCAAATAGATGCACAGGCTGGTTTGTTGGTGTGTGTGTGTCAAAATACAGTATTGTGTGAAGATACAGAGGAAAACTGCAAAGTTTCTGCAGCTTTCTTCACCAGAAAGTGTCTGAGTTGCATTTGCATTTATCTGGAACATGTCCAAAGAAGGGCAACAAGGCTGGGGAAGGGCCTGGAACACAAACCCTATGAGGAGAGGCTGAGGGAGGTGGGGTTGTTTAGCCTGGAGAAGAGGAGGCTCAGGGGTGACCTCATTGCTGTCTACAACTACCTGAAGGGAGGCTGTAGCCAGGTGGGGGTTAGTCTTTTCTCCCAGACAACCAGCAACAGGACAAGGAGACACAGTCTCAAGTTGTGCCGGGGAAGGTCTAGGCTGGATGTTAGGAGGAAGTTGTTGTCAGAGAGAGTGATTGGCATTGGAATGGGCTGCCCAGGGAGGTGGTGGAGTCACCATTCCTGGAGGTGTTGAAGCCAAGCCTGGATGAGGCACTTAGTGCCATGGTCTGGTTGACTGGCTAGGGCTGGGTGCTAGGTTGGACTGGATGATCTTGGAGGTCTCTTCCAACCTGGTTAATTCTATTCTATCTTCACTTGGACTTCAGAAAGCCATAGTTGCATTTTGCGACATCATCTTCTTTTACAACTGTTGTCCACAGTTGTGGGATGCACCTTTGTGGTAAGAATGAGGATGAGCACTGCCCCAGCATGTGATCAAGGTCAGCTGTTTTGAAAGGAGTGCTTGTTGCTCTTTATCACTTTAGAATGCTTAAGACTTCTAAATTGTCACTCGTTAAACTAATGCTTCTGTTTTGTCCTGACCTTAATTCTCTTCCTAAATGATCATAAAGGCTTCTAGGCTAAATTTTTTTGGCAGTTACCCTCTTCTCTCACAGCTCCTAGGCAGCAGAAGGGGAATGAGGATCGAACAAGATACAAACTAGCGCTAAACTTTTTGGGCTAGTGACTGGATAAGGAGGTCCAGAGTGATAGCTTGGACTGGATGATCTTGGAGGTCTCTTCCAACCTGGTTGATTCAATTCTACCACTTGTCCATTTAGGACCACATTTCCTGTACACAGCATCTTTGCATGTATAAATGCTTAACTGCTTTATCAACGTGTTCTGTCTCAGACATCAGTTATTTTCATGGGAGGAAAGTAATTTCTAGCCCAGATGTAACTTGGAAAGACCAAATCTCACCTGTCATCTCCCTTCCCTCTTCCCTTCTACTAGCCTGTAACAAACTTCAGCATGCTTGTGGTACTTACATGGCAGGCTACCTATCATGTCTTTTTGTATGTGTGGACTCACTTTCTCTTGTAAAGCTGATTTTGTGTCCTTTTGGCTACACCCTGCTGTTTTTGACTACTCTGGTTTTGGTTGGATTGTTTGTTTTTGGTTTGTTTGTTTTTTTTTAAGTGCTGTAGTTGCCTAAACTGTTCCATCATGCAAATCTATGTGACTATGAGATATAAGACTATATTAAATCTCACACTTAAAGTGGTAGCCAGCATTTTATGTTAAATGACTGTGAAAAGATCCCTCTTGTTAGGATGTGTTAAAGAAATATCTTATGGGAAGAGAAACCTATGAATGATGAACCCTATGAAGAGAGGCTGAGGGAGCTGGGGTTGTTTAGCCTGGAGAAGAGGAGGCTCAGGGCAGACCTCATTGCTATCTACAACTACCTGAAGGGAGGTTGTAGCTAGGTGGGGGTTGGTCTCTTCTGCCAGACAACCAGCAACAGAACAAGGGGACACAGCCTCAAGCTGTGCCAGGGGAGGTCTAGGCTGGATGTTAGGAGGAAGTTGTTGGCAAAGAGAGTGATTGGCTTTGGAATGGGCTGCCCAGGGAGGTGGTGGAGTCACTGTCCCTGGAGGTGTTCAAGGAAAGCCTGGATGAGGCACTTAGTGCCATGGTCTGCTTGATTGGATAGAGGCTGGGTGCTAGGTTGGACTGGATGATCTTGGAGGTCTCTTCCAACCTTGTTGATTCTATTCTAAACCAGTGGATTTATTAATCCTTTCTAGAGCTCAGTGTTTAGAAGACCGTATTGCCATCCGTAACTACTACATCTATAGCTGAAATCTTGCTTGGTCAGAGATATGCATCCTAGCTGCCTTGTAGGTGTAGAGCTAGGAGAGTCTGTTCTTTGGATGCCTAAGCCAGATTTCTGCATCTTGTCACTTTCACGTTCTGTCCTGAACCTTGAAGACTGTCTCTCCATAACATTTTGTCAGCTCAATCCATTCTGAACCTGTTTATTTGCATTGAGGAAAAAGCCCTATGTGCTCTCTTAGTACTCGGGAGTGTGATTTAAGCCCTTAATGAGGGTTGTTTATCAGTTACAGCTATTTTCTGGTTCTGGATACAAATACTTAGAAGGTTCATCCTTCTGTAAGGGTTTTTGCTTTCCCATATCATCTCACCTGGAGTACAGTGTCCAGCTCTGGAGCCTTAGACACAGGAAGGACATGGATGTGATGGAGCAGGTCCAGAGCATAGCTATAAAAATGATTGGGAGTTCGGAGCAGCTCTGCTACAAGCACAGGCTGAGGGAGCTGGGGGTGTTCAGCCTGGAGAAGAGAAGACTCTGGGGAGACCTAGTAGCGGCCTGCCAGTACCTGAAGGGGGCTGCAAAAAGGCTGGAGAGAGACTGTTTGCAAAGGCCTGTAGGGACAGGATGAGGGCAGTGGCTTCTAACTAGAGCAGAGCAGATTGAAATTGGATGGTAGGAACAGGTTCTTTACCATGAGTGTGCTGGAACACTGAAACATGTTGCCCAGGGAGGTAGTGGAGGCCCTGTCCCTGTAGATACTCAAAGTAAGGCTTGACAAGGCTCTAGGTAAATTGATCTAATTGAGGATGTCCCTACTGACTTCAGGAGGATTTGACTAGATGACCCTTGGAGGTACCTTCCAACACCCAAACAATTGTATGATTTTTTTTTTTTTAATTATCTCAGCTAAAAATGCTCATTCACAAGGCCATAAAACTTAAACATTGAAGCAAGTGAAATACAGTCATCTTTCTCAGGATGTTAAGAAAAATCAGGGCAAACCTAAGGGATATAAAAAAATCTTGGAAGTTGACTTTTGGTGACAGAAATGGTTATTTGCAGGGGTGCAGGACTGATGTGATACTGGCCAGGTGTTAGAAGGGATGGTACAAATGTTAACAGAATTTTGCAGTGTGCTTTTGTAGATAATAGATTCATAGAATCATAGAATCAGCCAGGTTAGAAGAGACCTCCAAGCTCATCCAGTCCAACCTAGCACCCAGCCCTAGCCAGTCAACCAGACCATGGCACTAAGTGCCTCATCCAGGCTTTTCTTGAGCACCTCCAGGGACAGTGACTCCACCACCTCCCTGGGCAGCCCATTCCAATGCCAATCACTCTCTCCNATCTCTCTTGAATTGAGGAGCCCAGAACTGGACACAGCACTCAAGGTGTGGCCTGACCAGTGTTGAGTACAGGGGCAGAATAACCTCCCTTGTCCTACTGGCCACACTGCTCCTGATCCAGGCCAGGATGCCATTGGCTCTCTTGGCCACCTGGGTACACTGCTGGCTACTATCTTCCAGTACCCCCAGGTCCCTTTCTTCCTGGCTGCTCTCCAGCCACTCTGTCCCCGGCCTGTAGCGCTACTTGGGGTTGTTGTGGCCAAAGTGTAGAGCCCTGCACTTGGCCTTGTTCCATCTCATTCCTTTGGCCTCTGCCCACTCATCCAGCCTGTCTGGGTCCCTCTGCAAAAATACAAAATGGTTACATGAATTGGAACCTGCTGTGTTTTTAGTGGGGAGGTTATGAAGTAAATCTCACTACCTGTCATGTTGGAAATACTTTGATGTAAGTGATTGGAATAGTAGCTAATAGATCGGTGACATTGTTCAGTTTGTAAGCAGCTGTGTTGCGGCAGAGGGAATCCCAAAACAGCTGTTAAAGCTGAACAGCGTAGGGGATATGCAATAGAGGAAGCACATGTGAGCATTTAGGGGAGAGAATTGTTGATGACTGATACTAACTGCTATTTGTTATTACTACATACTGTTTCACTGAATGTATCTTACTCCCATGATAATCAGGAGAGTAACAATCTGAAATTTCCCTTGGGAGATGGAAATTTTTGAAATGGAGAGTTCTGTGTTTCCAGCATCAAGCCACAGGAGCCTGTAACATGCTAGCAAAGAATCACAGAATTTCTTACATTGGCAAAGCCCTTCAAGCTCATCGAGTCCAATCAGTTTCACACTGACAAATCCTTGACCAAACCAAAGCGCTCAGCACAACATCTAATCACTATGAATCGCTATGGTTGGAAAGGACCACCAGGATCATCCAGTCCAACCTTCATCCCAGTATCCTTCATCACCAGATCATAGCCTCAAGCACCACAGCCACTCTCCTTTTAAACATCTCCAGGGATGGTGACTCCACCACCACCCTGGGCAGCTTGTTCCAGTGCCTGACCACCTGCTCAGTAAAGAATTTCCTCCCAACAGCCAACCTAAACCTCCCTTTATGCAACTTGAGGCCATTTCCTCTTGTCCTGTCATTAGTAACTGGGGAGAAGAGACCAGCTCCGGCCTCACTACAACCTCCTTTTAGGTATAGAATCATAGAATCAACCAGGTTGGAAGAGACCTCCAAGATCATCCTGTCCAACCTATCACCCAGCTCTATCCAGCCCACCAACCACCTCCCTGGCAGCCCATTCCAATGCCAATCACTCTCCCTGGGAACAGCTTCCTCCTGACTTCCAGCCTAGACCTCCCCTTGAGACTGTGTCCCCTTGTTCTGTTGCTGGTTGCCTGGCAGAAGAGACCAACCCCACCTGGCTACAGTCTCCCTTCAGGTAGTTGTAGACTGGCTGGATGTTAGGAGGAAGTTCTTCACAGAGAGAGTGACTGGCATTGGAATGGGCTGCCCAGGGAGGTGGTGGAGTCACCGTTCCTGGGGGTGTTCAGGAAAAGCCTGGATGAGGCACTTAGTGCCATGGTCTGGTTGACTGGCTAGGGCTGGGTGCTAGGTTG
>WAAF01008831.1:53232-69573 GCA_013400475.1 Tricholaema leucomelas
TACTGGAATGGGCTGCCCAGGGAGGTGGTGGAGTCGCCGTCCCTGGAGCTATTCAAGGCAGGATTGGACGTGGCACTTGGTGCCATGGTCTAGCCTTGAGCTCTGTGGTGACAGCTTGGACTTGATGATCTGTGAAGTCTCTTCCAACCTTGGTTGTACTGTGATACTGTGAGGTGTAAGATGGCAGCTAGATTGGGCACCAGCTGGAATGTCTAAGGAATCTCTGTGTTGATTGATTGTTTTAAAACGCAGACACCTTTGTTTTTGTCTCTATGAATCAATAAACTGTTTATTGGTTGAAAAATTACATTCTAGCCCTGACTGAAGTAAGTGCAAGTGCCTTTGTTAATTGAACAGATCGGGTAGCCTGGTATACAGAATGCTGTAAGCTTTTGACTATCTGCTTGGAAAGAAAACCTTTTGTTGACCCAATTGTACAATGTATTGGCAAAACCATGATGTCATCAAGCATCTATTCGTGTGGCTAATTCATACAAGGGGACACAGCCTCAAGTTGTGCCGAGGGAAGTATAGGCTGGATGTTAGGAGGAAGTTGTTGGCAGAGAGAGTGATTGGCATTGGAATGGGCTGCCCAGGGAGGTGGTGGAGTCACTATCCCTGAGGGTGTTCAGGAAAAGACTGGATGTGAGGCACTTAGTGCCATGGTTTAGTTGACTGGCTAGGGCTGGGTGCTAGGTTGGACTGGATGATCTTGGAGGTCGCTTCCAACCTGATTGATTCTATTCTATTCTACCACAAAAAAAAAGCAATCATTTAATTAACCTTTTAGTAACAGGAAGTACTAAGTGAAGGAAGGATAGAAAATGAATGGCACAATTTTCTATGAAGTTTGGTAGTGTGATGGCAGTGTTATTTCCCAGCATTTAAGTGCTCAGTTCCTTCTGAAAAATCAGTCCTAGAGCTAGGGAGATACTGTTGTCATGCTGGCACGTTCCTCTCTCCAATGCTTTTTGTATTGCTGTGTTTGTCTAACCCTAAACTCTGCATGTTTTTTTCTCTTACTCCTCTTTCAAGACTGACAGTGTTTTCCTGACGTAGTCTGGAAGGCTCCCCTACCCTTTTGAAGTGGAGCCTTGTAGCCGTCTTTGTTTTGCACCCCCTCCTGTTCAAGAATGGTTCTTTCTCCAGTTCTCTCTCTCCTTCCTTTGTAGACTGTGTATTGCCATTTCCTTATAAGCCCTTGCTTGTTAGAGTTATTCTTGTTGGAATCTAGGCTACAAATAATCTTTCCATGCAGTAAGTTGCTGCCTCTGATAAATGCAGGCTGCAGACAGCAACTGGCAGGGAGATTAGTTTGCTGTAAGACCCCTGAATTGTGAATTAGGCTTCATCTGCACCAAAATCAAGGGCATTGTGTTTATGAATGCTGCCTGCAGCTTTAAAATTGGTCTAATATCACATAAAGAAATGCATTCTGTTGAATGTTAAATTGCAGATCCTTCTGAAGGGCTGTTTACATGAACTCAAGTTAAGCCAAAAGTAAATGCTCTCTCTGTAAGATTTAATTCTGAAGTGTCTTCTAAAAATGTACTCCAAAGATTCCTATTAAATATAATGTATAAACTAAAAAAGACTTCATGGGTCTGATTTGTGTAAGCATTTTCCATGGGAATCCCAGTGCCTTATATGGTCAACTTGCTTTGTAGTGTTGCACTGAAATGAAGGCAGCTGTCCAACAAAACCCAGCCCAGCTGGCTTGAACTTTGTCTATAATACTCTCTTTCTTGGCCTCCTTCACTAGCACAGTGGCTAATTATTAAAACTAAGAATGTGGCAAGAGCCTATGTAGCTAGTGGAAAAAATTCCTTCTGTTGCAGTGACTCCATGCTAAGGATGTAATGCTGATTTAATAGTAGCATGTTGATAAGACAGTTTTGCTGCATAAAGGAGCTTGTTGCCATTAAATAAGCTGTTGTGCCTTCACCCAGACTTGCTGTAAACTGATGATAATCCCTGTAGTTTGTATAAACAAAGTTTTGTCACCAGAATCCAGTATGGTTTTTGACCTGTTGGTTAACTGCTTGAGTAGGTACTAACAGTTTAAATAAGTGCCTGTTGAGGCTTGCATATTAATGGATTGCTTCAGAGATCTGGTACAGGTTCCTCTGGAAAGAGCATCTGAATATGATAGCACCAGTCATTGGGAACAACTGTGTCTGCAGTGAAAGCCTATTTACTCTCAAGTATTATGATGCACACAAGCTTTGCTATTTATTATTCATCCTTTGGTAACCTGTATACCTCTTAGTGAAAAAACCCTATTGAGGGAGAGGCTAGACTGTTAAATTTAGTCATACCTCCTATTCAAACAGACAGAATCCTGGCTTAGAAAACATGATAAGTAGAGAATGCAAGAACCTTAGTACCTTTATCTGGCATGTTGACAAAAAACACAGCATGTTTTCTGCTGCAGAAAAAAGAAAACCAGAGCACTTTGTCACTTACCTGCTGTGATGAGAGCAGTGTGCAATAAAATTGCTGTATTTGACTTATCTTGAAGAGAGGTTTTTTTTCCCCTAGATTTGGGCTGCCTAAGGACTCTTGTTAATCATACAGTGTACCAATAAGAATAGAATAGAATCAAACAGGTTGGAAGAGGCCTCCAAGATCATCCAGTCCAACCTAGCAGCCAGCCCTAGCCAGTCAACCAGACCATGGCACTAAGTGCCTCATCCAGGCTTTTTCTGAACACCCCCAGGGGCGACGACTCCACTAGTTGCAGTGCTTGATGTTTGAGAAGGAAAAGCCAGTCTGATGGGTTCACTATGTCATCTTTGCCTCTACTGATAGGGGACTTTCTAATTGGCTTTCAGAAAAGCAGCTCTTGTTTCTTTATCTCCTTTGGTTTCAGCTCTTACTAGCTTCATATAGTGTCTTAACTTGCGTTAGCAGAAAGAGTGAACAGCTGATTCCTTTTTACTTTCTCCATATTATTAATTGCTTTTCCTTTGTTTACTGTATTGTCATCAAAGTCATTTTGAGCTATTGTTTTTCTGGCAAATAGGCCAGATAAAAAGCATGGATCTCAACAAAATATGTTCTCTTTTTTTCACCTGGAAGTTGTAAAAGAAGGTGGGTTTATTTATACACATATGTGTGTATGTATTCTTAGATTGTGAGAAGCGAAGAGAAAGATTTGCTGGGTCAATCTGTGTCTTTTTATTACTCTGGCGTAGTGCTAAGATTTTTAAGATCTCCTCTTTGGCTTGTTCTTTTTCCCCAAACGTTTTCAGGTTCACCAGAAGAGTGCTTTTACCAAGACCTAAAATAAAACTGCAGGACTGTACAGTCATATAGTTAAGTTAGTTTTGAATATGGCAATTCAGAGCACGTGGATAGAGCACAGATGTCAGATTGCAATGGACTTGTAAAATTCATTTAGAGTTATGCCAGCTCTATCTATGCTGTGACCTTTTTGCCTCCATTAGCAGAGAGGAGGAAGCTGTAAAATGCAGAAATAGCATAGGGATGTAGGAGTGAGTCAGAGTGTGGAGGCAAAAGCAAGCTGTCAGATGTGGGCTGACTGTCAGGATAAAACCGAGGGTTAAGAGAATTAAATGGCAGTGTGGAAAACGAAGTGGGAAAGAAAGGCTGATACTGGAATACTGGATGGAACTCAAGTGTCAGTGCATTCCATATCAGATAATTTTGCCTATGAAATTTGTTTGGACTTAATGTACATGAACCTTTTGATACTGGTATGTAGTCATACTAGGGTAAGAGGGCATGTATAGAGGATTTGCTCTTGGGATAGTTCTTGGGATTGCTCTTGGGATAGTGTGTGTGGGAATTCTACTTTATCAAGGTGGGTGGGGTGGAAGAAGAGAATGGTGTAAGGGGTGGGAGATGGCAGTGAAATCTGGAGAAGCATCAGGCACTTAAGTGTAATGAAAGGAAGCATTTCTTTACATTTACAAAATGGTCTATATCCTAAAACCGGAGTTTGATGACATTTCAGATTGTATGGTTAAATCAGCAGTCATGGCTTACGATGACCTTTTTGGCTGTTGATCACCTGTAAGATGATAACTCCTGTGGTGGAAGTGCTGCTTATGTACATAAATGCTGCTAAGTGCTGCTAGGTGAAAGAGTCCATGAGGAAATGAGTTCTGTTTGAAATGACAGTTGAATATTACAGGCTGAGCACTAAGCAGTGGAGAAAAGGGTGATATTTTTGTAATAGCTGCACATCATGAAAGCAGCAATCATTTCCTAGATGGAATGAAACAAGTCCCTTTGGCCACAGGGAAATGGAAATCAGGTAAGATTGTGTACACTGGTCATCCTCTATATGGCCAGTTGCTTTGGTTTAGGCAGCATTTCCTAGTAGTGGGATATTTGGCTGTTTGGCCTTTTGGTGACATTGCTATTGCTTATATATGTGTGTGCATAAATGAATATTTAATGTAGAGAAGCATAAAGGTTAAGCACATTTTGACTAATTCAACATTGTAAATTAAACTGGAAATAGAAATAGAAATCAGATAAGATTGTTTGTACTGCCCATCCTCTATATGGCGACGAGGCTGGTGAGAGGCCTTGAGCACAGCCCTACAAGGAGAGGCTGAGGGAGCTGGGATTGTTTAGCCTGGAGAAGAGGAGGCTCAGGGCAGACCTTATTGCTGTCTACAACTACCTGAGGGGTGGTTGTAGCCAGGAGGAGGTTGCTCTCTTCTCTCAGGCAGCCAGCACCAGAACAAGAGGACACAGCCTCAAGCTGAGCCAGGGGAAATTTAGGCTTGAGGTGAGGAGAAAGTTCTTCCCTGAGAGAGTCATTGGCTACTGGAATGGGCTGCCCAGGGAGGTGGTGGAGTCGCCGTCCCTGGAGCTGTTCAAGGCAGGATTGGACGTGGCACTTGGTGCCATGGTCTAGCCTTGAGCTCTGTGGTGAAGGGTTGGACTTGATGATCTGTGAGGTCTCTTCCAACCTTGGTGATACTGTGAGACTGTGATACTGTGATATATGGCCAGTTGCTTTGGTTTAGGCAGCATTTCCTAGCAGTAGGATATTTGGCTGTTTAGCCTTTTGGTGACATTACTATTGCTTTTGTAAGTATGTGCATAAATTAATATTTAATGTAGGGAAGCATAAAGGTTAAGCACGTTTTGACTAATTCAACAGTGTAAATTAAACTGGCAGAGCAGCTTTCCCTTCCAGGAATTCTTGTAGAGGTATGCACCATAGAGGAGAAAAAGCAAGCTCAAGGCAGCAAAGGTAGTCTTCTGGTATGTTAGGGAGTGGATTTCTCTTTAGCACAGGGACAGTTTCTCACTCTGCATTCCAGATTATTTGGAGTGTAGTTTGGAGTGTAGCCCCTAACTAGAGCCTAGAATCAGTTTTAAAACTGGTTTGCATTGCCTTTGCAGTTTGCATTGCAGGAGCTGTCAGTGTGCAGCATGAAGAGTGGATGACTGAACAGGAGGTGAGCCTTTGTCTGTTTTCTGAAATAAGCAAACTTGAATTTGTTCCTATCAAACCCTGCCCTTGTCCTTTCCATTGCTCTGTCCCTGACTGGGCCACTAAATGGCTACCAGCCAAAGCTCTGCAGCGTGGAGGCTTCCCATATCTTTGGACAATGGATATACTTTTTGCCAAATATTAGAATCTATTTCATATTTTGTGTTCTTCCACTTGTTCACCTGAGCACTTGTTTTTACTTAGTTGTGGGGGAAATACAGTCCATGATGTCAGTTACATAGCTATGACTGACATAAAGCCAATGTGTGTTTCATTCAGGCTTTTATTTTTGTGCTTTTTAATGATAAGCACCTTTAGGATTCTGGTTAGGTTGTAGCCAGGTGGGGGTTGGTCTCTTCTGCCAGGGAACCAACAATAGAACAAGGGGATATAGTCTCAAGTTGTGCCAGGGGAAGTATAGGCTGGATGTTAGGAGGAAGTTGTTGTCAGAGAGAGTGATTGGCATTGGAATGGGCTGCCCAGGGAGGTGGTGGAGTCACCGTCCCTGGAGGTGTTCAGGAAAAGATTGGATGAGGCACTTGGTGCCATGGTCTGGTTGACTGGATAGGGCTGGGTGCTAGGTCAGACTGGCTGATCTTAGAGGTCTCTTCCAACCTGATTGATTCTATTCTATTCTATAGAACACAAAAGTCATACTTGAAGAATCTTGATTAATTTTATGATAATATGCATACTGCTAAGGTCAGGTCTATAAGAAAAGAGACTTAGGTGTTCTTGTTATGTCTTTCAAGCTGACATAGTCCTGTTAAAGAGAAGGCCAGTGTATATTTTATCCTGATGTAATTCAAAGATGTCAGCAGTCTCTTGAGAAGTTAGAAGTCAGCACAAAGAAGTTACTACATCATTAGGAATGTAGGCCCTTAGCTTTTTCTCCAGAGTCCTTTCCAGGAAGGAAAGTCAGGAGTGGCTGCAGCTCCAGATATGGCTAAGGCAATACTGTACTTTGCCACCTTGAAAGGGCGTGCTCTTCTTCCTCCCACCATTCTGGTTTTATTATTACTTACTTCAGTAGGTCTATGGGCAGAAAGATTTATTGCTGGTGAGTCCAGTTGGCTAACAGAGAGTCTGACAAATGCTTTTTGGGAGTGTGCAGCTGAGAATGAGGGAGGTTGGACCTCCCTGTTTGTCAATAGTGAGCTCGTGTAGAATCACGCCCTGAGCGATTAGCGTGTGTTAGCTCAAAGGAGTTAGGGAATGCTGCTTTTATAACACTGTGTGAAGGTTTGGGTTTTACCCATTCCCCCCCCACACTTTGGAAATCATCCAGACTAGACTCAGCCAGCCCTGGAAATAGAATAGAATAGAATTAACCTGGTTGGAAGAGACCTCCAAGCTCATCCAGTCCAACCTAGCACCCAGCCCTATCCAGTCAACCAGACCATGGCACTAAGTGCCTCATCCAGGCTTTGCTTGAACACCTGCAGGGATGGTGACTCCACCACCTCCCTGGGCAGCCCATTCCAATGCCAATTCACTCTCTCTGTGAAGAACTTCCTCCTAACATCCAGCCTAATGAAGCTTATATTTACAGCTAGCACAATATACAAGCAGATATTTACAGTATATACAGTTATAGACAGAAATAGACAAGGTAAAAAGGTAATACAGAAACACAACAGCCCTCCCAGAAACCTGAGTCCCCAGGAGGGGCTCTCAACTGGCCCTTCACCTTCCCCTTGCCCCTCACAACCTTACCTCAATTCCAAGGAAGAAATAGAGGTTCAGCCAGAAGGATTAGGAGGCAAAGTGGATTAGTCCAAACTGGAGAGTGAGGTTAGAGAGTAAGATGCAGCTCAGCCAGCTCCCCAGCTGCAGGAGTACAGGTTTGCTTTGCCCTGCAATGGCATGTGAAGAGGAGCAGCAGCTCTGGTTGCAGGTGGGGCTAGAGCACCACCTCAGATATTCCCGAGTTCTGCTGGCTTTTCGTGCATCTTGTGCCAGCGCAGTGAACTTCGTCTTTGATGCTTGATGTGACGAGGGTCTGTTTAACTGATGTGGAAGGACTTACTTGGAGGTGTCCTCTGATGAGGAAGCCTGTTCAGGTTCTTCACTTAAGATACCTTTTGTTCTTTCATGAGCAGTTGCTCTGTGTGGAGTCAATTTAAATTCATATGGCAAGACTACAAGCTTAAAAAGCTAACTGGACTCTTGCTACTTCAGGACTGTTTTTGCTAATGCCCCAGGTTTTGTGTGTGTCAGCAGGGATCCTTTGCTGTTGTTCAGATGTGGCTGGCTCCATAGTGGTGCTGCTGGTGAAACCAAGCAAGCTTTGCAAACATTACAACTGTGTGGGCACAGTATTGCCTACTTCCTAATGAGCCTAATGATCATCAGTTACCTGGATCTTTTGTGTGTGGGTTTTAACTTATTTTATCCAGTATAACTCATTTAGGTACCTATGCTACTGCTTTGTATTGTTGGTACAGTCTTAGGAATCCTCTACTGTTTCCTAAGTATTTCAAGATCTGTCTAGAAAATGAATATTGGCCAACTTGAAGTTACCTTAAGTTCTTGATTAGTGGCTAGAGAACTGCCTAAGCACACTTGGGATTTGTGTTACTTAAATCTGCTGAGTTAAGGAGTGATCTGTGGGGGAGTTGCATCTTTATTACTAGAAGACTAGAAAGTATATAAAACATAGTATGTAAGACAAATAAAACTTCCTTCTTTCAAAACATGAAATGGAAGAATTTGTTGCCAAATTCCTGTATTTTAATGTATCTGCCCTATGTAATTTCTAGATTCCCCTCCCCTATTCTTAATATGTTTAAGAAATGCTTTGTGATTCTGGTCCCTACTAGTTGTGTTGTTAATTGCTGTCAGTAGCTTTCCTTCCTGAATTTCTACTTGTGATGGTTTGGGTGTTCCCCATGCCCCCACACTCTGGAAAATCACCCAGACTAGACTCAGCTGCTCTGGAAAATTGAATGAAGCTTTGTATTTACAGCTTAGTACAATCTCTACAGAAACATACAAGTTAAAAAGGTAATACAGAAACACAGCAGCCTTCCCAGAAACCTGAGTCCCCAGGAGGGGCTCCCAACCATGCTTCCACCTTCCTCCCACCCCTCTACCTTACCCCAGACTTTGCCTTACATTCAAGGCGAGTTTGGAGGGTTGTGCTAGCATGAAGCTAGCTGGAATGTTTTGTTGAGAAGAACTAGGTTACAGGCTGTGAAAGGAAAACAATGGTGATGTCTACTTTGCTCATAGGCTTGCTGAGATGTATGAGAATAAGAACCAAAACATAGATAAGGGACTCTCGCTTTGCTGGGGGACTGGCTGAGCTGCATCTCACTTTCTAACCTCACCGTCCGTTTCTTTTCTAATCCACTTTGCTTCTTAACCCCCCTGGCTGAGCCTCCATTCTTCCTTGAGACTGGGGTAAGATTGAGAGGGGTAGGGGGAAGGTGAAGGGGCAGTTGGGAGCCCCTCCCGGGGACTCAGGTTTCTGGGAGGGCTGTTGTGTTTCTGTACTACCTTTTACCTTGTCTATTTCTGTCTGTAACTGTATATACTGTAACTATCTGCTTGTCTGTTGTGCCAGATGTAAATATAAGCTTCATTCATATTTCCAGAGCTGGCTAAGTCTAGTCTGGGTGATTTTGAAAGTGTGGGGGGGCAGGGAACACCCAAACCGTCACAAGAGTCGACCGGGGGGTTAGGAAGCAGAAGGATTAGTGACACAGATGGCAAATAAGAGAGAGAAAAAGTGCAGCCCCAGAGACAGAGAGTAACTCTGTTATCTGTGTGTATGTTCTTGTTCTTATACATCCCAGCAAGCCTATGAGTGAAGTAGACATCACCATTGTTTCCTTTTCACAGCTTATAATCTAATTCGTCTCACCAAAACTTTCTAAGTAGCTTCAAACTAGCACATTACTGTTAATTAAAGCTAATACTGTTTGTACTCAATTGAAAGAATCTGATTTCATATTGATTTCACAGTTCTGTTTGTTAAACATTTCTAGTTTCTGTATTTCAGTATTCTCTCTTTCCTCAGTGAACATAAGAGGGAAAGTTTTCAGAAGACAAATAGAAGAGCAAATAGGATCTGAAGCCTTGGGAAGACTGAATTGCTGCCTGTTGAGAGTAGCAGTGGTAAACAACTAGGTAAAGTTAGCCTGTATTATGTGCTTAGAAATAAGGAGAAAGAGTGAGTGCAGTATGAGAGAGTACTGGATAGGGCTGGGTGCTAGGTTGGACTGGATGATCTTGGAGGTCTCCTCCAATCTGGTTGATTCTATTCTGTTCAAAGTTGCTGCCATTCCATTGCTTTATCCTTGTACTATTGTCACTTCCTCAGCAAGCTGCTTTGTAGAGTCATGGTTTCTGGTCCACCTGATAGTAATCTAAAGGAAAAATAAAGAGCAACAACAACAGCAAAAAAACTGAGCAAACAAAGCCCCCTGAAACAACTACCAGCAAGCAATAATAATATAACCCCAAAAGAGCAACAACTTGGATCCTTTTAAAAGCCCATCTGTTGTATGTATGTAGTGGCATTTGGTATTGTAGATCATAGAATCAGCCAGGTTGGAAGAGACCTCCAAGATCATCCAGTTCAACCTAGCACCCAGCCCTATCCAGTCAACCAGACCATGGCACTAAGTGCCCCATCCAGGCTTTGCTTGAACACCCCCAGGGACGGTGACTCCACCACCTCCCTGGGCAGCCCATTCCAATGGTAAATCACTCTCTCTGTCAAGAACTTTCTCCTAACATCCAGCCTGTGAGTCTGTATCAACTCAGATTGTTGTTGGCTGTTGTTTTTCTGTCCATTCAGTGTAAGTGGGATGTAAGTGGTTTCCTAGGACCTTGTGATCATTTGGAGTTTCTTCATTAATGTACCATAATGAGTTTCTAATGGGACAACTGTACCAAAGTATTTCCTGTTTAGATAGAGGCAAGGGGATCTGATGTTGAAACAGATACTTCTGGGATCTTCTTCTGGAAGAAAGAAAGTTCACAAAGTGGATGTTTTTACATTTGTGGCTGGAGTAAATTGTTAGATGAATCTGGCAAGAAGTACTCACGACTGCTTTCTTGTGCTGCTGGAAAATCTGTGTACAGTCAAAAAACAGTTGCTGGAAGTAACTGAGATTGCTGCTGGGGCAGAGGAAGCACATATGATGAATGCAGATTTTCTCTTTGTTCCAGACAGTGAGAGTTTGCACAGCAAGTTGATGATGTGACTCACCTATTGGAAACTAGTTTCAAAGGGATATGAGGATGTAGCTGGCCTTGCTGAGAACCATGGGGGTAGTAGTACCTCACTTGAGGAGCAGTGTGTTGGTATCTTTGAGAACCAGAAGGACTTCTCCCCTCAAGGCTTAAAATGATGTACTGAACTCCATCCCTGAAATGTTAATACACCAATGCATGCAGCATGGCCCATAAACAGGAGGAGCTGGAGGTCATTGTACTACAAGGTAGCTATGACATCACACAAACCTGCTGGGATGACTCCCACAACCGGAATGCTGCAGTTAAAGGGTACCAACTCTTCAGAAGAGACAGGCAAGGTAGAAGAGGTGGTGGAGTGGCCCTCTGTTAGGGAAGCATATGAAACCACACACATTAATGAAAGTGATGATAGGGTTGAGTCATTATGGGTGAGAATCAGGAGTATGGACAGCCAGGGCAATGATGTGATGGGAGTATGCTGTAGACCACCCAATCAGCATGAAGAGGGAGATAAACATTTGTTGTAAGCAGTTGAGACAGGTCTGACGCTCGCTGCCCCTTGTTCTTGTGGGAGGCTTCAACTTCCCAGATGTCTGCTGGAAATGCAGTACAGCAGTGAGGGAACAGTCCTGGAGATTCCTGCACTGTGTGGAGAATAACTTCCTGACACAGTTAGTGAGAAAGCAAACCAGGGAAGGTGCCCTCCTGGATCTGCTTTTTGTGAACAGAGAACTCGTGGGGAAAGTCAAGATTGGAGAACATCTGGGGCTCAGCGATCATGAGATGATTGAGTTCTCTGTCTTTGGGGAAACAAGGAGAGGGGTTAGTAGAACTGCCACCTTGGACTTCCAGAGGGCAAAGTATGGCCTGTTTAGGAGCATGATGGACAAAATCTCTTGGGAAGCTATCCTGAAGAATTTAGGAGTCCAGGAAGGTTGGACTCACTTCAAGAGGGAAATCTTAAAGGCACAGGAGCAGGCTGAGCCTATGTGCACAAGTTGGCAGGGAAACCTCCAGCCTGGCTAAATGGGGACCTTAGTCTGGCCCTGAAAAACAAAAGGAGAGTCTGCTTTGGTGAGCCCACTTCTCTAGTGTTGTGTTCGTTTTTGGGCATCTCAATACAAGAGAGATGTGGAGGTGCTGGAGTGAGTCCAGAGGAGGGTAGTGAAGCTGAGGAGGGGCCTGGAGAGAACTCTGATGAGGAGCAACTGAAGGAGCTGAGGATGGTTAGTTTGAAAGAGAGGAGGCTGAGGGCAGACCTCATTGCTGTCTACAACTACCTGAAGGGACATTATGGAGAGGCTGCTGCTGGTTTCTTCTCACCTGTGATTGGAGACAGAACAAGGGGAATGGCCTTAAGCGGAGGCTGGGAAGGTTTAGACTGGACATGAGGAAAAAGTTTCCCATGGAGAGTGGTCAGGCACTGGAATGAGCTAACCAGGGAGGTGGTTGAGTCACTGACCCTGGATGTGTTTAAGGGTCGTTTGGATGTGGTGCTTGAGGCTATGGTTTAAGGTGAATCTCGTAGAATCATAGAATCACAGAATGGTTTAGGTTGGAAGGGACCTCAAGGATCATCCAGCTCCAACCCCCTGCCATAGGCAGGGACACCTCCCACTAGAGCAGGCTGCTCAAGGCCTCATCCAGCCTGGCCTTAAACGCCTCCAGGGAGGAAGCATCCACAACCTCCCTGGGCAACCTGTGCCAGTGTCTTACCACCCTCACTGTAAAGAACTTCCTCCTAACATCCAGTCTAAATCTCCCCTCTTCCAGCTTAAACCCATTCCCCCTCGTCCTGACATTACCAGACCTTGTCAATAGTCCCTCCCCAGCCTTCCTGTAGGCTCCCTTCAGATACTGGAAAGCCACTCTAAGGTCTCCTCGAAGCCTTCTCTTCTCCAGGCTGCAGAGCCCCAACTCTCTCAGCCTGTCCTCATAGCAGAGCTGCTGCAGCCCTCTGAGCATCTTCGTGGCTCTCCTCTGGACTGGCTCCAGCAGTTCCATGTCCTTCTTGTGTTGGGGGCTCCAGAACTGCACACAGTACTGCAGGTGGGGTCTGAGGAGAGCAGAGTAAAGGGGGAGAATCCCCTCCCTTGCCCTGCTGGCCACACTGCTCTTGCTGCAGCCCAGCACAGGGTTGCTGTCTGGGCTGCATGTGCACACTGCAGGCTCATGTTGAGCTTTTCGTCAACGCAGACCCCCAGGTCCTTCTCCTCAGGGCTGCTCTCAGTCATTCCCCACCCAGCCTGGATCTGTGCCTGGGATTGCGCCGACCCAGGTGCAGGACCTTACACTTGGCCTTGTTGAATGTCATGAGGTTGGCCTGGGCCCACCTCTGCAGCCTGTCCAGGTCCCTCTGGATGGCATCCCTGCCTTCCAGCAAGTCAACTGTGTAGAGTTCTAGGTTGGACTTGGTGATCCTGAGGGGCTTTGCAAACCTGCATGTTTCCATGATTCTGTGAAATGGAGTTTGAAGTTCCACTGTGGTAAAAAATGCCCTTTTTTAGAAGTTGAAAACCATATTTGTGTGGATGAACAGCTGCATTGGTAGCTTTTGAGAGAGAGAGAGGAAGTTTGGTGGGTTTAATTTATCCTTTGCCACTTGACAAAGGCACATAGTGCGTTTGATTAGCATCTCCTTTCTGTCTGTAGAAAGTTTTACTAACTATACTAAACCATTTATGTTAGGTTAGCCCATTGGCTATCAAAGGCACAGCATAAGTACACCCTTACCTAATTCTGAAGGAATTCCTGAAGTGCCTAGTCTGTCTTGAATTTTGACTTCAGCTATATTCTAAGTTGATCTTATCATGGCAAAGCATTTATTTGAGACTTGATGAACTTTGATGCAAGTAATTTACCTTTTAGGGGATCACAATAACGTTTTGTGGTGGTTTGGGTGTTCCCTGCCCCCCCCTCCACTTCAGAAATCACCCAGACTGGACTCAGTTGGCTCTGGAAATATGAATGAAGCTTATATTTACAGCTAGCACAATATGCAAGCAGATATTTGCAGTATATACAGTTATAGACAGATATATACAAGATAAAAGGTAATACAGAAACACAACAGCCCTCCCAGGAATCTGAGTCCCCAGGAGGGGCTTTCAGCCACCCCCTCACCTTCCCCCTACCCCTCTCAACCTTACCCCAGTCCCAAGGAAGAATGGAGGTTTGGCCAAGAGGTTAGGAAGCAAAGTGGGTTAGTCCAAAAATGGAGAGTGAGGTTAGAGAGTAAGATGCAGCTCAGCCAGTTCCCCAGTCCCAGGTGAGACTCCTGAGTGAAGTGATTATCTGTGTTTTCCTTTTTTGCTTTTATATATCTCAGCAAGCCTATGAGGGAAGTAGATATCACCATTGCTTTCCTTTCACAGTCTGTACTCTCATCAAAACATTCTAGCTAGCTTCAAACTAGCACATGTTTCTATGTGGTGATTGATTCAGGAAAGAGACTTTGGATGGATTGTTCCAAGTCCACGTGACGCTTCAGTTTTGCCTGCAATATGAATATGTTTAGCCTGGAGAAGAGGAGGTTCAGGGGTGACCTCATTGCTGTCTACAACTACCTGAAGGGAGGCTGTAGCCAGGTGGGGTTGGACTCTTCTGCCAGACAACCAGCAACAGAACAAGGGGACACAGTCTCAAGCTGTGCCAGGGCAGGTCTAGGCTGGATGTTAGGAGGAAGTTGTTGTCAGAGAGAGTGATTGGCATTGGAATGGGCTGCCCAGGGAGATGGTGGAGTCACCATGCCTGGAGGTGTTGAAGCAAAGCCTGGCTGGGGCACTTAGTGCCATGGTCTGGTTGACTGGATAGGGCTGGGTGCTAGGTTGGACTGGATGATCTTGGAGATCTCTTCCAACCTGGTTGTTTCTATGATTCTATGTTTAACCACTCAAAATACCATTTTTGCTGGCAATTTACTTCTTGTTTCCATCCAGGTGTGGGATTGTATTAATTTTTTGCATGTTAAATGTGTGTAAATCTGACACAATTTATAGGTCACATGTACTTTTTTATTCTGGCATGTTACAGTGAATTGCATAAACCAGTTGTTGATTTACATAGATTCTGTTACTTAGCAAGGAAAAAGGTCCTGAATAATAACAGCCTTATCAGCTTCCAAAAAAAGCCATACTTTCACTTCTAGTATATATAGTGGTGAGGTGTGAAAATGTCCTATTTGTAGTCTTGGCTTTATTTCTTGCTCTTTAATGTAAGTAGTAATGTGTAGTAGGAGAGGAAGCACACAGCAGGTCTGTCCTGGTTACTTTAGTATTCTTTATCTACATTGTCTCGGTTCTAATTGAAATTCCCCAGAGACTCCAATGTAGTTGATAGAGCCAATAACAATTTATAGGATGCCCTCCTCTCTTCCCCCTTCTTTCCCAAAAGAAAAGGAATTAGATGGAGAGAGAGGCAAGGTGTGCAGACCCAAATAAATAATGTCACTGTGATTTGGCAGTTAAAAGAAGAAAAGCTTAACAATAAATAAAAGGTATAGGAGGTGGGGAAGTTACAAAGATACAGGGAAGGGAAAACAAGGTACAAACTATGTAAACCTACAACCAGATTTGATGGCAATGGTTTTGTCTGCCTCATGGGTGATGGCCACGTGGTGAAACAAAGAGCAGCAGGAAATAGGATGGTGGCTGATTGCTGGCAGGGAGAGAGCAACAAACAGGAAGTCCTCCTGCTTTTATGGAGCTTAGACAGGAAGGGGAAGTGGGCTAAGCACCATCACCTGGCAGTGTTCAGACCCACCCCTGGGGAGGTGTCAAGACCACCTGTGGTCAGGTTCAAGCTCACTCCCCCAGGAGGGTTAACCCTGTACATACAGGTTGGGTTTTGATGGGATGCAAGGTTATAATGTCTTTTACTAAAGTCAGTGCTATTACTTTTATTCTACTCTGGTTTTGCTCTCCACTTGGCAAATTTGAAAGCGCTGAAAACTTCCACAAGCTCCTGCTAAAGCAAAGGGTTAAATGTCAGTTTATGACAAGATCAGCAGCATAGTCTGTAAGAGTTTCATGCATTGATAGATGTGGTCAGGTTTGCTTTCTTCCAAGGCAGCTCAGTCATTCTCTCTGAACAACTCTAACCTGTGTTTAGGTGATAACCAGAAGCAGAGGGAAAAACAAGCGAGGCCTGGCACAATGGGTTTCAACAGAGTTGTTTCTTTAGGTAAGCAGATTCTTGTAGTCAGTTTTCTTGGTGCCTTTTTGTTTTGCTAGAGGATTAATTTGGTCAGGGATGTTCAACATCTTTATTGATGATCTGGACCAGGGGATTGAGTCCAGCATCAGTAAGTTTGCAGATGACACCAAGCTAGGAGCAGGTGTGGAGCTGTTGGAAGGCAGGAGAGCCCTGCAGAGGGACCTGGACAGGCTGGGTGGGTGGGCAGAGGCCAATGGGATGAAATTTAACAAGGCCAAGTGCACCTGGGGGTACTGGTAGATAGTAGATGAAGGTGAGACAGCAGTTTGCCCAGGTGGCCAGGAGAGCCAATGGCATCCTGGCCTAGATCAGAAACAGTGTGGCCAGTAGGATGAGGGAGGTTACTCTTCCCCTGTACTCAGCACTGGTCAGGCCACATCTTGAGTGCTGTGTCTAGTTCTGGGCTCCTCAATTCAAGAGAGATGTTGAGGTGCTGGAAG
>WAAF01008831.1:78709-97264 GCA_013400475.1 Tricholaema leucomelas
CTGAGAGAAGAGAGCAACTTCCTCGCGGCTACAGCCACCCCTCAGGTAGTTGTAGACAGCAATAAGGTCTCCCCTGAGCCTCCTCTTCTCCAGGCTAAACAATCCCAGCTCCCTCAGCCTCTCCTCGTAGGGCTGTGCTCGAGGCCTCTCCCCAGCCTCGTTGCTCTTCTCTGGACACCTTCCAGCATCTCAATGTCCCTCTTAAACTGGGGGGCCCAGAACTGTACCTAGCTACAACCTTTCAAATTTGGCAGGTTAACAAATGCTTCATGCAGAACTTCTGCCTTTCTACCAGGCTTTGGAGGCTGGGAATAGGGTTGGGGGACAGAAGCAGTGCATGGGATGGAGGGAACCTTGGCTGGGAGATGCCATGCTCTTGTGCTTGCCCCGCTAGCTGGCTGGTGTGTGTGCTGTCAGATGTGACGGTTAGTAAACACTTAGAAAGAGCTGTAGGTGACCTGTCATGTGACTGAATAGTAACTGGAGCTCTAGCTGAGACTTGGAACTGGGAAGGCAGAGAAGGAGGATGAGAAGATAACTCCTGACCCCCAGAGCCTTTCCCCCCCACACCTGACCCCCAGAGCCTGACCCCCACTCCTTTCCAGTATCTGAAGGGAGCCTACAGGAAGGCTGGGGAGGGACTATTGACAAGGTCTGGTAATGTCAGGACGAGGGGGAATGGGTTTAAACTGGCAGAGGGGAGATTTAGACTGGATGTTAGGAGGAAGTTCTTTCCAGTGAGGGTGGTGAGACACTGGCACAGGTTGCCCAGGGAGGTTGTGGATGCTTCCTCCCTGGAGGTGTTAAAGGCTGGATGAGGCCTTGAGCAAGCTGCTCTAGTGGGAGGTGTCCCTGCCTATGGCAGGGGGTTGGAGCTGGATGATCCTTGAGGTCCCTTCCAACCTAAACCATTCTATGATTCTATGATTCTATGCCAAGAACTAAGCTGAATCATCGAAGGGTTGTAGCAGATGCAGAAGAGGGAGGCCTATGGCTGTCTGGTCTCTGTGCAGAGACTGGGACAGAAGCTGTGCTGGGAGTGTTTGGGGTCGAACTCTTGTTGCTTACATCTTGCACATATGTTGCTTTTTCCTTGCTAATGACTTTCAGGCTGAGGTCTAGAAGGGCAGACTTTTAGGAGGCTGTTGCTTTAAGCTTATCATGCTGTTCTGACAGCCTTTCCTTTTGGGGTTGAGATGTCAGTCTTTAACACCAGAGGCACTTCTGGCACTTGATAAATACTGCTTTTAGAAGTGACTACGAAGATAGCACAATGCCAAGCGGAGTAGAAATGGAAAAAAAACATTGAGATAAAGTTTCTTTTATAAAATTTTCATCTTGGCTTTCTGACTTAAGGTACCTGCTGATTGTCTGAGGTGTCTTTCATGTGGAAAGTGCTGAAAGTGATAGGGGATGTCAGAAATCTTCCTTCAGGGCTGTTGAGGGGAAGGAGGAGTCAAGAAGAAATAAGGATGTCTTTTATACATGTTCTTCAGCACTAGGATTTGCTGTTCTTCACCTTAAGACAGGTAATAGCCTTCTTGGAAGACACAGTGAATTTACTATAAAATATTTTGGGTACAAGGCTCATTTTTAAGTAATTGCTGTGCAAAGAAGCTCAAAGGTCATGTTTTTTAAATTATACAGCTGGCTCCTGTTTTATCAACTTCTGTGGCTTCTCTTGATCCATAAGAACTGATTATCAGAGCCCCTGTGCAGATCACTTGTGAGGAACGTTACTTAAATCTCGCAAGCAGCCCTGAGGAGAGGGACTTGGGAGTGCTGGTGGATGAGAAGATAAACATGAATCAGCAGTGTGCACTTGCAGCCCAGAGGGCCAACCAGAACCTGGGCTGCAGCAGGACAAGTGTGGCCAGCAGGGCCAGGGAGGTAATTCTCTCCCTCTACTCTGCTCTGCTAAGACACCATCTGGAGTACTGCATCCAGTTCTGGAGCCCCCATTACAAGAAGGATGTGGAGATGCTGGAGTGTGTCCAGAGAAGGGCCAGGAGGATGCTCAGAGGGCTGCAGCAGCTCTGTTATGAGGACAGACTGAAAGAGTTGGGGCTTTTCAGTCTGAGAAGAGGAGGCTCCCAGGTGACCTTCTTGTGGCCTTCCAGTGTCTGAAGGGGGCCTACAAAAGAGCTGGGGAGGGACTTTCTAGGCTGTCAGGGAGTGACAGGAGTAGAGGGAATGGAGCAAAGGTAGAGGTGGGGAGGTTCAGGGTGGACTTGAGGAGGAAGCATGAGAGTGGTGAGAGGCTGGAATGGGTTGCCCAGGGAGGTGGTTGAGGCCCCATCCCTGAAGGTGTTTAAGGCCAGGCTGGATGAGGCTGTGGGCAGCCTGCTCTAGGGTAGGGTGTCCCTGGGCATGTCGGGGGGGTTGGAACTGGCTGATCCTTGTGGTCCCTTCCAACCCTGACTGATTCTGTGATTCAGATGTAATCACCATTAATGCCAGAACTCCACTGTGTGCATATGCAAATAAATTCTTTTTATTATCTTAATTCTTCTGTCCTCCTAATAGATATAAATAGACCCAGGATTGTTTATCTTTGTTTGCCATGAATATGCAGTCTCTGATAATACTTGAAAAGTGCATTTGAGCTCTCCTGGTCCTTGCCATGTATGGCACAATAAACTGCCCAAGTTTGGTCAAATATTTTTAGCTACTTAGTTATATGTCTTTTAATGTGCTGCATATGTAAGCTTTTGATTCACTTAGCAACAGTGTTTTTATGAGTATGTCTTGCCAGTTTTTCTTATGTATAGATGAAAAACAGGCAAGGATTGTTCTGTATGAAGTTGTCACAACCAGATGGTCTGGTCTTTTTATTTTACTAGTGCTCATCAACTTGAAGGTAACTTCATTTCACATGTTACGAATTTATAGATGATTTTAAGATCCACATATTGAAATGAAATATGGGAAGGTGTGTGTTTAAAAATGCTTAGTCAGCTTCAAAGTTTACTGATAATAAATTAATTTATAACAACCTGGTGTATCTTATGATACACACAGGATATCAATCCAGGCAAATTGAACTTCCTGAAAATCTGGCCACATGGCATGTGTAAAGCAAGGCTAGGTTAATGTTACTGCAAAATGTAAACATCTGTGTCTCTTGGATTTGTTTTCATTCTGAAGTGAGTTGTGATGTTTTGCATGTATCACAGAATCAACCAGGTTGGAAGAGACCTCCAAGATCATCCAGTCCAACCTAGCACCCAGCCCTATCCAGTTAACCAGACCATAGCACTAAGTGCCTCATCCAGGCTTTGCTTGAATCGCAGTGGTTGGGAAGGACAATCAGGATGATCCAGTCCAACCTTCATCCCAGCATCCTTCATCACTAGACCATAGCCTCAAGTGCCACATCCACTCTCCTCTTAAACATCTCCAGGGATGGTGACTCCACCACTTCCCTGGGCAGCCCATTCCAATGCCAATCACTCTCTCTGCCAACAACTTCCTCCTAACATCCAGCCTAGACCTCCCCTGGCATAACTTGAGACTGTGTTCCCTTGTTCTGTTGCTGGCTGCCTGGCAGAAGAGACCAACCCCCACCTGGCTACAACCTCCATTCAGGTAGTTTTAGACAGCAATGAGCTCTGCCCTGAGCCTCCTCTTCTGCAGGCTGCACACCCCCAGCTCCCTCAGCCTCTCCTCACAGGGCTGTGCTCCAGGCCCCTCCCCAGCCTTGCTGCCCTCCTCTGGACACCTTCCAGCACCTCAACATCTCTCTTGAATTGAGGAGCCCAGAACTGGACACAGCACTCAAGGTGTGGCCTGAGCAGTGCTGAGCACAGGGGCAGAAGAACCTCCCTTGTCCTGCTGCCCACACTGCTCCTGAGCCAGCCCAGGATGCCATTGGCTCTGCTGCCCACCTGGGCACTGCTGCCTCATCTTCAGCTCCTCTCTACCAGCACCCCCAGGTCCCTTTCTTCCTGGCTGCTCTCAGCCACTCTGTCCCCAGCCTGTAGTGCTGCTTGGGGTTGTTGTGGCCAAAGTGCAGAACCCTGCACTTGGCCTTGTTCAGTCTCATCCCATTGGCCTCTGCCCACCCATCCAGCCTGGCCAGGTCCCTCTGCAGGGCTCTCCTACCCTCCAACAGCTCCACAGCTGCTCCTAGCTTGGTGTCATCTGCAAACTTACTGATGCTGGACTCAATCCCCTGGTCCAGATCATCAATAAAGATATTGAACAGGACTGGGCCCAGCACTGATCCCTGGGGAACACCACTAGTGACAGCTGCCAACTGGATGTGGCACCATTCACCACCACTCTCTGGGCCCAGCCCTCCAGCCAGTTCTTGACCTGTATCAGGGTGAATCTGTCCTGCCCAGCCCTCCAGCCAGTTCTTGACCTGTATCAGAGTGAATCTGTCCCAGACACGAGCTTCCAGCTTTGCCAGGAGCTTGTTGTGGCAGACAGTATCAAAGGCTTTGCTGCAGTCCAGGTAGACTACATCCACATCCTGCCCCATATCCACCAGGCAGAAACCTGATCCTAAAAGGAGATCAGGTTGGTCAGGCAAGACCTGCCCTTCCTAAACCCATGCTGGCTGGGCCTGATCCCTTGTCCATCCTGTGGGTGCTAAAAGGTGTAGATCCTTTTCATTTAAGAAAATGCCTTGCAAAGGGAGGCCATTCTTTTCTTTCACAGCTTGTTCCCACCATATAGTCATTGCACACTGGTAAGTGAAACAAATTGAAGACAATATGCTAGAGGAATTTCTAGTCTTTATTGTTAGAGGAGGGTCATAAATTACTCAAAGAATTGCTGATTTTAGGGAAGGATGTGACTAAATGAAGTTGATTGGATGGGGCTGGGGGCTGGCTTGGACTGAATGATCTTGGAGGTCTCTTCTAACCTGGTTGATTCTATGATTGTAGATAAGTAATTAAAAAAGACATCTTTTATGAATATAATTATCAAGAGACTCTGGTAAGGTAGGAAGACTCTGGTAAGGTAGGAAGACTCTGGTAAGGTAGGAAGGCTTACGAATGTTTTCACTCAAGAAGTAAACCACTGAAAACCAATGCAAGCACTGTACTGCAGTCTTATTGCAGCCCAGCTACAAGTTTGGAGATGAACAAATCCAGATGAGACTCGTCGTTAAAACAGTTCCCTGTTGCATGCTAAACAAAGCCTTAAGTTTGTACCTAAGTAAAGCAGATGGGGTCAGGGAGTGATAATTTGTTGCTATTTTTGTTTGGCTGGTTAAAGGGAGCAGGGACACAGCTCCCTCACAGTGTAGCTATTGCCTCAGCATTATAGACTAGAGGAAAGTGGTGGGATTGTTTTTTGAAGGCACTGTTGCTTAAACAAGGGAATCATAGAGATTTTTCTTTTTCCATAATAAAGCAGTGTATAATTTTCAGTCTCTGTTGCTGTAGAAGTATTCTGAAAAGGAAAATGTATACCTCATTTGCAGGCATAATGCTTTAGAAGGACTCAGGACCCAAGCAGTAGAAGTTTTTATTACAGCCTTCAGGTTGTGCAGCATTGTTGATTTATTAAGCTAAAAAACTAATACCAGTCTTGTGGGATCTGATCTAGCTGTTTGGAGTCCTTGCTGTCCTGAAAGGCAGAGGGACTTTTCTCTCTGTTGCTCTGTCCTTTTAAGGGCAGCAGTATGGAAGTTGGCAAGACAACTCTCTGAGCTCCCTGTGAGAAAAATACTCAACCGCAGGGAAGAAAAGCAAAATAGGAGCCAGACGAGATGGAGATCTGCAGGAGTTCTAAATCTGGGCACTGCTGTTTGGTTGCTAGTTAAGAGATGTGCACAGATTGTAGTATTTTTGCCATGTGTCAAATTGATAACTAAGTTTATAATCAGCAGTGATGAATAGACTCTTAAAAGGTGCATGGTGATACAGAGTATGCTGAAGCAGAAAACAGCAGGAGGGTAGCATCCCCTTCCATATTCCTGAGTCTCACATTCTACTCTTAAAATCTTGGGGGCAATAACTGCGCACCTGAGGGATGGCCAAGGGCTCAGGTCCAGCCAACATGGATTCAGGAAGGGCAGATCCTGCCTCTCCAACCTGATCTCCTTCTGTGATCAGGTGAGCCGCTTGGTGGATGTGGGGAGGCCTGTGGATGTGGTCCGTCTGGACTTCAGCAAGGCCTTTGACACTGTCCCCCACAGCAAACTGCTGGCTAAGCTGTCAGCCCACGGCTTGGATGGCAACACTCCGTGCTGGGTGAGGAACTGGCTGGAGGGCCCAGCCCAGAGAGTGGTGGTGAATGGTGCCACATCCAGCTGGCAGCTGTCACTAGTGGTGTGCCTCAGGGATCAGTGCTGGGCCCCATCCTCTTTAACATCTTCATAGATGGTCTGGATGAGGGCATCAAGTCAGTCATCAGCAAGTTTGCAGATGACACCAAGCTGGGGGCAGATGTGGCTGGGTTGGAGGGCAGAAGGGCTCTGCAGCGGGACCTTGACCGCCTGGACAGATGGGCAGAGTCCAAGGGGATGGCATTCAATGGCTCCAAGTGCCGGGTGCTGCACTTTGGCCACAACAACCCCATGCAGAGATACAGGCTGGGGTCGGAGTGGCTGAGAGCAGCCAGACAGAGAGGGATCTGGGGGTGCTGATTGATACCCGCCTGAACATGAGCCAGCAGTGTGCCCAGGTGGCCAAGAGAGCCAATGGCATCCTGGCCTGCATCAGGAATGGTGTGGCCAGCAGGAGCAGGGAGGTCATTCTGCCCCTGTACTCTGCACTGGTTAGACCACACCTTGAGTACTGTGTCCAGTTCTGGGCCCCCCAGTTTAAGAGGGACATTGAGATGCTTGAACGTGTCCAGAGAAGGGCAACGAGGCTGGGGAGAGGCCTCGAGCACAGCCCTACGAGGAGAGGCTGAGGGAGCTGGGATTGTTTAGCCTGGAGAAGAGGAGGCTCAGGGCAGACCTCATTGCTGTCTACAGCTACCTGAGGGGTGGTTGTAGCCAGGAGGAGGTTGCTCTCTTCTCTCAGGTGGCCAGCGCCAGAACGAGAGGACACAGCCTCAAGCTGTGCCAGGGGAAATTTAGGCTTGAGGTGAGGAGAAAGTTCTTCCCTGAGAGAGTCATTGGCTACTGGAATGGGCTGCCCAGGGAGGTGGTGGAGTCGCCGTCCCTGGAGCTGTTCAAGGCAGGATTGGACGTGGCACTTGGTGCCATGGTCTAGCCTTGAGCTCTGTGGTAACAGGTTGGACTTGATGAGCTGTGAGGTCTCTTCCAACCTTGGTGATACTGTGAGACTGCACTGTAAGGTGCATGGTGATACAGAGTATGCTGAAGCAGAAAACAGCAGGAGGGTGTTGAAATGTGATGTAGCATCCCCTTCCATATTCCTTAGTCTCACATTCTAAGTAAAATCATATTATAGTATTGTTTTCCAGACTGCTCTCTAGCTCTTGGTCATGACAGTTCTACTTGGTGGTGTGGCTGTTCTTTTAATTGTAGCATCCAGTGAAGTGACTAAGGCTGCCCCCTGGGATGGAGCTGAGGGCCTGGGGGCTTTATAAAGGGAACCACTTGATACTGGAGAACAGGGTTGTGGTGGGGGGGGGGGGCTGTAAAAGGTTTGAACAGATTTACCTGAGGAGATCATACTTGTTGATTTTGCTAAACTCGGTTTATTTAAGGACTTTTTACTGATCTGTACCAGCTGCTGCTTCTCTCTCAAATTTTTTTCCTGTCCTGCGATCAAACTCCAACAAAACCTTTGCCCTCATCAGACCTTTTACCAAAGGTATTGCCTAAAGTATTGTAGAAAGCTTTAATGTGAACTTATTTCTTCAATCTCTCTTTCTTTATAGGCTTGTATAGATGATAACGTAGATATGGTGAAATTTCTGGTGGAAAATGGAGCAAATATTAATCAACCAGATAATGAAGGCTGGATACCTCTACATGCAGCTGCTTCCTGTGGATATCTTGATATAGCAGAGTAAGACTTTTTCCTCTATTTTCAGAATTCATGTCTTTTGCTAATACCTTGGTAGAGGGGCTTTAGAATCAGATGACATTGCTAAATTGTGGTTTTTAGTTGTCTCTGAGCATGCTGTAAGAGAGAATCCTTTTCTGTGTTGTGTAGTGGTTGTGAAAAGGGCTGTGTGCATAACTGTTGCTGCATTGCATTTTCTCTTTCTAGTTTTCTTTCACTGTACCTTAGGTAGCTGTAATGGAAACATTTA
This sequence comes from Tricholaema leucomelas, assembly GCA_013400475.1. NCBI lineage: Eukaryota > Metazoa > Chordata > Aves > Piciformes > Lybiidae > Tricholaema lacrymosa > Tricholaema leucomelas. Next base: position 86,900 of record WAAF01008831.1, read on the forward strand.
AGATTGTTCATGACTGTCAAATGATTTTTTTTTTTTTTAAGATCATTTTCTTTTGTAGAAAATTTGCTCTGGGTGAGTGGTGCACAGAGAAATTAAATTTGCTTTTTTTTAATGCTGAAACATAATGGGATAAGTTTATGTGTAGGAAATTAATTTTTGCAAGTTTATTTGCAATCTTGAAACTTCTGGTTTTCAGGTGTGGTAAAAAGCAGTGACTTCCACTGTGGAGCAAAATCATAGAGTCATAGAATCGACCAGATTGGAGGAGACCTCCGAGATCATCCAGTCCAACCTAGCACCCAGCCCTATCCAGTCAACCAGACCATGGCACTAAGTGCCTCATCCAGGCTTTGCTCGAACATCTCCAGAGATGACAACTCCACCACCTCCCTGGGCAGCCCATTCCAATGCCAATCACTCTCTCTGCCAACAACTTCCTCCTAACATCCAGCCTAGACCACCCCTGGCACAACTTGAGGCTGTGTCCCCTTGTTCTGTTGCTGCTTGCCTGGCAGAAAAGACCAACCCCACCTGGCTACAGCCTCCTTCAGGTAGTTGTAGACAGCAATGAGGTCACTCCTGAGCCTCCTCTTCTGCAGGCTGCACACCCCCAGCTCCCTCAGCCTCTCCTCACAGGGTTTGTGTTCCAGGCCCCTCACCAGCTTTGTCGCCCTTCTCTGGACACCTTCCAGCACCTCAACATCTCTCTTGAGTTGAGGAGCCCAGAACTGGACACAGCACTCAAGGTGTGGCCTGACCAGTGTTGAGTACAGGGGCAGAATAACCTCCTTTGACCTGCTGGCCACACTGCTCCTGATCCAGGCCAGGATGTCATTGGCTCTCTTGGCCACCTGGGCACACTGCTGGCTCATCTTCACCTACTATCTACCAGCACCCCCAGGTTCCTTTCTTTCTGGCTGCTCTCAGCCACTCTGTCCCCATCCTGTAGTGCTGCTTGGGGTTGTTGTGGCCAAAGTGCAGAACCCTGCACTTGGCCTTGTTCAGTCTCATCCCATTGGCCTCTGCCCACCCATCCAGCCTGTCCAGGTCCCTCTGCAGGGCTCTCCTACTTTCCAGCAGCTCCTCACCTGCTCCTCGCTTGTTGTCATCTGCAAACTTACTGATGCTGGACTCAATCCCCTGGTCCAGACCATCAATAAAGAAGGTGCCTCACTTAGCACGTGTAGGGAAAGTCTCTTTCAAAAATCACTTGGAAGTTCAGTGATAGTTACATTTTTCATGGAGAAAAAACCACCCAGACCCTCCTGCAGTTGATGCTGTGTGTGTGTAACACTTGCCAAATGCTGCTGCAGATTCTAATGTTTTGTGTGGGCTCAAGGGATGAGTAATCCACATGGATAACAAAACACAAATGCAGAATGCAAATGGGATCTGGTTCAGAAAAGCCATTCAAGTAGTTGGAGGCTACAAAGGTATTACAGGAAAAGTAGTATGTATTTGCACCTGCTCTAGGGTAGGGTGCCCCTGCCCATGGCAGGGGGTTGGAACTAGATGATCCTTGTGGTCCCTTCCAACCCTGACTAATTCTGTGTTTCTGTTCTTCTAGAATCTCGTTTTCAGAGACAGGTTAGATAGTAAATGGATGCCTAAGAATGGTTGCTTTTGTTTGGGAGGCACATTTGATACATGCAGTTGCACAGGCTCTAAGACTTGGCATCACTTCCACATCCACCTTATTTTACAGGTTTTGAAGGCTGAAGCATGGTAATAGTTAGAAAATAATTTTTTAAGGTCAGAGCCACCTCACTTGGATCACTTAAGAAGAGAATCTGCTGCTCTAAAACTTGGCTTTCATGCTTCCCTTCCTGCTCAAAGTTTCCTTTGTTGTAGCCCTTCCTTCCTCTGGTGTTTAAAGGAGACTATAAGAGGGTGGTGTATAACCACTGTCTTGCTACTGATGCCCGTCTGCTCTTCCAGACTCCAGACACTGGAAAGTGAACCCAGTTAAACTAGTTTGCTTGAACCCTCAGCAAGCCATTGTCTCAGGATCTCTCTACTTTAGTAACAGTCCATTATGATTAAATGAGTGATTATAGGCTGGTATCTGACGGAGAGGCAGTGCTGCAAACCTGTAGTCATGTACATAGATGTGCAGTGATGGATGGTTTACTCGCAGCTCTAATTACCTTGTGGGGACTGCTGCAGGTACTGGATGGTAATGATTCCTGCCTGTGGCACAAGGATGAGACCAGTGCTCATTTGGTAACAGCCAGTAAAGGGAATTCAGTGTCATTTCACTATATACATAATGTGCTCTTACGTGAGACTACTCCAGAAAGAGTCAGTTGTTGCCTTCTCCTTGGCCTTCCATCCTCTGTGGGCGTTTTCCCTTTCTCTTGCATTTTCTAGTGATCACACAACAGTGTGGGAACTATTAGTGAACAGTGGCCTTCAGGGGCTTTGGAGAGTTTATTCTCTTTTGGATCAGTGAGCTGATCTAAATTGCTGGCAGCAGTTGGCATAAATACATGGCTATGAGGGAAAAAAGGTCTGGAATGCTTTTTCAGAAGCCTGACTGTAGAGAGCTGCTTGTGCTGAGATGGAGTCCTCTCCATCTCCCATCTCATGAGTCTCAACCAGCTGGTGCTGTTGAATATTCTTCCATGATATCTGAGGGTGGTGGTGGTGTCCAAAATAGGTTTCAAAGTAGCCATTTCTAATCCATTTTTAATATCTTGATCATCTGGAGCCATCACTTAGTGTATTTCATCTGAAATCCTTTGCTGTAACCCATTATAATCCAAGACACAGGATAACCAGATGGATAAAAATGTCAGGGGTGGCTCCCATCTGCTTTAGCCTTCTTCTCAGTTCTTGTTTTATCTAACAGTATAAAGTGATGTTGTTAATGTTACATTCCAAAATGGATTGTTGGAGGATAACCAGAAGTTTGGATTTGTGAATGACAAGATGAACTTGGTGGTCTCATGCAAACTGGTTTAGGGTTTAGTCTCATGGGAAGTGTTACAAGGTAATGAATGCTTTTGTCATAAAATCACAGAATCATTGGGGCTGGAAAAGACCTGAGGTCATCAAGTTCTGCCTCTGACCCAACACCACAACATTAGCTAAACCAAGCCACCAAGTGCCACATCTAATCTTTTCTTAAAGACCTGCAAGAATGGTGACTCCACCACCTCCCTGGGTAGGCCACTGCAGTGCCTAATCACCTTTCCATGAGAAAGTGCTTCCTAACATCCAACCTAACCCTCCCCTGGCACAGCTTCAGGCCATGCCCTCTTGTCCTGTCACAAGTTGCCTGGGAGAAGAGCCTGATCCCACATGAGTACAACTTCCTTTTGGGTAGTTGTAGAGAGTGATAAGGTCCTCTCTAAGCCTCCCCTTCTGCAGTCTGAACACTTCCAGCTCCCTCAGCCTCTCCCCGTCGGCCTTTCCGTCCAGTCCCTTCCCCAGTCTCATCACTCTCCTTTGGGTCCTCTGCAGCCCCTCAATATCTCTGTTGCAGAGAGGACCCAGAGCTGCACACAGTGCTTGAGGTGAGGCCTTCCCAGTGCCAGTACAGGGCAGAATGACAGCCCTGGTGCTGGTGGCCACACTGTTCCCCGATACATGCCAAGATGCCATTGGCCTCCTGTGCCAGTTGGGCACACTGCTGGCTCTTATCCAGCACGCTGTCAGCCAGCACTGCTGGGTCCCTGTCTGCCAGGCTGCTCTCCAGCCACTCATCCCCCAGTCTTTGGTGCTGCTTGAGGTTATTGTGGCCAACATGTGGAACCTACACTTGGTCCTGTTGACCCAACGTGGCCACGTGCCTCTGCAGCATCTTCCTACCCTCCCAGAGATTGACTCCCTCCCAGCTGAGTGTCATCTGCATATTTACTGACAGCAGACCCCATGCCCTCATCCAGGTTACCAGTAAGGGTGTGTAACAGACCTGGGCCCAGCACTGATCCCTGGGGACACCTCTGGGCACCGGACACCAGGTGGATGTGGCACCATTCACAGCCACTCTCTGTGCCTGCTCACCCAGCCAGTGTTTAACCCAGTGAAGGGTGCACCTGTCCAGGCCATGGGCTGCCAGCTTGGCCAGGAGGATGCTCTGGCAGACTGTGTGAAGGACTTTGCTGAACTCTAGGTAGAGCACATCCACAGCCTTGCCCTCAGCTACCAGGCAGGTCACTCAGTCATAGAATGCAATCAAGTTGGTTAGGCAGTGCCTTCCTTTCCTGAACCCATGTTGGCTGGACCTGATCCCCTCATTTTCTTGTACATGCCACTCAGGTGTTAAGTACCTCAGCCTTTTCCTTGTCTTCTTTTACTCTGTTCCTCCCTTCAACAAGGAATGAAGATTTTCCCTGGCCCTCCTTTTGTTATTAATGTTCTTACAAAAGCACTTTTTATTACCCTTGAGAGAATTGGCCTGATTCAATTCAAATTGAGCTTTTGCATCTCTAATTCTCATTCTGCATGACCTTACAATATCCTCAAATGTTTCCTGGCTCACCTGCCCCTTTTTCCCCTGAGCTCTTGCAGAAGCTCCCTGCTCAACCAGGCCAGTCTTCTGCCCCACTGACTCGTTCTTTGGCACACAGGGATATCTGCTTCTGTGCCTTCAGCATTTCATCCTTAACGTAGACCCAGCCTGCCTGGGCTTTTGATGGCTGCCTCCCAAGGGACTCTGAACAAGCATCCTGAATAGATCCTGAAGTTCAAGGCAGAGGATTTGCGACACCCTCCTAACCTCACCATATAGTGAAAATTGTATTATCTTATGGTTGCTGTGCCCCAGCTGACCTCCCACCACCACACCTCCCACCAGCCCTTCCCTGTTCGTAAACAGTAGGTCGAGTGGGGCACTTGCTCTGCTAGATTCAAGATTCTTTGATTCTAGAAGTTACTTTACACAAGGAATTACTACCTGGAGAAGTAGACTTAAAAAGCACCCAGGATTAAACCTGATACAAACTACTCAGAAAATGAGAAGGGGATTTCAAAAAGATATAAAATAAGCTACATGACAAAATGAAAGCAGGGAAAGGAGATGTATTTCCAGTCAAAGAACAACTCTTCTTACACGTTAGCAGAAGTAAAGATGCAGCATTTGTTTTGAGAGTTGTGAAAAGGTCACTGCAAGCATTGGAATAGCATTGCAGTTAATTAATTTATTCCCTGCCTTGTTTCTTCCTGGAAGAAAAGATTGGGGGAAAACATTGATGGAAGTGAAAACAGGCTTGTATGGAAGTCTCTTCCACTTCTCAGTCAGAGAGTAATGCTCGTTCTCTGTTAGTAACATAAAAGTTCTTCCTCTTCCAAACTCTTTTATTAGTTACCTGAAACAGTGAAGCAAAATTCCATTAGAGAAGATAATGGAGAAACTTGGAGGAGGTCAGTGAGGTAGTATCAAGGTATGTCAGGCTGCACCTTCAGTACTGTGTCCAGTTCTAGGCCCCTCAATTCAAGAGAGATGTTGAGATGCTGGAAGGTGTCCAGAGAAGGGCAACGAAGCTGGTGAGGGGTCTGGAGCANTCCATGATTCTATCAGTTGGCATTTTCTTTTCTGAAGATCTGCTGTTACAGCGAACTGTTCTCAACATAGTTGGGCTGCATGTCTGTGATGGTTTGGGTGTTCTCTGCCCCCCCACACTTTAGAAATCACCCAGACTAAACTCAGCCAGCTCTGGAAATTGAATGAAGCTTATATTTACAGCTAGCACAATAGACAAGCAGATAGTTACAGTATATACAGTTATAGACAGAAATAGACAAGTTAAAAGGTAATACAGAAACACAACAGCCCTCCCAGAAACCTGAGTCCCCCGGAGGGGCTCCCAACCACCCCTTCACCTTCCCCCTATCCCTCTTAACTTTACCCTATTCCCAAGGAAGAATGGAGGTTTGGCCAGAAGGTTAGGAAGCAAAGTGGATTAGTCAAAGAAACAGAGTTGAGGTTAGAGAGAGATAGAGAATGCAGCTGGGAGCTTCCCAGCAGCAGAAGTGTATTATCTATGTTTTGATTTTTGTTTTTATACATCTCAACAAGCCTATGAGCGAGGTAGACATCAGCCTTGTTTCCCTTCCACAGCCTGCAATCTAGTCCTCACCAAAACATTCTAGCTAGGCTCAAACTAACACAGTGTCTTAAGACTAACGAGGGAATAGAATAGAAAAGAATAGTATCAACCAGGTTGGAAGAGACCTTCCAGACCATCCAGTCCAACCTAGGACCCAGCCCTAGCCAGTCAATCAGACCATGGCACTAAGTGCCTCATCCAGGCTTTGCTTGAACACCCCCAGGGACGGTGACTCCACCACCTCCCTGGGCAGCCCATTCCAATGCCAATCACTCTCTCTGGCAACAACTTCCTCCTGACATCCAGCCTAGACCTCCCCCAGCACAACTTGAGACTGTGTCCCCTTGTTCTGTTGCTGGTTGTTGTATAGGTTGATAGTGAAATTCCCTTTTTTTGACATAAGGCCATTATGTGGTAGAGTTCAATCTCATTCCAGTGTGTAGCTGTGATTTGATGTTTGGATAAAGATCAGATGGAAGAAGTAGATGGTAAGATATGGTTTATGGGTTAGAGGAAACCTGACTGGTTTAATACCTTTTCATTCAGCTGAGGGAATGAATGTAGGAGAGATGGTCACTCTAGGATGCACAAAGACAGTGTGTGCTCTGTAGCTGCTGTCTTTGGACTGAATTACTCTGTGCCTCTCCACTCACAGCCTTAAATGATTTGTTAATAAATATGTTGTGTTTCAGATCTTCCAGAGGCAGGTCTGCTATGCTTCTAACACAACGTTACAGAGGTGAAAAGAGGCAGGAGGATATAGCTTGAACTGCTTTATTTCTTAGACTACTACGATCAACAACAAAAGGGTGGTTGATCCGATTGCACCCCAGCAGCAAGCGCGCTCACCCTGATGCAGTTCTTGCTGCAGACCTTGTCACTGCTGACATGATGAACGACTTGCAAAACCAGTTCCATGAATTGTTTTAGTGCTTTGGATGGCAGTATTGCCATCATACGTGTTTTGGCCACTTTGGTTTATTTGTTCAGTGATATTGACAGCTTGTGCTGATTTGTGTTGATTCTCTACTGTATCTGGAAGGAATTCTTTAAAGCTTTAAATGTCATCAAATGGGCAGCATTTCTCCTAAGGGCTGTCTTTCTACCTTACTGTGATGGCTTGTTGACTGTTACAAGAAGTTATGTCTAAATAACCAACAGTGATCAAGTTTTGTTTCTACTGAAAGTGGAAGATAAGTTCACCGAGCAAGGAGTTCATCATGCTGAATTTGCAGGTTTACACTTGGACTTAACAATCATGTCCCATCCTGCTCTGAAATGCCCAGAAGTTATTGGCAACACAGCTATAAAGTACAAATTGCAACGAAGTTAGGGTGTGTTAGTAAGAGACTATTAAACCTCTGGACAAGTTGGATAGGGCTGGGTGCTAGGTTGGACTGGATGATTTTGGAGGTCTCTTCCAACCTGGTTGATTCTATGATTAAGCTCAGAGATACCTTCTTTGGGGATAAATGACCTAGTGGAAGATAGAATAGAATAGAATAGAATAGAATAGAATAGAATAGAATAGAATAGGTTGGAAGAGACCTCCAAGGTCATCCAGTCCAACCTAGCACCCAGCCCTAGCCAGTCAAGGATAGCTCTTTATAGTCTGCTTTAGCAGTTCATTTGATCTAAGGAAAAGTCAAGGGAGTTGTGTAATACAACGATCAGAGCACTTTAATTTTTGACTGAAGAAGATTTTGGAAGTGCAGCTCATGTCTGAAAGAAACCACCCTGCTTTGAGGTACTTCTTACTTGTCCTGGAATGTTTGGTTTACTGATATTTTATGAATACTCTGAGAACTATGCAGAGTAAATAATTAACTTACGAATTCTGAAGTTGAATGAGTGATATGTATGGAAGCCTGGGAGCTTGAATGGACTCCCAGGGAACAGGACACATCAGGTTATCCTAAATGCCTGCTGTCACTGACCAGCTCCTCTTTTCTAGATATGACTCTATGCTAGTTTGAGCCTAGCTGGAATGTTCTGGTGAGAAGAATTAGATGATAGGCTGTGAAAAGGAAACAGTGGTGGTGTCTGCTGCACTCATAGGCTTGCTGAGATGGATAAGAGCAAGAATGAAAACATAGATAACAACAGTTGTTGTCTGGGCAGGTCTCTAACCTAACCTGCCATCTGTGTGACTAATCCACCTGTTTCCTAACCCCCTGGCTGACCCTCCAATCTACCTTGAGCATAAGGCAAAGATCTTGGGTGAGATAAAGAGGTGGGAAGAAGGTGGAAGGGTGGTTGAGAGCCCCTCCTGGGGACTCTGGTTTCCGGGAGGGCTGTTGTGTTTCTGTATTACCTTTTAACTTGTCTATTTCTGTATCTGTTGTAACTATCTGCTTGTATATTGTGCTACGCTGTAAATACAAAGCTTCATTCAATTTCCAGAACAGCTGAGTCGAGTCTGGGTGATTTTTACAAGGCTGGGGGGGGGGGCCAGGGAACACCCAAACCATCACAGACTGGAACATGGGAAAGAGGTCTAGGTACATGAGCAGCCAGGTTTTGAATTGAACATGTGCTCGGTGAGTATGATGCACTGCCACTTGTCAGGGCCTCATCAACTAGTTTAAAATTGCTGTTCTAGAGAGAGGTGGTAGTAGATTCTTAGGCTGTGGATTCAGTGGAATTAGTAGTGCCATTAAATATTGAATATTTAAACTGAAATATTCTGTTCAGTTATCATATAAAAATAACTTAATTCACCATGAAGTTGTCTTTGTGTTATTTTCTAGGAGAAAACATGTGGTGTAGTTTGAGAGGCACAGAAGTCACAGCTTGCTTTCTCTTTCAGCCTTTACTTGAGTGTTTCTGTATTACAATAGAGTTTGACCCTCTTCTGCCACACGTAGTAGACTTTGTAATGACATTAAAGCAACTTATGACCTACTTCTCCTTTCTTAACAACTGTGTCTTTTGTTGGATATCCTAAACTACGTCATTTTGTGCAAATGATCCTAATCTGTGTGCATTTTTCTAGTCTTATGCCTGACAGAGGCAGGATAAAACCTGCTTGAATTTGTCTAGAATCCATGAAATACAGTGTGGTATCTCTAGAGACTTGAGACTGCTGTGCATTGATGAGAGTTGAGTGAGCTGGGTGCAGTTCAGATGTTAAGACCTAGAGACTTGAGACTGCTGTGCATTGATGAGAGTTGAGTGAGCTGGGTGCAGTTCAGATGTTAAGACACATAAAAAGTAGGGTTATAAACAGCAGGCCTGACAGGGAAAGGTGTAAAAAAGGAGTTAATAAAAAAGGGGTTACTTACAGCCAGGAGGAAAGGGACCTGGGGGTACTNCTTGAAGGGAGGCTGTAGCCAGGTGGGGTTGGTCTCTTCCGCCAGGCAAGCAGCAACAGAACAAGGGGACACAGTCTCAAGTTGTGTTGGAGGAGGTCTAGGCTGGATGTTAGGAGGAAGTTGTTGTCAGAGAGAGTGATTGGTATTGGAATGGGCTGCCCAGGGAGGTGGTGGAGTCACTGTCCCTGGAAGTGTTGAAGAAAAGCCTGGCTGAGGCACTTAGTGCCATGGTCTGGTTGACTGGCTAGGGCTGGGTGCTAGGTTGGACTGGATGATCTTGGAGGTCTGTTCCAACCTGGTTGATTCTATTCTACTTGAAACATCTGGATTACAGGTGAGGTACTGCTTGTGAAAGTTGAATAAAGGCTAATAGTTTGTTTTGAAGAAATGTGTTTTCCAGGCAGCTCAAAGTGGGCTGGACAGGTAAACAACTGCTATGAATTGCAGATTGTTGATGGGTAACAAGGGGTCAGGCTGAGTTCAGTGCTTCTGAGTGATGCTAAAACTTGCACTGTTATAGTAGTGTTACTTTGTAGGGAACGTTTAGTCACATTATCGTTGTGTAATGTAATTACAAACAAGTGAAGTTCTGTGATGTTATGGTTGTATCTATGCTAATATCTACTTAAGTGCAGTAGAATAATTGATCTTGCTTCAAGTTTTCGAAGTGCCAACAACTTGGCTATAGGAGTACAATAAGCTTGGTAAGTTACATCCATACAACTTCTCCCATGCAGCCAGCAACAAAGCAAGGGCACACAGTCTCAAGTTGTGTCAGGGCAGGTCTAGGCTGGATGTTAGGAGGAAGTTGTTGGCAGAGAGAGTGATTGGCATTGGAATGGGCTGCCCAGGGAGGTGGTGGAGTCACCGTCCTTGGAGGTGTTGAAGAAAAGCCTGGATGAGGCACTTAGTGCCATGGTCTGGTTGACTGGCTAGGGCTGGGTGCTAGGTTGGACTGGCTGAGCTTGGAGGTCTCTTCCAACCTGGTTGATTCTATG
>WAAF01008831.1:98404-113687 GCA_013400475.1 Tricholaema leucomelas
TCCTTGGAGGTGTTGAAGAAAAGCCTGGATGAGGCACTTAGTGCCATGGTCTGGTTGACTGGCTAGGGCTGGGTGCTAGGTTGGACTGGCTGAGCTTGGAGGTCTCTTCCAACCTGGTTGATTCTGTGATATTTCCTACATGAAAACTTCCACTGAAATAGCAGCAGAATTTGTGGTGCTGCTGTAGCCAAATATAGCAATGCTTCACAGGGTACAGGGTAGGAGGGATGGTGAGCCGATGGTGTGATCGCCTTTTGTTGATTGAGAGTTAGCTGAAGGAGGGCAGCTGCCTGATTTTCCTTCTTCCTCCTCCTTTTCTGCCTCCATGCTGTTGTAACTTACTCTTTTCAGTGAAACTCAATCTTAAGCATTCATCTCGATGGTATTTCTCAAACTTGCCACAAATGCTTGAATATTTGCTACAGGAAAGCATCCTGAGCACAGTGTCATGAGCTGGGGTTAGGTACTGAATGTACTCCTGCACCTGGAACAAGATGTTTTTCACACTGGGCTTTCATTTTTGCACTACAGGGTGCAGACTTCAAAGTAACTGAGATAAACACTTGTTCAAAAATTGCATAGCAAGATTAATATGTGACAAGCACTTCAGAAGTGCTTTTTTGTTGGCTTTTATTTCTTTCCTACTGAAGCTTTTGCTTGTAGTGTTCACCTTGGCATTATTATCAGGCTCCAGTCCTTTTTCCTCTTCCATTTTTTCTGTGTAGCTTTTCCTCTTCCCTTTTTCCCTGTGTAGCTTTTTCCTCTTCCCTTTTTCCCTGTGTAGCTTTTTCCTCTTCCCTTTTTCCCTGTGTAGCTTTTTCCTCTTCCCTTTTTCCCTGTGTAGCTTTTTCCTCTTCCTTTTTTCCCTGTGTAGCTTTTTTCTCTTCCCTTTTTCCCTGTGTAGCTTTTTTCATCTTTCCTATTTTCTTCTTCTCAGTCACTGTTTACTTTCACCTAAATATTACCCTACAGCCTCTCATATGTCTTCTCTCTATATGGACATGGTAAAATATGAAGTCTTACTTGCATTTCATGTGCTGCAATTAGGATTTTTTCCTGTCCCATCTGTGCACTGTTAATGTTCAGGTGGATGTCTACATACAAATATTTCTAGAGCTTATTGCTGGCTTTTTTCAGAGGTTTCTTGGAACACAGGGAGAATAAGACTAACCAGATAGTGTAGATAACAGTATTTCTTCTGTGTTCCTGCATGGGACTGGCTGAGGGCACTGAGTGCACTGTCAGCAAGTTTGCTGATGACACAAAACTGGGTGGAGTGGCTGCCACAGCAGAAGGCTGTGCTGCCATTCAGCCAGACTTGGACAGGCAGGGAGAAAATGAATGAAATTCAGCAAGGACAAGTGGAGAGTCTTGCACCTGGGAAAGAACAACCCCAGGGATCAGCATAGGTTGGGACTGATCTGTTGGAAGGCAGCAAAGGGGAAAAGAATTTGGGGGTCCTAGTTGATGGGAGGTTGACCATGAGCCAGCAATGTGCTCTGGTGGCCACAAGGGCCAATGCCATTCTGGAGTATATTAAAAAGGCTGTGGCTAATAGGTCAAGAGAGGTTCTTCTGCTCCTCTACTCTCCCCTGGTGAGGCTGCATCTGGAGTACTGTGTCCAGTTTCGGGCCCCCTGGTTCAAGAGGGACATAGAACTGCTTGAGAGAGTCCAGTGCAGAGCCACAAAGATGATGAAGGGAATGGAACATCTCTGTTACGAAGGGAGCCTGAGGGAGCTGGGGCTGTGCTGCTTGAAGGAGAGGAGACTGAGAGGTTATGAATATGTAAAGGTGAGAGCCAGGCTCTGCTGGGTGATGCTTGAGGACAGAACAAGGGGCAGTGGGTGGAAGATGAGGCATAGAAGATTCCATGGAAACATGAGGAGAAATGTTTGCCCTGTAAGGAAAGCACTGGAACAGGCTGCCCTGGGGGTTTTGAAGTCTCCCTCTCTGGAGATAGATATTCAGGACCTGCCTGGACACGTTCCTGTGTAATCTGGTACAAATGATCCTGCTCTGGTAGGGGGGTTGGACTGGATGAGCTTTGGAGATCACTTCCAACCCCTGACATTGTGTCATTCTGTGATTCCAAGAAGGAAAACAGCTGTGATTCTTGTTACTGTTCTTCCTTAGGCAGGCTGCCGTGAGGCTAGGGCTAGCCAGCTATGTACAGGGCTCAGCAGTGTGCTGGTAACTTGTGGAGTCTCAGCTTGATAAACACAAACAACTACAGTTTTCATCTAGAAAGTGGTGTTTGTGTTGGGGGGATTTATTTTTTCTCTTCTGTAGTATCCTACTTTGATAGTTCAGGGAGTATTTGTCAGTTCTTGAAGCAAAAATGTGTGTCTGTCAGGATGCCTTTTGGTAAGAGTCTGGCAAGGGAGATTTGAGCTGGATGTGCAGTCATCTGGAGGACCTCTTGCATATTGGAAGATAGGAAAAAGTCCATAATTTAGAAAAACACCTATGTAAAAACCTGTGAACATGGAAAAATCCCTTCCCATTTGCTTAAAAGCATTTGGCCATTTGTTTGCTTTTTAAACATAGTTTTAAAAACACCTCTGGCTGTCTGAAATTCGTGTTTCTTGTGCTCCAGCAGAGGAAATCATAAACTTGCTTTGGATCTCTTATAGATATCAGCTGTCTTCAAATCATCACTTACAAATTTCAGAAGAAATAATTCTCTGTTTTTTGCCAAATGCACCTAATTGTCCTTTTGTAACAGTGTTGTATGTAGCTGCTGGCTGGCAATAAAATCATAGAATCAACCAGGTTGGAAGAGATTTCCAAGATCATCCAGTCCAACCTAGCACCCAGCCCTAGCCAATCAACCAGACCATGGCACTAAGTGCCTCATCCAGGCTTTTCTTGAACACCCCCAGGGATGGTGACTCCACCACCTCCCTGGGCAGCCCATTCCAATGCCAATCACTCTCTCTGCCAACAACTTCCTCCTAACATCCAGCCTAGACCTCCCCTGGCACAGCTTGAGGCTGTGTCCCCTTGTTCTGTTGCTGCTTGCCTGGGAGAAAAGACCAACCCCACCTGGCTATAGCCTCCCTTCAGGTAGTTGCAGACAGCAATGAGGTCTGCCCTGAGCCTCCTCTTCTCCAGGCTAAACAATCCCAGCTCCCTCAGCCTCTCCTCAGAGGGTTTGTGTTCTAGGCCCCTCCCCAGCCTTGTTGCCCTTCTCTGGACACCTTCCAGCACCTCAACATCTCTCTTGAATTGAGGAGCCCAGAACTGGACACAGCACTCAAGGTGTGGCCTGACCAGTGTTGAGTACAGGGGCAGAATAACCTCCCTTGTCCTGCTGGCCACACTGTTCCTGATACAGGCCAGGATACCATTGGTCTCCTGGCTACCTGGGCACACTGCTGGCTCATGTTCAACTTCTGTCTACCAGCACCCCCAGTTCCCTCTCTGCCTGTCTACTCTTCAGCCACTCTGTCCCCAGCCTGTAGCACTGCTTGGGGTTGTTTTTTGCACTGCTCCTAAGGGGAGCATTGCTATTTAGGAAGTGCTGCAGCTTTTGTTTTTTCAAGAGAGAAGGATTTGTGAGTGAGAATCTTCTGCAATTTGCAAAGAAACATAACCTTAAGCATTTGTGAGTTTTATCATAATGTGACTTTAATTCAAATGCCATCATTGAAGCCTTTCTTATTATGCCAGTCTCTGTTCAGCCCTAAGTGGAGGCAGAAAGTTGAGGCACAGCAGCACTTGACAGTGTGGGATGGTGTTTTGCATAGTGACTGAATAAGACATCTCTGTCAGTTTGACTTGATTGTTTTTTGAGTAATTCACTTTATTCTACACTGGTCTTGAAATCCTACAGGAGAAAGCATTCTTTCTGAGATAAAGTGGTACAGTTTTGCTTTCAGTATTGAACATGCAACCTTCATTTTTTTTTTCTGTAAAGTGACCTGGAACACAAACCCTAAGAGGAGAGGCTGAGGGAGCTGGGGGTGTGCAGCCTGCAGAAGAGGAGGCTCAGGGCAGACCTCATTGCTGTCTACAACTACCTGAAGGGAGGTTGTAGCCAGGTGGGGATTGGTCTCTTCTCCCGGGCAACCAGCAACAGAAGAAGGGGACACAGTCTCAAGCTGTGCCAGGGGAGGTCTAGGCTGGATGTTAGGAGGAAGTTGTTGGCAGAGAGAGTGATTGGCATTGGAATGGGCTGCCCAGGGAGGTGGTGGAGTCGCCATCCCTGGAGGTGTTGAAGCAAAGCCTGGATGAGGCACTTAGTGCCATGGTCTGGTTGACTGGACAGGGCTGGGTGCTAGGTTGGACTGGATGAGCTTGGAGGTCTCTTCCAACCTGGTCGATTCTGTTCTAAAAAAATGGCCAGGCCTTTCTGTAGTGACTGACTTTGAGAAATGCACCTGAAAACATGAAGGGGATTCTGCCACTTTGCAGTGGTGAGACCTAACCTTAAGTACTGCATCCAGCTCTGAAGCATTCAACACAGGAAGGACATGGACCTGATGGAGCAGGTCCAGAGGAGGCCATGAACATGACTGGAGGGCTAGAGCACCTCTGTGTTGAGGACAGGCTGAGGGAGCTGGAGGTTTTCAGTCTGGAGGAAAGAAGACTCTGGGGAAACATAATAGCAGCCTTCCAGTACTTGAAGGGGATCTCCAAGAAGGCTGCAGAGAGACTGTTTACAAAGGCCTGTGGTGAGAGGACAAAGGGCAATGGTTTGAAATTAGAGAAGAGTAGATTTAGATCGGATGTTAGGAACAAGTTCTTTACCATGAGGGTCATGAAATAGTGGAACAGGTTAACTGGGGAGGTAGTTAAGGCCCCATCCCTGGAGATACTCAAAGTCAGTCATAGAATCAGCCAGGTTGGAAGAGACCTCCAAGGTCATCCAGTCCAACCTAGCACCCAGCCCTATCCAATCAACCAGACCATGGCACTAAGTGCCACATCCAGGCTTTGCTTGAACACCTCCAGGGACGGTGACTCCACCACCTCCCTGGGCAGCCCATTCCAATGCCAGTCACTCTCTTTACCTGCCCTAGTGGAGGATGTCCCTGCTCATCGCATGGGGGCTGGATTAGATGACCTTTGGGGGTGCCTTCCACCCCAAACCTTTCAATGACTCTATATAAAGCTGTCATTTTACCTGTTGATGTGTTGTATATGCAGATCAATGTACTTTTGAATGCTTGGAGTTTTAAGTATTACTTTTGCTGCAATTTGTATTTTCTTAATAAAAGTTTTCAAATGAAATAAAAAGTAAAAATGCAAAACTACCTAAATTAAGTCAGACACAAACTTAGAACCATTTTTGAAAGGGGCTGTAGGAAGCTTGAGGGAGTATTTCTACTACTTCTGAGTTAATAACAACAGGAAAAATTTAAATTTTAAAATTTGAAGTGAAATTCTTTTGCAGTGAGAGAATATTTAAAGAAATATTTGCAGTCACATGAACAAACAGGAGAGCTCAAAAGGAGTTGTTATGGTAGCAGTTTTGATGTCCTTAAACACTGAAGAAATAATATCAGAAATACCAGTGTTAAAACTTTGTGTTCTTTCATTTGTGAAATGTCTGATTTCCTGGCCTGGAGCAGGAGCAGTGTGGCCAGCAGGACAAGGGAGGTTATTCTGCCCCTGTGCTCAGCACTGGTCAGGCCACACCTTGAGTGCTGTGTCCAGTTCTGAGCTCCTCAATTCAAGAGAGATGCTGAGGTGCTGGAAGGTGTCCAGAGAAGGGCAACAAAGCTGGTGAGGGGCCTGGAGCACAGCCCTGTGAGGAGAGGCTGAGGGAGCTGGGGGTGTGCAGCCTGCAGAAGAGGAGGCTCAGGGCAGACCTCATTGCTGTCTGCAGCTACCTGAAGGGAGGCTATAGCCAGGTGGGGTTGGTCTCTTCTGCCAGGCAACCAGCAACAGAACAAGGGGACACAGCCTCAAGTTGTGCCAGGGGAGGTCTAGGCTGGATGTTAGGAGGAAGTTGTTGGCAGAGAGAGTGATTGGCATTGGAATGGGCTGCCCAGGGAGGTGGTGGAGTTGCCATCCCTGGAGGTGTTCAGGCAAAGCCTGGCTGAGGCACTTAGTGCCATGGTCTGGTTGATTGGATTGGACTTTGGACTGGATGATCTTGGAGGCCTCTTTCAACCTGGTTGATTCTATGGTTCTAGTTGTTTCTCTAGATTCATTATGGATGTCTTTTTAGCAGTAGGGGAAGTGGAAATGATTGTGTTGATGCCGTCCAATATGTGAAGGGATCCTACAGGAAGGCTGAAGACTTTTTGTAAGGGTGTCTAGCAACAGGGCAAGGAGAGGGTGGTTCAAAGCTGGGGGAGAGTAGGTCTAGACTGGACAACAAGTTCTTCAGTACAAGGGTGGTGAGACTCTGGAATAGGCTGCCCAGGGAGATTGTGGCTGCCTTCTCCCTGGAGGTGTTCAAGACCAGGTTGGATGAGGCCTAGAGTAGCTGAACCTATTTGAGAGGTTTCCCTGCCTGTGGTGGGGAGGTAGGAGTAGATGAGCTCTAAGTTGCCTTCCAACCTAAACCATTCTGTGATTTGCAAAGATGCTAGAAGTCTGTGCTAGCTAGAGCCTAGCTGGGATATTTTGGTGAGAAGAATTAGACTATAGGCTGTGAATAGGAAACAAATATCATGTCTGCTGCACTCATAGGCTTGCTGTGATGGATAAGAACAAGAACACAAACTTAGATAGGGGAGTCTCTCACTGGGCTGCACTTTTCTAACCTGCTGCCTGACTAATCCTTCTGCTTCCTGACCCCTCTGGCCAACTCTCCAAACTCACCTTTAACAGAAGGCAAAGTCTGGGGTAAGGCAGAGGGGTGGGGAGAAGGTGGAAGGGAGGTTGGGAGCCCCTCCTGGGGACTCTGGTTTCTGGGAGGGCTGTTGTGTTTCTGTGTCATTTTTAACTTGTCTATTTCTGTCTACAGCTGTATCTATTGTAACTACCTGCTTGTCTCTTGTGCTAAGCTGTAAATAGAAAGCTTCATTCAACTTCCAGAGCAGCTGAGTCCAGTCTGGGTAATTTTTTTTTAAGCGTGGGGGGGGTGGGAAACAACCAAACCATCTCAAAGTCTATTGATACTTCTAAAAAAATCAGTGAAATAATTCTGAAGGACATTTTAAAGGAAGGCAATGAAAATACCTATTCCAAAGATATTTAACCTTTCAATTTGTTTTTACATCCTGTGTATGAGTTTTGAAAAAGAAGCAGAGGAAGCTGAGTTCAGCTGAACTGGTCAGTGAAAAGTTACCAGGAGGCTGGTGATGCTTTTGCCCTGCCTAGCAATTCTGCCACTTTTCTCTGGGAGGCTACTTCAAAGAGGTTTCTTTTAAGTGTATATGCAGCACGTGAAGTCTTTTTCATTAGAATCATAGAATCATCCAGGTTGGAAGAGACCTCCAAGCTCATCCAGTCCAACCTAGCACCCAGCCCTATGCAGTCAACCAGACCAAGGCTCTGTCTCTGCAGCAAGACATTCTCTTCTCACATTTCAGAGTTGGAACCTGCAGTTCAGTCTTTCCAAGAGTCTGAGGGATCCTCTTGTTTTCACTAATGAGTCTCCAATAAGCTCAGTAAGCAGTTGTTTATGATGTGAATCAGTTCAGCAGCCACTTCTCAGCCCTGCCTTGTTCCTACCACCGTTCTGGTGACCTTTAGGTTCAGTGAGTAAAGTTAATTACACACCTAATGACTCTGCAAACTTGTTTCCAGATACTGTGAACTGGGGCAAGGTCTGATTATAAACATAACCCCCCTCTTTCTGTGGCTGACATAAATAAAAGAGCATCCACAGCATATCTTCCTGTCCATAGTTGGCAAACTGTAGTAAAGATGAAGTTTGAGCCTGTTCCATATTCTTAAGTTCTAAATTAATAACCAAAACCAAGTTTGTATGTAATTACCTTCAGAGGGAGTTGTCCTTCTCTTCCTTTACTTTGTCTCTATATGCATTCTGTTAGTAGATTTAAACACACATAAAACAGGTGGTTTGTTTTTATTGTTGATTTGCTGTTTTGGGGTTTGGTTTGGTTTTTAGTTCAGAGTGTAGGCCAAGTTACTTGTTACAATTTTTAACTCCCAGTTTCCTGAGGTTGGTTTTGGTGTAGATTTGTTTGGCTTTTGTACAGTAATTCAGAGGGTTGTTGTTTAATGTTGTAGAGATACTGAAATTGTAACCTGGTATGAAAGGTATTTTCCCTAAAATGATAGAACATCTGAGGCTCATAATACTTGTAGGCAAGAAATGTTTCATGTTTGTTTGTTTTTCAAGCTTGTCAATTCTGTAATAGCTATTAAGGAATATACAGCAGAGATTTCCTGAAAGAAAAATTGCTTTATGAAGGCAAAAACACTCCTGATTGTAATGTTTTCATCCAATCCTACTCACAGAATCAACCAGGTTGGAAGAGACCTCCAAGATCATCTGCTCCAACCTAGCACCCAGCCCTGTCCAGTCAACCAGATCATGGCACTAAGTGCCCCATCCAGGCTTTGCTTGATAACCTCCAGGGACGGTGACTCCACCACCTCCCTGGGCAGCCCATTCCAATGCCAATCACTCTGACAACAACTTCCTCCTAACAGCCAGCCTAGACCTGCCCTGGCACAACTTGAGACTGTGTCCCATTGTTCTGTTGCAGATTGTCCGAGAGAAGAGACCAACCCCACCTGGCTACAACCTCNTGGCTGCTCTCCAATCACTCTGTCCCCAGCCTGTAGTGCTGCTTGGGGTTGTTGTGGCCAAAGTGCAGAACCCTGTGCTTGGCCGTGTTAAATCTCATCCCATTGGCCTCTGCCCACTGCCCCAGCCTGGCAATCTCCCTCTGCAGGGCTCTCCTGCCTTCCAACAGCTCTACACCTGCTCCTAACTTGGTGTCATCTGCAAACTCACTGCTGCTGGACTCAATCCCCTGGTCCAGATCATCAGTAAAGATATTGAAGAGGACTGTGCCCAGCACTGATGATACTGTGTAATGCTTGTCATGGAAATACCAGGGCAGAAGTGTCACAAGCGATGCTTTTATTTTCCCGTGCCGGCCTTTTTTAGTCTTTTTGTGATGTTACCAGCTCCCTGCTTGAAAGACTTAACTTTCAGCTGCAGCCTCAACACATGAAAGATTGAACTCAAAAAATAAGCACAAGATGAATCAAGCTACTCTTTCCTTCTTTCTTATTTACATTTTGAATGAGCACCTACCAGAAGACTATGCAAATTATCATTGGGTTTTCTGAGTCAGTTTTCTGCAGCAGTCTGCTAAACATGGCTATTTTGCAACAATGGAATTAAATGTGCAACTGCTACACCAAAAGATTCTTTTTTGTTTTTTAAGTAGGTGACAGTGGTTGTGCTAGTTGGAAGCTAGCTAGAATGTTTTGGTCAGGCCACACCTTGAGTGCTGTGTCCTGTTCTGGGCTCCTCAATTCAAGAGAGATGTTGAGGTGCTGGAAGGTGTCCAGAGAAGGGCAATGAAGCTGGTGAGGGGCCTAGAACACAAACCCTATGAGGAGAGGCTGAGGGAGCTGGGGGTGTGCAACCTGGAGAAGAGGAGGCTCAGGGCAGACCTCATTGCTGTCTACAACTACCTGAAGGGAGGTTGTAGCCAGGTGGNAATTAGATTGCAGACTGTGAAAGGGAAACAGTGATGATGTCTGCTGCACTCAAAGGCTTGCTGAGATGGTTAAGAACAAGAACATAAACATAGATATCAGAGTTGTTGTCTGGGCTTTGGGCTGAACTTTCTAATCTAACCTGCCCTCTGTGACTAATTCACCTGCTTCCTAACCTTCCCTGGGTGACTCACTAGGCTACTTTGAGCATGTGGCAATGTCTTGAGTAAGGTAGAGGGGCTGGGGGAAGGTGGAAGGACATGGATGAGGCACTTAGTGCCATGGTCTAGTTGAGTGGATAGGGCTGGGTGCTGGGTTGGCCTGGATGATCATGGAGGTCTCTTCCAACCTGGGTGATTCTATGATTACAGTCTCACAGTATCACCAAGGTTGGAAGAGACTTCATAGATCATCAAGTCCAACCTGTTACCTCAGAGCTCAAGGCTAGACCATGGCACCAAGTGCCACGTCCAATCCTGCCTTGAACAGCTCCAGGGACGGCGACTCCACCACCTCTATGATTCTATATGATTCTATGACAGTTGAGAGCCCCTCCTGGGGACTCAGGTTTCTGGCAGGGCTGTTGTGTTTCTGTATTACTTCTTAACTTGTCTGTTTCTGTATATACTGTAACTATCTGCTTGTCTGTTGTGCTAAGCTGTGAATATAAAGCTCCATTCAATTTCCAGAGCTTCTGAGTCTAGTCTGGGTGATTTTACAAAGAGAGGGGGGAACAGCTGAACCATCACAGTGGGAGTCATTTTTCCACTGCATCCAGCTTTGCATATCCACAACTTTTTCTGGCCATGGTATTGAAGAGCATGCTTCTGGACTTTGTATTGCATGGCTCCACATTGTTTTTCACTACGTATAGGTAGTTGTATCAATTAAATATCACCTGAGGAAAAGAAAGTTCTAGTATGTTTACTGTAAAAAGATGAAATTTGAAGATGAAGATAACGACTACCTAATAAAGATAAAATACATGCAATTACTTACAGATCCCCCCCACCCCGAACATATGTACCTTTAAAAGTACCCATCCATCAATATTTACAATATGCTGTTTCATGTGGTACCAGAACAGAACCAGCCAGGTTGGAAGAGACCTCCAAGATCATCCAGTCCAACCTAGCACCCAGCCCTGTCCAGTCAACCAGACCATGGCACTAAGTGCCTCATCCAGGCTTTGCTTTAACACCTCCAAGGACGGTGACTCCACCACCTCCCTGGGCAGCCCATTCCAATGCCAATCACTCTCTCTGCCAACAACTTCCTCCTAACATTCAACCTATACTTCTCCCAGCACAACTTGAGGCTCTGTCCCTTTGTCCTATTGCTGGTTGCCTGGCAGAAGAGCCCAACCCCACCTGGCTACAGCCTCCCTTCAGGTAGCTGTAGACAGCAATGAGGTCTGCCCTGAGCCTCCTCTTCTCCAGGCTGCACACCCCCAGCTCCCTCAGCCTCTCCTCATAGGGTTTTGCTCCAGGCACCTCACCAGCTTCATTGCCCTTCTCTGGACACGTTCCAGCACCTCAACATCTCTGTTGAATTGAGGAGCCCAGAACTGGATGAAGAACTGAAGTGTCCCATACACTCCTATTTGAAGTCATACCTTACATATCAGTGAATATTTAGGTTGAAGTGCAGGTTGTTTGGAAACTAATTTTTTAAATCAGAGGAAACAAAACAACTAATCTTATTTTTTTAGAATTATTCTACTACCAGTCTGTGTTCAGCTATGCCTTACAAAGTCAGAGCATCATTCTCTGCATCTTGTTTACTAGGTCTGTCCCCCATTCTGTGTGGAGGCAAATTAGCTACACATCTGAAATGACTGATCTCTGTTTTCTCCCTAGTTTTTAATAGGAAATCTTGGGCTGTGATCATATAGGCACTAGGGTGACATTTCTCAACAGTCCTGGCTCACTGGAGAGGTACCCAAAGACTGGAAGCTGCCAGTGTGATGCCCATCCACAAGAAGGGCCAGAAGGAGGAACTGGAGAACTACAGAGCTGTCTGCCTGACCTCAGTGCCAGGCAAGGGCATGGAACAGGTCATCTTGAGTGCCATCACACAGCACTTACAGGATGGCCAAGGGATCAGGCCCAGCCAGCATGGGTTTAGGAAGGGCAGGTCCTGCCTGACTAACCTGATCTCCTTTTATGGTCAGGTTCCTGCCTGGTGAATGTGAGGCAGGCTGTGGATGTAGTCTACCTGGACTGCAGCAAGGCCTTTGACACTGTCTGCCACAAGCAGCTCCTGGCACAGCTGGCAGCTCAGTGACAGCTGTATTAACTCTGATATGGGTCACGAACTGGCTGGAAGGCCAGGCCTAGAGAGTGGTGGTGAATGGTGCCACATCCAGTTGGCAGCTGTCACTAGTGGTGTGCCCCAGGGATCAGTGCTGGGCACAGTCCTGTTCAGTATCAAGAGAGACGTTGAGATACTGGAATGTGTATTGAACACAATCCTGTTCAATATCTTTATTGATGATCTGGACCAGGGGATTGAGTCCAGCATCAGTAAGTTTGCAGATGACACCAAGCTAGGAGCAGGTGTGGAGCTGTTGGAGGGTAGGAGAGCCCTGCAGAGGGACCTGGCCAGGCTGGATGGGTGGGCAGAGGCCAATGGGATGAGATTGAACAAGGCCAAGTGCAGAGTTCTGCACTGTGGCCACAACAACCCCAAGGAGCACTACAGGCTGGGGACAGAGTGGCTGAGAGCAGCCAGGAAGAAAAGGGCCTGGAGCACATCCCTGTGAGCAGAGGCTGAGGGAGCTGGGGGTGTGCAGCCTGGAGAAGAGGAGGCTCAGGGCAGACCTCATTGCTGTCTACAACTACCTGAAGGGAGGTTGTAGCCAGGTGGGGTTGGTCTCTTCTGCCAGACAACCAGCAACAGAACAAGGGGACACAGTCTTCACAGAGAGAGTGATTGGCACTGGAATGGGCTGCCCAGGGAGGTGGTGGAGTCACTGTCCCTGGAGATGTTGAAGGAAAGCCTGGATGAGGCACTTAGTGCCATGATCTAATTGACTGGCTAGGGCTGGGTGCTAGGTTGGAGTGGATGATCTTGGAGTTCTCTTCCAACCTGGTTGATTCTGTGATTCATGCACCACCTGAACCCTGTTATTGTTTTGATGGAACTATTTTTACTGTAAATGAAGATGAGCTAATATGAAACTCCTTTTGATCTTTTGATTTCTTTTGATTGAAATATGTGAGAAACAGACCAAATATATTTTTATTACTTGGCTTTCAAAGTATCTTCATAATAGTTGGATTTAAAATATTTTGGTTTCTACTGAGTGTTGCTTTTTCAGTATTAATTTGCTTTAGGATCTCCCTATTAATTTTTTGGTCAGAATAATAGAGAGGAGGCTGAAGGAAGGTTGGGAAAGGATCATTCTCACCTTCCTTGTGAGGAGGGTCCTGCCTTTCACCTTTCTTCTGTTTCTTCCATCCCTTTAAAGCCTGTGAACTTAGAGCAGGTTCACCCATCCTTCCTTTGCTGACCTAGGGAAACTGAAGCCCTGTAAGCACATGGAAAGGGAAACTCTGCTTCTGCAGCCTCTAGCTCTGCTGATCTGATTTTGGTGTGTAAGTAGCTTCATTCTGGTGGTCTGTTTTAAAGGACCTTATGAACAACTTCCTGACCCTAAATAACACCCTTCTGAAATGCTCCCATAGCCTTTTGTGCACATCCTGTGCTTTCTTACACCTTGCTCTTTTTATCATGTCTGTAAGTTACTGCTCCAGCTGACCTAATGCAACCACTTGAATTAGATACGTGTATTTTCCTTACAAAAGTTCAGTTCTCTCTCATTCTTTTCAAACATCACTTTTTTCCCCTTATATTAATAAAAAAGCATGTGGAAAGAAGACAGATGTGGATGTTTTTGTCAGTGATTGCCTCTGGTTGTAAATCAACATTTTACTTTGTGAGAAAGTTCATTTGCCCTCTGCTGGTTTTGCCTGTTCAGCAGACACCCAGCATAGTTATTACCTTATCTGGAAGACTGGGTCACTGTCCAAACAGTACAGCTGGTATTGTTGAGAAATTCTCTATTCATTTTTCTTTCCAACAGAGGTTAAATGTTTTATCTGCAAGAGAGATGAGAGGCACAATGGAATGCTTTTTAGAGGAGCAGTATAGAACCAACACCAACACACAGCAGCAGCGAAGTGTAACTGACAATGCATATCCCAGGAGATACGGTTACGCTCTGGGGAATTCATTCCCGTGCTGTGATCTCTCAGTTCTTATCTCTTGTAGTTATTGACATAATTACAAGGGTTTAATAACAAGTACTGCTTACATCAAACATTAAAACCCAGAAATCACTAGAATCACTAAGACTGGAAAAGATCTTTAAGGTGCAGTCCCAACTGTAAGTGTAAGGTCCAGCATCTGGGTCAGCGCAATCCCAGGCACAGCTCCAGGCTGGGTGGTGAATGGCTGAGAGCAGCCCTGAGGAGAAGGACCTGGGGGTCTGGGTTGATGAAAAGCTCAACATGAGCCTGCAGTGTGCACATGCAGCCCAGACAGCAACCCTGTGCTGGGCTGCATCAAGAGCAGTGTGGGCAGCAGGGCAAGGGAGGGGATTCTGCCCCTTGGCTCTGCTCTCCTCAGACCCCACCTGCAGTACTGTGTGCAGTTCTGGAGCCCCCAGCACAAGAAGGACATGGAACTGCTGGAGCCAGTCCAGAGGATAGCCACGAAGATGCTCAGAGGGCTGCAGCAGCTCTGCTATGAGGACAGGCTGAGAGAGTTGGGGCTCTGCAGCCTGGAGAAGAGAAGGCTTCGAGGAGACCTTAGAGTGGCTTTGCAGTATCTGAAGGGAGCCTACAGGAAGGCTGGGGAGGGACTATTGACAAGGTCTGGTAATGTCAGGACGAGGGGGAATGGGTTTAAGCTGGAAGAGGGGAGATTTAGACTGGATGTTAGGAGGAAGTTCTTTACAGTGAGGGTGGTGAGACACTGGCACAGGTTGCCCAGGGAGGTTGTGGCTGCTTCCTCCCTGGAGGCATTTAAGGCCAGGCTGGATGAGGCCTTGAGCAAGCTGCTCTAGTGGGAGGTGTCCCTGCCTATGGCAGGGGGTTGGAGCTGGATGATCCTTGAGGTCCCTTCCAACCTAAACCATTCTATGATTCTATGTAACCCAGCTGTCATGAGCACTACGCCGTATCCTCAGGTACCACATCTACAGCTTCTTGAATGCCTCCGGAGGCAGTAACTCCACCACCTCTCTGAGCATCCTGTTCCAATGCCTCATCACTCAGTAAAAAAGTTTTTCCTGATCTCCCATCTAAAGCTCCCCTGCACAGCTTAAACACAGTTTCTCTCCTCTTAGAATCATAGAATCAGTCAGGGTTGGAAGGGACCACAAGGATCAGCCAGTTCCAACCCTCCTGCCATAGGCAGGGACACCCTACCCTAGAGCAGGCTGCCCACAGCCTCATCCAGCCTGGCCTTAAACACCTCCAGCCATGGGGCCTCAACCACCTCCCTGGGCAACCCAGTCCAGGCTCTCACCACTCTCATGCTCAACAGCTTCCTCCTCACCTCCACTCTGAACCTACCCACTTCCAACTTTGCTCCCTTGCCCCCAGTCCTGGCACTCCCTGATAATCTGAGAAGTCCTTCCCCAGCTTTTTTGTAGCCCCCTTCAGATCCTG
>WAAF01008831.1:131604-144841 GCA_013400475.1 Tricholaema leucomelas
CTGTGCCACACAGCTTGGTGTCATCTGCAAACTTGCTGAGGGTGCACTCAATTCCTCTGTCCATATCACTGACAAAGATGTTACAGAGCACTGGTCCCAGCACTGACCCCTGAGGAACACCACTTGGCACCGGTCGCCAGGTGGACATTGTGCCCTTGATCACCACTCTCTGCATGCCACCATCCAGCCAATATCTTGAACTGATTGCCAGTCAATATGGCAGTCTTGGCTCAGGTGTTCATAAAGCAATGGTGAATATATTTTGGCTCAGATGTTCATAAAGCAATGGTGAATATATTTTCAACATGTACTGAAACTTCTAAAGGTGCTGTTTTAATGTGAACAGTTATGTCATGTATGGCTTCATTTCAAGAGAAGTGAACTTTGAAGAGTTTGGAAGTGCAAGCAAAGAACCACATGTGCTGGTTTGGGTGTTCCATGACCCTCCACACTTAAAATCACCCAGACTAGGCTCAGTCAATCTGGAAACTGAATGAAGCTTTATACTTACAGCTTAGCACAATATACAAGCAGGGATTTACAATATATACAGAAACAGACAAAAAGTAATACAGAAACACAACAGCCCTCCCAGAAACCAGAGTCTCCAGGAGAGGCTCTCAACCACCCTTCCACCTTCTCCCCACCCCTCTACTTTACCCCAGACTTTGCCTTACATTCAGGGTGAGTTTGGAGGGTCAATCAGGGGGATTAGGAAGCAGAAGGATTAGTCAGGCAGGTTAGAGAAGTGTATACAGCCCAAAAAGCCCAGACAGAGACCCCAACTGCCTTACCTGGGTTTGTGTTCTTGTTCTTATCCATCTCAGCAAGCCTATGAGTGCAGCAGCCATCACCATTGTTTCCTTTTCACAGCCTATGGTCTAGTTCTTCTCACCAGAATATCCCAGCTAGGCTCAAACTAGCACAGCATTGTACTCTGCAGTGGAGTTTATGTGGGTTTGTTCTGGAGCACTGATCAGGGCCTTAAAGCAAATAGTGATGGAAGAAGAGCAGAGCATCTTTTCCTTTCAAATCAGAAAACAAATGTCAGAGCAGCAGTGTTTAAAGATATATGTTCAACCTTCATAAAGAATTGTACAACTACAATGCAGCAATACAGCACATAGATGGCATTAGAAACATCTTGGTAAGAGAACTCTAAAGGTTGGAAGGGACCTCCAGAGATCATTGTGTCCAACCCGCCCTGTGAAGACAGGATCACCCAGGGTAGTTCACACAGGAATGCATCCAAGCAATCTTTGAAAGTCTCCAGAGGAGACTCCACAACCTCGCTGGGCAGCCTGCTCCAGGGCTCTGTCACCCTCACACTAAAGAAGTTTCTCCTCCTGTTGAGGTGAAACCTTCTGTGTTCCAATTTGTAGCTGTTGCTCTTTGTCCTATTGCTGCTGACCAGCAAGAGGAGATTGGCCCCAGGTGATTGACACCCACCCCTCAGGTATCTGTATGCATTGATCAGATCCCCTCTCAGTCTTCTCCAGACTAAATGGCCTCAGGGCTCTCAGTCTCTCTTCAGAGGGGAGATGTTCAAGTCCCCCGCTCATCCTTGTGGCTCTCCACTGGACTCTCTCCAGCAGGTCCCTGTCTCTCCTGAACTGGGGAGCCCAAAACTGGACACAGTATTCCAAGTGTGGCCTAACCAGGGCAGAGTAGAGGGGGAGAAGAACCTCTATACTTGATGCACCCCAGAATGCCATGTACACTTTTCAAGTTTTGGATGAGTTCTCACATTAAAACCTTCTAATTTCTTCACTTGGAAAAAGATAAGATTAGAAAGGGATTTTAGAGCTAACCTATATATATATGTATATATATATGATAAATTCTTAAGGAAGACAGAAATAAACATAAGTTGCAAAACTAAACTGTCTTGTTATGGCTTAATTTTTATTGCAAGTTATTATTTCAGTGTTAAGCTGGAAAGAAATCCCTCAAGCTTTGTAATTAAGTCTTTCACATTAGTATACTTGTATCCCTTATTTACACAGGCTGAGCTTTGATGGACTAAAACATAGATAACCATTCCACACTCCCTGAGTTAGCTGTAATACCTCCAGAGTCTTCTGATTCTGGTAACAGTCTTCTCTTCATTACTGATAGTTTGTGCCAGGAAAATCTGACTATGACACAAGAATTAATTTATATAAACTTTAGGGGTATTAATATCAACAAAGCTTTATCATACTTTATTTGGCAAGCTGGACTTTAAGCTCTTTTCCTTAGAGTTGGATCTCTACATTCCAGGCTTCTTCTGTCTCTTTTTTTCCCCCTTATTCGTGGGGGTACTGGTAGATAGTAGCTGAAGATGAGCCAGCAGTGTGCCCAGGTGGGCAAGAGAGCCAATGGCATCCTGGCCTGTATGAGGAACGGTGTGGCCAGTAGGACAAGGGAGGTTATTCTTCCCCTGTACTCAGCACTGGTCAGGCCTCACCTTGAGTACTGTGTCCAGTTCTGGGCTCCTCAATTCCAGAGAGATGTTGAGGTGCTGGAAGGTGTCCAGAGAAGGGCAGCAAAGCTGGTCAAAGGCCTGGAACACAAACCCTCTGAGGAGAGGCTGAGGGAGCTGAGGGTCTTTAGCCTGCAGAAGAGAACGCTCAGGAGTGACCTCATTGCTGCCTACAACTACGTGAAGGGAGGTTGTAGCCAGGTGGGGTTGGTCTCTTCTGCCAGGCAACCAGCAACAGAACAAGGGGACACAGTCTCAAGTTGTGCCAGGGGAGGTCTAGGCTGGATGTTAGGAGGAAGTTGTTGGCAGAGAGAGTGATTGGCATTGGAATGGGCTGCCCAGGGAGGTGGTGGAGTCACTGTCCCTGGAGGTGTTCAAGCAAAGCCCGGATGAGGCACTTAGTGCCATGGTCTGGCTGACTGGCTAGGGCTGGGTGCTAGGTTGGACTGGATGATCTTGGAGGTCTCTTCCAACCTGGTTGATTTTATGATTCTCTGGTTAATGTAGTGTTCTAGTGCCAAATCTTCAGATTATAAGGAGCATTGTAAAATGTAAGTGTCCAATATTTTGAGGTACTGGAAACTGATTCCTGTTCTGTTGGGACATTTGAAATGTTTTCCTGAAACTGACATTCTGTTTTATTGATGATGTTAGAATACAGTTAAATCTGAAGCTGAAATCTCCTAAAGGACTGAGAAACAAATTATTATGAGGTTAGTCATCGTAAATTGGTACTTTGAATGTTAGATGTGAGAACACTGTGTGAAAACATTGAATACTTTCTAAATTAACTGCTTCTATCTTGTATGGGTAGGTGGAAGTGGAAAGATGTATTTATAGTAGGGCCAAAACCATTGGGGATTGAACTCCACGTTGCTCCATACAGCACAGACCTAGCATCCTAGTCCAAGTGTGCCATTTAAATGAGTGAAACAGAAGTGAGGTATAAGATTATGATACTCAAGCAAGTAGAGTGACAACAATTGTTGAATCACCGCTGTGACATTTTCTGCATGTTTATCAGGGAGGGCTTGAGGTACACAGGCAAAGGAGAGGAAGAAATGTGGACAGAAATAAGAAAGCAGAATCACAGAATCATAGAATCAGCCAGGTTGAAAGAGTCCTCCAAGCTCATCCAGTCCAACCTAGCACCCTGCCCTATCCAGTCAACTAGACCATGGCACTTATGAGCCAGCAGTGTGCCCAGGTGGCCAGGAAGGCAGTGGCATCCTGGCCTGCATGAGGAACAGTGTGGCCAGTAGGAGGAGGGAGGTTATTCTGCCCCTGTACTCAACACTGGTCAGGCCACACCTTGAGTACTGTGTCCAGTTCTGGGCTCCTCAATTCAAGAGAGATGTTGAGGTGCTGGAAGGTGTCCAGAGAAGGGCAACAAGGCTGGTGAGGGACCTGGAACACANTGGGTGCTAGGTTGGACTGGATGATCTTGGAAGTCTCTTCCAACCTGGTTGATTCTATTCTATTCACTAAGTGCCCCATCCAGTCCTTTCTTGAACACCTCCAGAGAAGACAACAGTAGCATAAGCAGTCAGTGAAACTTAGGTAGGAGAAGCAAAGAACAAAGAGGGAATAAGGCAAATGGAAAGTCATAGCTCTGGAAGGGAAACTCTTGCTTCAGCTCATTGTGGTTACCGAACTCCCTGGCTGGGTTCTCTAAGTTAATTATTTCTCTGTGCTGAGCCTATACTGTTAACCAGGACTAAATGTTTTCTTCTGTAGTTCCAATTAGCTATTGCATGCCAACATACCTCCTACTGTTACATTTTCCTGGTCATTAGCCATCTACTAAAATACAAACTGACTGAGAAGGCTGTGGAAACTGTCTGGGGAGGCTGTGGAACCTTTTGAGACCTAACTCAAATGCTGAGCAGCCTGGTCTGTGTGCAGTATTGACCCTTCTTTGAGCAGGAGGTTAGAATCACTCATCGAATCAGTCAGGGTTGGAAAGGACCACAAGGATCATCTAGTTCCAACCTCCCTGCCATGGGTAGGGACACCCTACCCTAGAGCAGGCTGGCCTTAAACCTCAGCCAGCGTGGCCTTAAACACTTCCAGGGATGGAGCCTCAACCACCTCCCTTGGCAACTCATTCCATCCTCTCACCACTCTCATGCTGAACAACTTCCTCCTCAGGTCCAGTCTGAATCTCTCCGCTTCCAGCTTTGCTTCCTTCCCCCCACTCTTGTCACTCCCTGATCTCCTAAAAAGTCCCTCCCCAGCTTTTTTGTAGGCCCCCTTCAGATACTGGAAGGCCACAAGAAGGTCACTTGGGAGCCTCCTCTTCCCCAGACTGAACAGCCCCAACTCTTTCAGTCTGTCCTCATAGGAGAGGTTGAATGGGGTGACCTTTCAAGGTCACGTTCAAACCAAGTGATTCTCTGCTTCTCAGCATGTTTAATAGTGGATAACAAACACAAGCTACATGTATGAGTACTGTGGGCAAATAGTGGACCTAACTACGGTACAGAGAGGGAGTGAAGGGCAAAACACTGAGGAACAAATAATAAAATGCTCTTGGGGGGAGTTGACTGTCAGGTGTTTTTCAAAAGAAATTCAGCAGTGTTGTAGAGGCAAAGAAACTGTGAATGAAAAATGCAAATTAAAGTCTTGTAAATATATTTGCAGATAAGACCAAAGCCTTGGCAGCTGTAACCAATAACTCAAACACCACAAGCACGCAGTCAGCATCGGTAGCGGTGACAGCGCCTTCAGTAGCTGTCGGGCAAGGAGCACCTCCATCACCTGTCAAGAAGGTAAAATAAGATGCCTTTCTTGTGATTTTTAAGTTCCTGTTCTTCTGTAAAAGCATACACTGTTTGATTTGTCTATAAAAAGCAGATTGGATTATCCACTTTGCTCATGAAAAGATGCAGAGATTCCTCAAATGTTTTCTGTGAAATCTGTGTTGATTTCTTTTAAATGGTTTAAAACCTGAGATGGGCCACGAGGGTGAGAGAAGGGCCATGAGGACAATCAGAGAGCTGGAGCACCTCTCCTATGGAGAAACACTGAGATTGGGGTTATTCAGCCTGGAAAAGAGAAGGCTTCAAGCAGACCTTATTGTGGCCTTTCAGTATCTGAAGGGGGCTACAAGAAAGCTGGGGAGGGACTTCTTAAGGTGTCAGGTAGTGATAGGACTGGGGAGAACGGAGCAAAAGTAGATGTAGGTAGATTCAGATTGGATGTTAGGAAGATGTTCTTCAGCATGAGGGTGGTGAGACACTGAAACAGGTTGCCCAGGGAGGTGGTGGAAGCCTCATCGCTGGAAGTTTTTAAGGCCAGGCTGGATGAGGCTGTGAGCAACCTGATGTAGTGTGAGATGTCCTTGCCCATGGCAAGGGGGTTGGAGCTGGATGATCCTTGAGGTCCCTTCCAGCCCTATCAGTTCTGTGATTCTGTGAAATTCTAAACAGAGATCTAAAATGCAGAAGTGTGAAATAGCTGGGCACAAGGTTCTTTTTTAAAAGGCAAGAATCTCTTGCAGAGTGAGTGAAGCTCTTGTTTTTCTGAAGTTAAATTATGTGGTTTGAAAATCTCTTCTGTGCCAAACTTCTACAGAACTTTTAGGAACTTCTTGAGTCTTTCTGTGCCTGTATTTGTGATGCAAATAGGCAAGGCTCATAGGCATGACTTACTGTATTTTTAGGAGTCCTTAGAAGCATTCAGCTAGTGCTCAGGCATACAAATTGAAAACAATACCTGAAATAAGAAGCAGAAAATGCTGTAGATGTCTGTGGTGGTTTGGGTGTTCCCTGCCCCCCTACACTTTAGAAATCACCCAGGCTAGACTCAGCCAGCTCTGGAAATATGAATGAAGCTTATATTTACAGCTGGCACAATAGACAAGCAGATAGTTACAGTATATACAGTTATAGACAGAAATAGACAAGGTAAAAGGTAATACAGAAACACAACTCCCCTCCCAGAAACCTGAGTCTCCAGGAGGGGCTCCCAACCACCCCTTCACCTTCTCCCTACCCCTCTCAACCTTACCCCAGTCCCAAGGAAGAATGGAGGTTTGGCCAGGGGGGTTAAGAAGCAAAGGTGGATCAGCCAAAGAAAATGGAGGGTGAGGTTAGAGAGTAAGATGCAGCTCAGCCATCAGCCCAGCAGCAGCCCAGAGCTCCCCAGCAGGCAAAGAGCGAAGAGAGCAAAGTGACTTTATCTATGTTTCGCTTTCCTTTTTTACACATCTCAGCAAGACCATGAGCGAAGTAGACATCATCACTGTTTTCATTTCACAACCTATGATCTAGTCCTTCTCACCAAGACATCTAGCTAGGCTCAAACTAGCACACTGGTCCTAAGAGGTGCTTTACATAAAGAATTGTGATTGATGTCCGTTGTGGGAGATGGACGGACAAAGCTCCACAGAGCGATATCAGCAGAGCGATGCCACAGGGACTCCATGATTCAGCCTGAATCCTACCGGAGACCTTTATTGTTTGTTCTGACTCCATTTGTATAGCCTTGAGCATGGAGCACACATCTACACATTAGCATAACCTAGGCAAGCACAGCCCAGTGTCGTGGTTCAGCGACAGAAATTAAACTCTCAAATGAAATGGGAGAAAAAATACAGAATTCTATTTAGAGAGAAATCCATTACAGAGCAATTACTGCATCCATGGCAGACACCCTTGAATTTTTTCCCCATCCCCAAAACTAAATCTAATACTTCTCAGTACTCCAATACTTCCCCCCCCCCCCACCAATGCCTCTGCCATCCAAAGAGGCCTAAACAAGCTCGATAAAGTGGCTCCTGCCATACGCACAGGGCGGGAGGAAGAGGAAAGGAGAACAAACTGATCTTGTTGTGAGTTTATAAGGAGATAGCAGAATTATGGGATTGAATAACAGTCTTTTAGTGCCCAGAAAATTTTTAACCCTATAGTCTCAACCTATAAGGTTTAACCCTATAGTCTCAACCTAAAAGACTGGACACCCAGTATTCTACATGCATCACACCTTGTTTTTCTTCATTAACCAGATGTCCACTATCTCTTGACCTCATTGCTGTCTACAACTACCTGAAGGGTGGGTGTAGCCAGGTGGGTTTTGGTCTCTGCTCCCAGACAACCAGCAACAGGACAAGGGGACACAGCCTCAAGTTGTGCTGGGGGAAGTATAGGCTGGATGTTAGGAGGAAGTTGCTGGCAGAGAGAGTGATTGGCATTGGAATGGGCTGCCCAGGGAGGTGGTGGAGTCACCGTCCCTGGAGGTGTTCAAGCAAAGCCTGGATGAGGCACTTAGTGCCATGGTCTGGTTGACTGGACAGGGCTGGGTGCTAGGTTGGACTGGATGATCTTGGAGGTCTCTTCCAACCTGGCTGATTATATTTTATTCTATTATTTTTTCCCCCACGGGAGGCATCCTGAAGCTGTGGGAACCAAGGTCAGAATGCTCAGTCTGCTTGTTATTATTCCTTTGCACATTGCATTCCCACAGATGTCTGCAAGACTTCTCTCCAAAACTCATCAGAGCAAAAGAGGAGTTGGGGCTGTGACTAATTTTCCCATGCTGAACTTTGTGGTGAGGCAGGCATTTGGATTGCAGGGTGATCTTCTGACACTCATCTAAAGAGCTCCTCTTGGCTCAGTAAGGAATTACTGTCCTTTGTCATGGGAGATGCGTTTGCATCACTCAGGAGCTGTGCAGAACTCAAGGCCCACAGGTTGTCCACACAAAACACAGCAAATGCATGAAGGAGGGAAGACATTGTGGGTGATTGCTGGTTTGCTAACTGTAGCTGACTGGAGTGAACTCAGATCTGGTGTGAATGTCAATGCAAGGGAATAGGCCTCTTTTGTTTTTTGAAATCACTTGAGCAACACCAGCATTTGTGATCAGTTTCACTGATGTGCTCTGCACTCATTTTTTCTTCCTGTACTTACTTATTTTTGCACACTGGAGATTCAAAGATATCTAACACTTTAAACACTTCATTTTCCTGAACTTTACTTTGTCTGAACTTTATCTTGACATTAAAAGTTTCCTAGATTCAGAATCAATTTGCTGTATATTATGCAATATATATGGATAGGAAGTTAGCCATGGCACAGCAATGTGCCTTTGTGGCCAAGAAGGCCAATGGGATCCTGGGGGGTATTAGGAAGAGTGTGTCCAGCAGATCAAGGGAGGTTCTCCTCCCCCTCTACTCTGCCCTGCTGAGACTCCATCTTGAATGTTGTGTTCAGTTTTAGGCTCCCCAGTTGAAGAGGGACAGGGATCTGCTGGAGAGAGTACAGCAGAGGGCTACGAGGATGATGAGGGGACAGGAGGGCACTGCCTGATGAGGAGAGGCTGAGAGACCTGGGATTTTTTAGTCTGGAAAAGAGAAGACTGAGAGGGGATTTGATAAATGTTTATAAGTATCTGAGGGCTGGCCAGGAGTGGGGGGAACAGGCTCTGCTCACTGCTCCCTGGGATAGGACAAGGAGCAATGGGTGTAAATTGCAGCAAAAGAGGCTCTGCCTCAACACAAGGGGGAACTTCTTTCCTGTAAGGGTCCCAGAGCACTGGCACAGGCTGCCCAGAGAGGTTGTGGAGTCTCCTTCTCTGGAGCCTTTCAAGGCCTGTCTGGATGTGTTCCTCTGTGATCTGTGTTAGATAGGATTGTCCTGCTGTGGCAGGGGGGTTGGACTGGATGATTTCCTTGGGTCCCTTCCAACCCCTAACATCCTGTGAGCCTGTGTGATGCAAAGGCATTCTAGGCTAGAAGACCTTCAGCACCAGGGTGTTACCAAATAGTTACTAGCTGCAGTGTCACTTGGCATTCCTGAACTGAATGATCAAGAGATACATTTCTTTTTATATATAGGATTAAATGATGATGTATGGAGGCAAAACTTTTTAGTGGATTATCTTTTGGTCTAAAAGGTAAAAGGTGCAGGTCAGAAGTAATCTTCAGTCATCTGTAGCTACAAAATAGACCTGTGTTTATGTGAAGACTGTCTTGTAACGTAGCCTGTACCTGTGTTCTAGAGAAGCAGTCACAGTTCCTATCAGTGGACATAAAGGCTTTAAATGGCTTTTACTAATGGTGGTAAAACAACACTGTGTGGGTGATCTTGCACCTGCCTTTTTGGGTTTGCACCATCTGCGCTACTGCAGCCACTGCTCTGCTTTTACACCACAGATGGCCAAACCAAGTGGTGCACATACATTGGACTGAGCTTGAATTTGGGTATTCTTCTGCCTATGTGGCATTCAGTAATGCTGCTCTGTGTCAGTGTGGTAGCTGAACGCTCTAAGCTAGTTCTAAATCTCTAGGGGAGGTTTAGACTGGATGTTAGGAGGAAGTTCTTTCCAGTGAGGGCGGTGAGACACTGGAACAGGTTGCCCAGGGAGGTTGTGGATGCTTCCTCCCTGGAGGTGTTTAAGGCCAGGCTGGATGAGGCCTTGAGCAAGCTGCTCTAGTGGGAGGTGTCCCTGCCTATGGCAGGGGGTTGGAGCTGGATGATCCTTGAGGTCCCTTCCAACCTAAACCATTCTGTGATTCTATGATTCTAAATTACCGCACAGAGTACCGAAGTAAGGGGATAAAGGTACGAGTCTGATAGCTAAGCTAGCACAAGATGCAGTTAAGGAATATGAATGAAATATGATAAGAATGAGATTCATGTTGATATAAATCTTTCAATATTGTCAAACATAGGAGGATTCAGGCTTTGCTGTCCCTCTCAGTGCAGACTGTAATCCTGTTTCTGAATTAGCCAAGTGTGCTGTGTTGTCTTCAATAAGAACCTTTTGCCGAAGTTTTGAATCTCTTACTGCTTTTTGGTATGTTGTACTGTAATGAACTACATAACATCAATGTAGGAACAAACTGTATGGTTCAAAACAAAACCAACTTACTCTTTCTGTTTCCCATTCTTTCAACCTTCATCTTTGTCTTGTCTTAATTGGCTTTAGTATGATTTCATTTCTCCTATCATGCCTGTCGTGGATTCGGTAGATCCTGCGTCATGGAGGCAGGGCTTGCGCAAAACTGGCATTGTTCTTGTGCCCAATAAAGGTGAAAAATCTCTGGTGAGGTTCTGGTGTGCACAGTGTTGTGTACAGATTGCAAAATAACCTATTTAATCAAGATATTGACAACTGGATTTGCATGTTTGTACATTTGCGTCTCGCGCTCACAGTGTGTTTTCCAAAGCCTGGCTTTGTTCTAAGCTAACTTGTAGAGGAGTAGCATACCTTGACCAGTCTTACCTTTCTTATCTCATTAACTAATTGAAGGGAAGAGTGTGTAGGTTGTCTCTCACCACAACTGCCCTACAAGTTCAACGTTTCCATTCTCAGATCTCCACAAGCAGCGTGGATTGCCACGGAGCATGCATAATTAATAACGTCAGTTCATTTACCTGTCTTTTATAGTTCCCAACATCTACAACCAAGGTTTCTCCCAAAGAGGAAGAGAGGAAAGATGAATCTCCTGCTACGTGGAGGTCAGGTCTTAGAAAAACTGGTAGCTACGGAGCACTTGCAGAAATTACTGCTTCCAAAGAAGCTCAGAAAGAAAAGGACTCTGCAGGTGTTATCCGTTCTGCTTCAAGTCCCAGACTTTCTTCTTCATTGGACAACAAAGAAAAGGTAATAGTTTGCAATGTCAAACAATATTTTGAGGGACCGATCTACCTCACTTAGTGTAGGTGTTTATGATGTATTATTGCAGTAAGGCAGTCCCTGTGGACTGTACTAACATCTATTATTTGCCAAAATTTCAAGAGGTGTGATGGTTTGGGTGTTCCCCCCCCAATTTAGAAATCACCCAGACTAGACTCAGCCAGCTCTGGAAATGTAAATGAAGCTTATATTTACAGCTGGCACAATTTACAAGCAGATGTTTACAGTATATACAGTTATAGACAGAAATAGACAAGGTAAAAAGGTAATACAGACACAACTCCCCTCCCAGAAACCTGAGTCCCCAGGAGGGGCTCTCAACCACCCCTCACCTTCCCCCTACCCCTCTCAACCTTCCCCCAGTCCCAAGGAAGAATGGAGGTTCGGCCAAGAGGATTAAGAAGCAAAGGTGAATCAGCAAAGCAAATGGAGGGTGAGGTTAGAAAGCAAGATGGAGTCCAGCCAGCAGCCTCAGCTCTCCAGCAGGCAAGGAGCTGAGAGCACAGCCCAGAGCGAAGTGCCCCAAGCGAAGTGCAGAGCAGAAGTGACCTTATCTTTTGTTTTGCTTTTCTTCTTTACACATCTCAGCAAGGCTGTGAGGGAAGTAGACCTCATCATTGTTTTCATTTCACAGCCTATGATCTAGTTCTTCTCACCAAAACATTCTAGCTAGCTTCAAACTAGCACAAGAGGTTAAATTATGAGGTTGATGTGTGGCCTCTTAAATGTGCAGTGTGTACCTTTATTGCCTGGTGACCTGGTACATAGGACTGAGGCTCTTCCTTTTTTCCAGACTTGCAGTGCTAGCAGGAGTTTTTACAGTTAAGGGCCATCAGATAGGAGAGTTTCAGCATCACTTGGAGAGTGATGTTGAAAGAATCTCAACAAAAATGAAGTCTCTTCTTGTATTCTGTCGTCATGTCTCATTTACA
Source organism: Tricholaema leucomelas (assembly GCA_013400475.1). NCBI lineage: Eukaryota > Metazoa > Chordata > Aves > Piciformes > Lybiidae > Tricholaema lacrymosa > Tricholaema leucomelas. Next base: position 143,644 of record WAAF01008831.1, read on the forward strand.
AGAATTGACTTCTCTGTTTAAACTTGAATACACTGAAGCAATCAAAGGACAAATTTGGAACAGGTAACTGAATGGCATAGGATTTCTGGCTCTGTTTCAAGTATAAATACCATCCCCAAGGGAGGGGCAGCAAGTGAGAGCTGCACAAGTAGTAGACAATTCTGGGCAGAGGAGGATGGAGGGGAAAGTCCACCTGATCAGTTGCCCAGTGTGTGTCATCCAGCCCCAAGAATTAGGACTGGTGCAACAAAGACAAAAAGGAGAGTGATAGTTGTAGGGGATTTACTTCTGAGATGAACAGAGGGACTAACATGTCAGGCAGGCCCCTCTCCTAGGGAGGAGTACTGCCTACCTGGAGCCCGGGTTAGGGATGTTGCTAGGAGAATTCCTAGCCTGGTGCGCTCTACAGACTGCTACCCATTACTGATCTTCCTTGGAGGAGGAGAAGAAATAATGACTGTTAGTCCCAGAACAATCAGAAAAGACTTCTGGGCCCTGGGATGAGTGGTACAAGACTCAGGGGCACAAATCATCCTCTCTTCTGTTATCCCAACCAATGGCAGAGCCATTGGATTAAGCAGCCATGTAGAGTCTTTTAATACGTGGATGGTGTCATCACCATAAATGTGGGTTCTTTGACAGTGGCATGATCTATACAGCACCAGGGTGGTTGCCACCAAACAGGAGACACCTCTCTCAAATGGGGAAGAGGGTCTTTGAGGAGGAGATGGCAGGGCTAGTTGACAGGGCTTTAAACGGGATGTGAAGGGGGAGGGGGATAAAGTCATCAGGCTTCCATGTAGCAAGGTGTGAGAGGACACAGCAGTGTCCAATGGGGGACTAGCAAAGACTCTCAGCCTGCTGCCCAGAAGCATGCTGGGGACAAAATAATGCAGTCATAACCTTGCAGAGATGAGCCAGATCCCCTTTGGGTGCCAACAGGAAAACATCCTGTGGTAATGATGATGTGAGGGGTAGAGATAGGTTGATAGCTACAGAGAGAGCCTGAGCCTGGACAGGTGGGATCTGACCCACTGCTGGAGCGGGTCCAGAGGAGAGCCACGAAGATGCTCAGAGGGCTGCAGCAGCTCTGCTCTGAGGACAGGCTGAGAGAGTTGGGGCTCTGCAGCCTGGAGAAGAGAAGGCTTCGAGGAGACCTTAGAGTGGCTTTGCAGTATCTGAAGGGAGCCTACAGGAA
>WAAF01008834.1:1697-11835 GCA_013400475.1 Tricholaema leucomelas
CTGTGTGCAGTTCTGGAGCCCCCAGCACAAGAAGGACATGGAACTGCTGGAGCCAGTCCAGAGGAGAGCCACGAAGATGCTCAGAGGGCTGCAGCAGCTCTGCTATGAGGACAGGCTGAGAGAGTTGGGGCTCTGCAGCCTGGAGAAGAGAAGGCTTCGAGGAGACCTTATAGTGGCTTTCCAGTATCTGAAGGGAGTCTACAGGAAGGGTGGGGAGGGACTATTTACAAGGTCTGGGAATGTCAGGACGAGGGGGAATGGGTTTAAGCTGGAAGAGGGGAGATTCTGACTGGATGTTAGGAGGAAGTTCTTTACAGTGAGGATGGTAAGACACTGGAACAGGTTGCCCAGGGAGGTTGTGGATGCTTCCTCCCTGGAGGCATTTAAGGACAGACTGGATGAGGCCTTGAGCAACCTGCTCTAGTGGGAGGTGTCCCTGCTTGTGGCAGGGGGTTGGAGCTGGATGATCCTTGAGGTCCCTTCCAACCTAAACCATTCTATGATTCTATGATTCTATGATAAGTGTGGCCAGTAGATCCAGCAAGGTGGTTCTGTCACTTTACTCTGCCTTGGAGAGACCTCACCTGGAGCACTGCGTCCAGTTCTGGACCCCTCATGGACCTGATGGAGTGGGTATAGAGTAGGGCCACAAAAATAGTCAGAGGGTTGGAGCAGCTCTGCTATGAGGACAGGCTGAGGGAGCTGGGGTTGTTCAGTCTGGAGAGGAGGAGGCTCCAGGGAGACCTAATAGCAACCTTCCAGTACCTGAAGGGAGACTACAGGAAGGATGGAGAGAAGCTGTTTGCAGAGGCCTGCAGTGACAGGATGAGGGACAATGCGTTCAAGAAGAGCAGATTTAGACTGGATGTTAGGAACAAGTTCTGTACTACGAAGGTGGTGGAGCACTGAAACAGGTTGCCCAGGGAGGTGGTTGAGGCCTCTTCCCTGGAGACATTCAAGCTGAGGCTCAACAGGACCTTGAGTGACCTGGTCCAGTGGAGATGTCCCTGCTGGCTGCAGGAGGGCCAGACTAGAGGTCCCTTCTGGACCAGAACATTCTATAATTCTATGGACTGGGTCCAGAGAAGGGCCACAAAAATGATCAGAGGGTTGCTCTCTGACGGGGAGACAACACAAACTCCACACGATTCAATCTCACTGGAGACTTTTATTGTTGGCTACAACTCTGTTTATATAGTCCAGAGCATAGAGCACACACCTACACATTAGCAAAATCTAGGCAAGTACAGCCCAGTCTTTTACATACATCACACTTTTTTCTTCCCCTTAGCCAGATGTCCCACTCTTTCCTCCCCTGTAGGAGGCATCCTGAAGCTGTGGGAATGAAGGTCAAATGCTTATGCACTGCTTCATATTATTCCCTCTTACATTGCATTCTCACAGCCCTGCAAGGTCATTACCTTTATATTGACACAAACACTAGGTTATCCCCATGCTTGAGTGACTTGTTGGGCCTCCCTTTTGACTTTTGAACATGGCTATGTAAAGAATGCCTTCCTGGAGTAGGTAGATGCATCCTGAAGAAAGTTGTAACTTCATAGAAAACTGGAACAAGCTTTGGCAAGGACTGTGGTCCTGTGGAGAGAAGCCTGAATAGGAACTTGTTTTCTGTTAGGACCTGTGACCCTAGAGGGGACCCACACTGAAATAGTCTGTTCTTGCTGGACTGCACCCTGTGGAAAGGATCTAAGCTCTCTTCCCCTCTCCTCTTCTCTCCCCAAAAGAGGGAAATAAATTCACTCCAAGTGGAGATCAGCAGTGTGGAGAGCATCAAGGGCAGCAGAGAACCTGCATTTCTTGGTGGTTAGGCACTAGACATAATCACAACTACCCAATGGTTGCATGGGCCCACCAAGCCAGAAAAAAGCCATCCTCATTTTGACATTCCAAACCTACCTGAGACACTTCAATCTCAGTAGCTATAAATACACAGGCATCTATACGATGTACTTTCAAAAACAGGCTCTCTACCCAAGCAGCAACAGAGCAGCCCACTTGGTTTTACACCTACTTTGACAGCTGGTCTGCTTCCATTGCTCTAACCAGCCCACAGGGTGCTTTCAGTATTGAGGAGTCCACCAACCAACTCCATCCACCTTCTCCTGAAACAGTATCTCCAACTTGTCATAGAAGACTCCAGGAAGCATCCTTCCACCTCACTTTTCTGACAACACAACAGGACCCATCAGCAAACAAAGCATATTGCTTCTCATTTCCTAGATGTTGTTTGTACAGTGAGGCCTCTTCAGAAGTGTCATCTATAGCTGGGCTGATGCAGGCCCTGTGCCACTGAAGGACAGCTCAAGGATGCTGCTGACTACAGAATATGGCCTTGTTGTCACTGCCCTATCTCTGTGAAGCTGGCATTATCTATGGTCACAGACCAATTATGGGCACCAGAGCTGGGTTGTGGCACTTGTCTATCTGTAGAGTTCCTGGGCCTGAGGAAGGCTACTGAGTGCTTGAGGAAGACAAGGCATCAGAGAGCAGTGTTGTGTATCTGGGCACTAGGCAGCATCCTGGGACTGCTTTCATTCAAGAGGTCATTGGTTTCACAGGGACACGACAGTCTGGTGAGGAACCTACTAGAACTGACACCAAAATGCACTTAGGAATACCAAGGCCCTACACAGGTAGTAAACCAAGGCCCTACACAGCCAGACGATGTGCTGGAAGGAGTGACAGGGCTGCAGAGTGAATCTGTCCCTATTGCCAGTGAACATGCATCTTGGTCATACACCCTAGACTTGAGTGATGAAGGCAGGAACAGGAACTGTGGGCCATGCACAAGACTTTTTACCCTTTCCCAGTTCCTGCCATCCATTGGCAACATCATTTTGTGTGCCTCCTTACTAAGCAGAAATTCAGTCAAAGCAAGAGGACCACTCTTCCCCAAGAGCTTGTGGAACTGTTGACCTCTCCAGGGTTCTCCCACATGCTCATTAGTCCTCTCTTGAGAACACCATTTGCCAGGATTCTTGTTCACATGAAGTAATTCAGTGTCAAACACGTCATGGAAAGGCTGCCAGGGTTGCCTAGATCATGCAGGGACTGGAATGACAGTGAGACATCAATATGATGAGTAAGTCAAATCTTTATTGAAGTCTAAAAGCAATGCTTAAATAGAGCCCTAATACAATGTGTATAATTCTGATAGGTTGCATAACAGAGTATGGGGTGTCCACACATCCTAGGAGCATATTTGACTGGCCAGCCCCCTTAGTCCTCTTGCACAGCTAACTTAGCAGCTTCTCTTCCAACTTCTTCAAGGTTGTTTTCCTCAATGCTGCACTCCTTATCTCACATCCTTCTCTATGTCCTAATGTTACCCCTCATGTTCTCTTACTTCAGATCACTCAGCGCTGCCCAAACTCCAACAAAAGACAAAGATTAATGGTCATTGCCTGTGGAGTGATTAGGGATGTCTTCCCCAGCTTCAAGAGGGAGTGTCTGAATGAACAAGCACTCTGTGCAATGTGTCCCAACCTCCAATGTCTCTAACAGTGATGATTCCTCTGTGCCTCCACCAATTTCCTCTCCTAAGTGATAGCTTTGTCCCTCAGCAGTCAGCATGCAGATGAAGAGATCACTTCAGGGACACAGGCAGGGATACAACATTTTTTAATTAGTCTGAAGAGGGAAATGAGGTCACTCTAAGTGGAGGAGTAGAAGCATCCAAGAATCTGTTTCCCTTTTCCAATGGCAAAGTTCCCAAAGGGAGAAAGGCTGGAGTGTCCCTCTGGTCTAGTTGTTGGGGTCCTCATAACAGTTTTGGGGGGAGCATAAGACAAGGAAGGAAAGAGAGAACAAGACTGAGTGGAAGATAGGGAAGGTGACCATTTGCTTTGTTTTCAGAAAGCTCAAAATATCACATTTCAGGCTGCCCATGCAAGACAAGCCAGAGATGAACAGATGCTCTTGAAACAATGGCTCTGTCCCACATCATGTTCTAAGTGCCTGGGGATGCTTCTGTGAGGCCATTAAGAGCATCTTCAGGAGGGCCAGCATGGCCTGCAGCAGTAGCAGTTGGTAACGCAGGAGAGGTCAAATCCCCAGAAGCTGATGGGCACTCCATCACAGCTGAGGATGCTGCAAACAGCAGCAGAGGTAGAGGAACCCACAGTGGTGTCCTAGATCCCTGGATACCCCAAAATTCCTCTCCCTCTGTATTTTGAATGGAGAGGAAAGGTGCAAAAAGCCTGTTTCCCCACCCTCACCCCACTGTGGGGGAGCAAAGGGCCCTTCTGGCACGAGAGGTAATCTGTGCTGGAATCAGGCTAGGGATTGGCTGTGGTCTTCACGTCTAGGCAGTGGTAACTCGGCTGTTTGTCTAGGAAGGGTATAAATATTGGGGTGCTGCCCACCTTGGGGTTCCGTCCTTAGAGTTCTCCCCTGCCTGGATAGTTCCTGCAGAAGGAGTCCCCTGGTGCTCTGAAGGACAAGCTCCTGAGGGACAGGACTGTCCCTGCTTTGGACAGCTTCCCACCGGAACGGCAACCACTCAATGGCAACCACTTCCTCTGAGACCAGGCACCTTCCAGCTCCTTGCTGGAGCTTGAACTGTGCTGGAGTCAGAAGCTCTGGGGCAGAGCTGGGAAGGCCGGGGGTGCCTGCTGGACATTGGCTGGAGGTGATCCAGCAGCTTTCCCTTGTGGCAATGTGCAGAACTGCACCCTCAGGTGTCTCGGCAAAGGTGTCAGCAGCAGAGCCAGAGCATGGAACCTTCTCTGTTTGGTTCTCATGAGACCATTCCTAGGGTCCTGTGCTCAGTTTGGGGCTCCTGGGTGTGTAGAAAAGGTGAGAGTGAGTCCAGCAGAAGCCGCTAAGGCACTGAGGGGAGTTGAGGACAAGACACAGTGAGAGAGCCTTAGGGAGAAAGCTCAAGAGAGACCTTGTGTGTGTCAGTGTGCTCTGAACATGTGGAAAAGATAGAGGCAGGCTCTTCTTCAAGTGCACAGTGGTAGGACAGAGGCAACACACAGCATTCGGAACTTGGAAAATTCTATTTAGCAATTAGAAACTTCATTTATTTTGCACTTTACTGGGAGTCTGAAAATCCTCCAGCAATGGAATGCAGCTTCCAGAGAGTTTGTGCAGGTTCTGGCAATAGAAAAATTCCACACTTGACAGACACAGGCCTGACCAACCTGATCTAATGAGAGCTGCTCTGAGCAGGGGCTTGGAATGGGTGATCTGCAGAGGTCCTGTTCAACCCCAGGTGTGTTACAAAAACAGTGATAATTATTTGTTTCCTAAAGGCTAACAGTAAGGAGATGGCAAGTGGAAGTCTGAAGAGGCAAATGCAGAATAGAAGGTTTATAGTGAGTGTTTAAAAAGCTGATTTGAAAATGACTGGAAAATTGATTTGTTCCTGAGATAAATTCTTCTGGATAGAGGAAGAAATGCTGCAGTGCCAGAGGGGACATGGTGACAGAGTTGGCATGGAGTGCTGAGAGGAGCACAGAGCTAGGCACTCTGCAGGAGCAAGAAGCAGCCAAATCAGAGAAGGGCTTTAGATTAGTAAGAGACGTAGCACAAAGCATCAATCAAAGAGAGACTCCCAAGATGTGCACAGGAGGATGTGTCAAAGAGGTTGGTCACCAGGTACAGGCCTATCCCCTTTTATCCTTCCTCAGGAGCAGCAGAAGCTGCTGGCTGCAGGAGCAACATGTGTCACTGCTGCAGAAGCCCACAGCACAGGCACTGCAGGTGTGCTGAGAAGAAGCATTTTCTCCTCCCCATTGCATTCACTCTGCCCCTTGCAGAGTCATTTCCGGCAGCTCTGCTCTCCCAGGGCCCTGGGTGGGACATGTGGGCTGTGGAGTCTCTCCCACACATGCAGCAGCATCGGTCTCAGCATGCGCCTCGGCTATCTCATCCTCGCTGCCTTCCTGAGGCAGCCGCTGGGTAAGCACTGCCCTGCACTGGACGCATGGTTCCTCTTCTGCCCAGGGCACTCTCACCCCTCAGCAGATCTCTGCAGGAGCTGCTCTGCAGTTCTGGGCCAGTCTTGGGAAGCAGCTCACACAGGTGGTTTTGCAGCTGCTTTCTCAAGGTGCTGTGCCTGATGGAACAGGAAACAGCTCCTCTCCTGATCATCTCAGCCCTTTTTTTTCTTAACAACTGTCCACATTTTTCTGCCTTTCTCTGCTGCTCTATGGCAGTGCAGAAGCTCTTTTCTCTCTTGGCATTGCACATTTTCTGCCCTTGCAGCCCAAGCACAGAGGGCTTTGAAAGCTGAGGCAGGGACATGAAATTTCTCTCATGCTACTGACATTCTCAGGCTGTCCCAGTCTCTCTCCTGGCTGGCACATGTCGTGCAGCATGCCCTGGATTCCTTTTCCATCCCTTCCACAATTTTGTAGGTATTTCCAAGAACAAGGAATGAGGAAAAAAATCAAAATATCTTCCAAGGCTTTCAATTATTTCTCAGTCTTCTGAAGGTGTCCTGGGGGTAGCACGGCAGGGCCAGGCACTACAGGCTGTTCCCTGGAGACTTTGGGCAGCAGAAAAGACTGGATAGAAGACCTAGGTGAAGGCCCAGCTCTCTTTAGGGTATCCCTGTGGGAGGGATATGGCATTGTTTTGCAGTGGGATCCATGCTGAGCTGAGGTCTCAGACTTCCTGTCCAAAGACACCACCTTCCTGTTCCCACCCACAGTACTCTGGCTCCAGAACCATGCAATGACAGCTTTCCCCTCTGACACTTTGCATTTCCTCTTCTTTTGCATCTCAGAACCTTTCCCTGCACAGTCACTGACCTTTGCTTTCTTCCAGGCACCATGGGGCAGGTCACTGTCACCCAGCAAGAAGGACAAGTCACAGTGAAGCAGGGAGACACCTTCCACACCAACTGCACATATCATTCACCTGCATTTAATGGTTTACTCTGGTACCAGCAGAAGAAAGGCCAAGCTCCCCAGCTGCTCTCCTATCAGGCAGCAGCTGGCTCCAAGCTCAGCGGCCGTCTGACCACGCTGCTGAGCACCACGGGGAAATACAGCCTGCTGCGGCTGGAGGCAGTCGAGGTCTCTGACAGTGCCTTGTACCTCTGTGCTGTGAGTGACACCATGGTGCAGGAGCTTGCTTGGCTGTGCAAGAAGCCAGGAGAGGGAGGGCATGTGTCTGGGCAAGGCTGAGCTTGGAGGAAGGGGCCCTCAGATCTCTTCTGGCAGCGCTGCTTCCCATGGACACCTAAGGTTCTACAGGACATGATCCTCCTCCAGGAGAGGACAGTGTCTGTGGCAGGAGAGGCAGGGGAAGGGGGGGAATGAGTCTCAGGTTCCAGTCTTTTCACCATGTCTTTTGTGCTTGTTCTGCCCAATGGCTCTGGTGAGGTGGTGACAATGCAGGAGGTTGGGATTGCTTCTACAATGGTTTCTTGCTGCTGCTCTTTGCTTTCTGAATCTCCCTGCTGCACATAGCTTCCACAGGTATTCCTGCAGGCCTCTCTCTTCGTGTGTCTGCTCTGGGATGTGTCCTTCAGAGATTCAAAGATTAGCAAGCTACATACCATGTCAAGTGACAAGGCTGCTTCCTGGAGTTCCATGACTTTATTGAGTATGGATAATACTCAGGAGCTTCTTTTTGACTTTCCAGCTGCTGTGTGGCCATGTGTGGGGATCTGGAGAATCTCCTCTCCTCCGTGCGTTCTTCCCATCCTTGAAGCCTTCCCTTAACTCTGTCTAGTTTCTTCTGCTGTGTGACCCAGCTGCACAGATCTATCCAAGAGTAAAGTGTGGGACCAGGTCACCAGGCAGAAGTGGGCACAATCATAGGATCACAGCTCACAGGATGTTAGGGGTTGGAAGGGACCTTCGTAGATCATAGAGTGCAACCCCCCTTCCAGAGCCAGAGCATAGAATCTAGTGCAGGTCATACAGGAACACATCCAGACAGGGCTGGAAAGTCTCCAGAGAAGGAGACTCCACAACCTCTCTGGGCAACCTGTGTTAGGGCTCTGGGATCCTTACAGTCAAGAAGTTCTTCCTCGTGTTGAGGTGGAACTTCCTGTGCTGCAGTTTCCATCCATTGCCTCTTATCCTATCACAGGTCACAACTGAGCAGAGTTTGTCCCCTGCTTCCCGACCCCCAGTCCTCAGATATTTATAGTCACCGATCAGATCCACTCTAAGTCTTTTCTTCACCAGGCCAAACAGCCCCAGGTACCTTAGCCTCTCCTCATCAGGCAGTGCTCCAGTCCCTCCATTGTCTTTGTAGTGCTCCCTTGGACTCTCTCCAGCAGATCCCTGCCTCTCCTGAACTGGGGAGCCCAAAACTGAACATGATATTCCAGGTGAGGTCTCACTAGAACAGAGCAGAGAGGGTGGAGAATCTCCCTGGATCTGCTGCCCACACTCCTCTTAATGACCCCACTGGCCTTCTTGCCCACAAAGGCTCATTGCTGTCCATGCAGATGTTGTTGTTCACCAGCACCCTCAGGTCCTTCTCCACAGGCTGCTCTCCAGCAGATCACCTCCCAGCCTGTACTGGTTCAGTTTATTATTCCTTCCCAGGTGCAGTTTATTATTCCTTCCCATCTGTACTGATCCTTGCTGAACCTCATCAAGTTCCTCTCTGTGCAGCTCTCAGCCTGGCCATGTCTCCCTGAATAGCCTCACAGCCTCCAGGTGTCTCAGCCAAGCCTCCCAGTCAGCAAACTTGCTGAGTAGACTCTGTCTGTCTGTGCCCTCATCAATGGCATTGATGAAGATGTTGAACAGTCTTGGACCCAGCACTGCTCCCTGGGGGACTCCACTAGTCACAGCTCTCCAGCTGGACCTGGCACCACTGACCACCACTCTTTGCACTCCATTGTGTAACCAGTTCCTAGCCCATCTCACCGCCTGCTCTTCTGTCCCACATCTCCTGAGCTTGCTCACCAGGATGTTATGAGAGACAGTGTCCAAAGCCTTGTGAAGGCCAAGGCAGACTACATCCTGCTCTCTCTGCAGCTACCTATTTGCCTACAGAATCCTAAAATGCTATCAGGTTAGCCAAGCCTAATTTCCCCTGGTAAATCCATGCTGACATTCCTGATAATCTTCTTCTCTTCCATGTGCCTAGATATAACTTCCAGAAGGAGCTGCTCCATCATTTTTCCAGGGATGGAGGTGAGGCTGACTGTGCTATAGTTATCTGGAACCTCTTTCTTTCCTTTTTTGAAGACTGCAGTGCCTTTGGCTCTCCTCCAGCCCTCAGGCACCTCTGCTGTTTGCCAACTGTCCTGGTAGGACATAAATCCTGCCAGGCCGGTTTAACCCTTGCTCTCTTCCTGCTGTTGTGCCGGTGTCCGGGAGTGAGTTAGATAAGCAAACAATAAGGGTTTGGCCCCAGCAAAGCCTTGAGGGCTTAGCACCACGTGTCAGGTGTCTTGTGCTGCCCTCAATGTGCCTGCATGGACAAAGGAGGCATGAAGCTTTGAGTTCATTGGCCAGAACAATGGTGCCAGTGCCTATCGGCCAGTTTGATTTTCACAATTAAGTATTTAAAGGGGGATGATTTAGAGAACCATCCCTTTCTGCATCCAGCACAGAGCCTTCCTGCTTCTCATCATTTGCATCTTGTTAAAGGCAGCCACATCTTGCAGCTAGCACTAGCAGCTTAGCAGCGACTCCTTCTTCTGTCTGGAATATTTTCTCTGTTATTCGGGGATCATAATGAGCAAACAGCTCCTGAAGGAATTGGGGGAAAAAAAGAGGGTGTATCACCTTTGGAAGGAGGGGAAGGCTTCTCCTGACGTGTTTAAGGAGGTAGCCAGATTATGCAGGAGTAAAATTAGAGAGGCTAAGGCCCAGCTAGAGCTTAGGCTGGCCACTTCCGTGAAGGATAATAAAAAGCACTTTTATAAATTTATCAATGCTAAAAAGAAGGGCAAGAAGAGCCTCCACTCCCTACTGGACCAGGAGGGGAACACTATAACTGATGACGAGGAAAAGGCTGAGGTCCTGAATGTCTTCTTCACCTCAGTTTTCAACAGTAAGGAGGGAGGAGTTCAGGGCAAGTGGCCTCTTGAACTGGGGGATGGGGTCGGAGAGTGGTGTGTTCCCCTGGAAATTCATGGAGAATTATTTCAGGACCTGCTGAGCCATCTGGACACCCACAAGTCCATGGGACC
>WAAF01008836.1:18878-43212 GCA_013400475.1 Tricholaema leucomelas
AATGTGATCAAAGATCACATTGGGTGCTTCTGTGCTCCACAACCTCCCTGCAGATGTTCAAGGCCAGGTTGGATGAGGCCTTGAGCCACCTGTTCTAGTGGGAGGTGTCCCTGCCTATGGCTGGGGGTTAGAACTGACTGAGCTTTGAGGTCCCTTCCAACCTAAACCATTCTATGATTGTTTGTCTGGGGACAGTGGGGTCATGCCTCTGCCAAGCCCCCTTGAGGTGATGCAGCCCCAGCTGGGGCCCCATTGAGGTTTTATCCATGTGATGAAGGGCTCAGCCTCATGCCCCCTGGTGCCCTCTCACCCTCTCTGCGTGGCTGGAGGGGGAAGCTGCAGACACTTCGGTTCCTTCCAGCAGAACATCAGATTCCTGAGCAAACCTGGCTCCTTGACAACTTGGCTCCTTCAGCCTGCTCTGTGTAACACACAACCTCCTGAACGCTACACATGGTGTCTTTAGCTGCTGAATTTCCCCGGGTGAGGACTGCCAAGCTCAGCTCCTCTGTTGACACAGCATTTGCATGACAAACTGCTGTATTTTGAGCCCCAGATAGGATGCTTCTGCCAGCTATCAGTCTAGGCTTCTACAAGCTACCAGCAGTGGAGTGTCTTCACTCCTTACAAAATGTAGCCCCACATCGTGCCCAGGGAGAGATGAATGATCCTCTCCTCCAGGAGCAGAGCAGAGACTCATGGCTTGTCTGCAGCAAGGAGTCAGGTTGTGTAGCTCTCCTGGAATAAATTCTTGCCTAGACACTTCCCTTGGACAAAAAAGAAAATGGTTTTGTTTTCTCCCTCAGAATAACTTTTCTGGTTTGGGCAAGCTTGGGAATGGTGCTTTATCCCCTAGACAAAGATTGTGGAAGCACACAGTCACCTGGACTGGAAAAGACCTTTAAGATCATCGAGTCCAACCACTAGCCTGGCACTGCCAGGTCACCACCAAACCATGGCCCTCAGCATCACATCTCTGAAGCCCCTCCAGGGATGGTGAATCCACCTTGGGCAGCCTGGGCCAGGGCTTCACAACCTTTTTAGGGAAGAAATCGTTCATGATGCTCAACCTGAATCTCCCCTGGTACAACTTGAGGCCATCTCTTCTTGTCCTATCACTTGTTACTTGGGGGAAGAGACTGATCCCCACCTGGCTCCAGCCTCCTTTTAGGGAGTTGTAGAGAGCCAGAAGATCTCCCCTTAGCCTCCCCTTCTCCAGGCTGAACACCCCCAGCTCCCTCAGCTGCTCCTCCCCAGTCCTGCTCTGCAGACCCTATCCCAGCTTCATTGCCCTTCTCTGGACCTGCTCCAGCCCCTCAATATCCTTCTTGGAGTGAGAGCCCCCAAACTGAACCCAATATTGGAGATGTGGCCTCAGCAGTGCCCAGTACAGAGGTTTCCTTTGCTGTGTGACTGTTTGCCAGAGTGGTTCACTGCGAGGAGCCTGCAGCTGGTGGCTCTGACTTGGGCAACCCTTCACAGAGGAGCAGACCCAACCTGCATCCTTTGGATCTCAGATCTGCTCTTTAAAATCACAGAAACATAGAACCACAGAATAAGTCAGGGTTGGAAGGGAGCACAAGGATCAGCCAGTTCCAACCCCCCCTGCCATGCCTAGGGACACCTCACACTAGATCAGGCTGGCCAGAGCCTCATCCAGCCTGACCTTAAACACCTCCTGGGGTGGGGCCTCAACCACCTCCTTGGACAACCTGTTCCAGCATCTCACCACCTTCATGGTTTGAGATCTTTGACTCCCCCAAACTCCTTTTCCTGCCCTCTTGTGTCTGTGTGCCTGCCTGCACCCTTTTTACGGATGGCAGGCGTTGCTCTGCTGCTCAGCAGCCACTAACAAGCACGTTCCACTCTCCCCATGCCCTGCTCTATGGGATGGTGTCACCTCCCAGCTCCTCATCATCCCAACCTCGCTGTCACACAGCATCCCATAAAGCTCCTAGCCCTTTGAAAACCGAAGGCTGACATCTTGAAGTCTAATTTGACACATTTCCAGCCAGGGAAAAGCATTTATTACATTAGACAAGTTGATGCAGCTCTCAGGTTGGGAATTGCACTTATTTGCTGTAATAATGGTGTAAAGTCCTCTTCCTTTTATTGTGTTATCTCTCTTTAATCATGCAGAGACGCTCCCCAGCAATTTTAATCAAAGGCTCAAGCATCACTTATCTGAAAACTAATGACTCAACTCAATGAGAGGAGAAACTTTGAAGGGCCTGCGGTTGAGCTGGGAGGGAGGAGCCAAAAGAGAAAAAAAAGAGGCAAAGAGAGGGGAGATTGTTTGAAACTCGAATTATTTCCTCCCCCCTTTCCTTTAGAGCCATCATTATTTCACCTGATTTTAGCTGGAGAACCTTTGTGTGGCTGGCCAGCGGGGATGAGCGGTGCCTTTCCGCTCCTCCTGGACGTGCTGTGTTTAGACAGGTGGCTGTGAGAACGAGATGTGCTTTCAGAGGGAAGCTGTTCCTCTTGGAAAATGATGATGTGGTCACCATTGTTCTGCTTCAGAGAGAAAAATGTCTGCTTGCCTGCATCTTTCTCCTTTCCCCTTGTCGCAACACACCGAATCACAGAATGGGTAGGGTTGGAAGGGACCTCTGCAGAACATCCAGTCCGACCCCCCTGGCAGAGCAGGATCACCTAGGAACACATCTGGGAAGGTTTTGAATGTCTCTAGAGAAGGAGACTTTACAAATCATAGAATAATAAAATCTTAGAATCACAGAATCAGCTTAGAATCATGGAATCACAGAACCAGCTTAAGATCATGGAATCACAGAATCAGCTTAAGATCATGGAATCACAGAATCAGCTTAAGATCATGGAATCACAGAATCAGCTTAAGATCATGGAATCACAGAATCAGCTTAAGATCATGGAATCACAGAATCAGCTTAAGATCATGGAATCACAGAATCAGCTTAAGATCATGGAATCACAGAATCAGCTTAAGATCATGGAATCACAGAATCAGCTTAAGATCATGGAATCACAGAATCAGCTTAAGATCATGGAATCACAGAATCAGCTTAAGATCATGGAATCACAGAATCAGCTTAAGATCATGGAATCACAGAATCAGCTTAAGATCATGGAATCACAGAATCAGCTTAAGATCATGGAATCACAGAATCAGCTTAAGATCATGGAATCACAGAATCAGCTTAAGATCATGGAATCACAGAATCAGCTTAAGATCATGGAATCACAGAATCAGCTTAAGATCATGGAATCACAGAATCAGCTTAAGATCATGGAATCACAGAATCAGCTTAAGATCATGGAATCACAGAATCAGCTTAAGATCATGGAATCACAGAATCAGCTTAAGATCATGGAATCACAGAATCAGCTTAAGATCATGGAATCACAGAATCAGCTTAAGATCATGGAATCACAGAATCAGCTTAAGATCATGGAATCACAGAATCAGCTTAAGATCATGGAATCACAGAATCAGCTTAAGATCATGGAATCACAGAATCAGCTTAAGATCATGGAATCACAGAATCAGCTTAAGATCATGGAATCACAGAATCAGCTTAAGATCATGGAATCACAGAATCAGCTTAAGATCATGGAATCACAGAATCAGCTTAAGATCATGGAATCACAGAATCAGCTTAAGATCATGGAATCACAGAATCAGCTTAGAAACATAGAATAACAGAATCATCTTAGAATCATAGAATAACAGAATCAGCTTAGAATCATGGAATCACAGAATCATCTTAAGATCATAGAATAACACAATCAGCTTAGAATCATAGAATCACAGAATCATCTTAGAATCACAGAATCACAGAATCAGCTTAGAATCATAGATTCTTAGGATCAGAATCATAGAATCATAGACTCTTAGAATCATAGAACTATAGAATTGTAGAATCTTAGGATGTTAGAATCTCAGAATCATAGAATCTTGGAGTCATGGAATCAGAATCTTTGAACTTTAGAATCTCAGAATCATAGAATCTTAGGATCATAGAACTACAGAACTGTAGAATCTTAGGAGCATAGAATCTCAGAATCATAGAATCTTAAAATCTTGGAATCATGGAATCTTAGAATCTTTGAACTATAGAATCTTAGGATCATAGAATCAAAGAATCACAGAATCTTAGGATCATAGAATTATAGAACTATAGAATCTTAGGACTATAGAATCTTAGAATCTTTAAACTATAGCATCTTAGAATCATAGAATCTTTGGATCATAGAACTATAGAACTGTAGAATCTTAGGATCACAGAATCAAAGGATCACAGGATCACAGAATCAGGGAGTCATGGAACCATGGCATGTTAGAACTATAGAATCTTAGGATCACAGAATCAAAGGATCACAGAATCTTAGACTCTTAGGAGCACAGAATGGACCTCTGGAGATCTCTTGGGACCATAGAATCTTAGGATCATAGAAGCAAAGAATCATAGAATCTTAGAATCATAGAATTGTAGAATTGTAGAATCTTAGGAGCATAGAATCTTAGAATCTCAGGATCATAGAGTCAGGGACTCACGGAACCATGGCATCTTAGAACTATAGAATCTTAGATCATAGAATCAAAGAATCACAGAATCTTGGAATCATAGAATTATAGAATCATAGAACTATAGAATTGTAGAATCTTAAGATCATAGAATCTTAGGATCAAAATCATAGAATCATAGAATCTTAGAATTTCAGCATCACAGGATCTTAGAACCACAGAATCTATGAATCTTAGAACCACAGAATCGAAGAATCTTAAGATCATAGAGTGATGGAATTTTAGAATCTTCGAACTGTAGAATCTCAGGATCATAGAATCAAAGACTCACAGAATCTTAGAATCATAGAATCTCAGAATCACAGAATGTTAGGGGTTGGAAGGGACCTCTGGAGATCATCCAGTCCAAGAGGAATGAGTCCAAGCAGGCTTTGAAAGTCTCCAGAGAAGGAGACTCTACAAATCCCCTGGGCAGCCTGCTCTGGAGCTCCAGCACCTTCACATCAAAGAAGTTTCTCCTCCTGATCCAGTGGAACCTCCTGGGCTTCAGCTTGCACCTGTTGCCCATTTTCCCCTTGTCTCCAGACCCTTCACCAGCAGCTTTGTTGTCATTCTCTGGACCTGCTGCAGCATCTCAGTGTCTTTCTTGGAGTGAGGGGCTCAAAACTGAGCATGGTATTCAAGGTGTGTCCTCACCAGTGCTGAGTACAGAGGAACAATCACTTCCCTGCTCCTTCTGGACACACTATTTTTGATCCAGGCTGGGATGCTGTTGGACTTCTTGTCCACCTGAGCACATTGCTGGCTCATGTTCAGACTGGAAACCCCCCCTTAGGCCCATTAAACCTAACCATTATCCAACACTTTCCACTTGGCCCAAAGTCTCAGCTGGCTCAAGGAGAACCTATTGTCCCCTAGCACCTGCAGGCTCTTCTCCACAAAGCTGCTTTCCAGCAGCTCAGCTCCTAACCTGTACTGGTGCATCAGCCTAGAAAAGCTCCAAATCCACCTCCAGAGAGAGCCAGAACAAAGCCTTAATGCCAGAAACCATCTACAGCCCCAATCTGCTTCAAGATCAACAACTCATTAATGTCCCCACAATTCATTAATGAGGCTTTCAGCCTCCCATGCCAATTTCCTGTGAAGCTGGGCATCCTCCCCAACTCCCACAGCTTTCCCCAGGCTCTGACTCATCACATGAATCTTCTCCCAAATGCTTCTCTGGAAATCAGGATGTGTTGCCACTGCATCATTAGTTGTCAGAGCAGGCAGCACAACTGATAGTCATCATCAGCTACTAGGCCATCAAGTGTGCCCAGGATGCTTTGTGTTCGTGCCTGCAGTGCTGTGTTTGTGTTAATATCACCCTGATAAGTACTACTAATAGTAACTGCATCAATAACAACACCACAGTTGTGAAGTGTTTACACAGCCTCCATCTGCTCGGAGCTCCACCATGGCAGATAACTCTGCAACCATCTGGCATCGCTGAGTGCCTTTGGCTCCAGCTTACCAGCATGGCAAAGCAGACAGACATCTCCAGCCCAGGATCTCCCACTGCTTCCAGCTACCCAGCAGCTATAAGTTACCTCCAAACTGCAGCCACTCCTGGTGAGGAAGATGATGGGAAGCCACAGGCAGGAGATGGGAGCACCAAGATGTTGAACTGAGAGAGCTTCTCGCTGCAGCTTGTGAAGAGGAGAGGGGAATCTGCAAAGCCAGGGTGAAAGAAGCGGAGCCATCAGTGCAGGGGCAGGGCCACTTGCAGAGCTGGTGTGGGTTGGTTTCTATTGCCTTAAGTAGCAGCCTTTGAAGGGTTTCTCTCTATGCCTGGGCAGGTGGGTGCTGCACTGAAGAGGCTTTCCCAGGACAAATGCAGCATCCCACTGGATGAATTTATCCAGGCTGGAAAACATCTTCAGATGAAGAGGTGTTGCCTGCCTCTGTGCAAGTTCCCTCCATCATTTTAGCAGTCTCACTGCAAAAACCAAGAGCAGGGAAGGAGAAGTCATCCTATGAGACAGCAATGTGCCAGTAATGCACATTACTGGGGTATCCTGGGGTGCACTGAGGAGACTGTGGACAACAGGTCAAGGAAGGTTCTCCTTTCCCTCTACTCATAGAATGATAGAATCATAGAATCAAGCAGGCTGGAAGAGAGCTCCAAGCTCAGCCAGCCCAACCTAGCACCCAGCCCTGGCCAAGCAACCAGACCATGGCACTAAGTGCCCCAGCCAGGCTTGGCTTCAACACCTCCAGGGATGGCAACTCCNTCAGAGACAGTCCAGTGGAGGTTACTAAAGGGCATCTCTGTGAGCAGGAGGGGCTGAGAGCCCTGGGGCTGATGAGCATGGAGCAGGTCCAGAGGGGATCTGAGCAATGCTCAGCAATAGCTGAAGGGTGAGGGGCAAGAGGATGGGGCCAGATTCTTGTCAGTGGTGTTCAGCGACAGGACAAGGAGGTTCCATCTGAACAAGAGGAGAAACTTCTTTGGTGTGAGGGTGCTGGAGGCCTGGAGCAGGCTGCCCAGAGAGGTTGTGGAGTGTCCTTCTGTAGAGAGATTCCAACCCTGTCCAGGCCATTGTGGTCCTGTGGTTGCTCCTGTGGTTGCTCCTGCGGTTGCTCCTGCGGTTGCTCCTGCGGTTGCTCCTGCTTTGCCAGGGGAGCTGGGCTAGTTGATCTTCAGAGGTCCCTTCCAAACCCACATCAGACAGGGATTCTGGGATTCCAGAACATCTAGGCCAGAGCTATTTTGAGTGTTTAGAGCCAAAGGAGAAGCACTAATCGAGGGCTCTCGGACCTGCTACTCACCTGCACTCTCATTTCAACCCTGCTTCTGACCTGCTCTGAGACTTGCTGTAAATCTCTGCCTCCATCTCTCTTGTCTATTTTTGCTGCAGTCTTTTTTTGGAGCCAGGGCTGGGCTGTGTGTCTGTGTGCAGCCCCTAACACAACAGGGTGCTGAGTCCAGTCAGGACCTCTAGATCCCCTAACAACACCGGCAAGGAGCGGATGATGGCAGGTGTTGGTTGGAGCTAAGGGCTGGATGGTGGCCCAGGGGCAGGTTTAGCCTGGCCCAACCTGGAGCCCTGACATGTGTTCAAGCCTGAGCTAGTTCCTACAGCTGTGTTTACCTTAGAGCTGGCTGCAGTATGAGATAATTTCTTGGCTTTGTTTTTTTGTGGGTTTTATTTTCCTCCTCTCTCCATCAGGATTCTGATTGAGGGAGTTTGGTAGTTTTAGTCTGGCAAAGAGCAGACTGAGAGGGGAATCTCATCAATACTTAAAGAGTGGGTGTCAGAAGGATGGGGACCAGACTTTTTTCAGTGGTGCCCAGTGACAGGGCAAGGTTGGACTCGATGATCTTGAAGGTCTTTTCCATCCTGATTGATTGGTTCTGCAATGGGCACAAACTTGAACATAGCAATTTCCATCCAAACATGAGGAGGAGCTTCTTTAATTTAAGGGTGATGGAGCACTGGAGCAGGCTGCTCAGGGAGGTGGTGGAGTCTCCTTCTCTGGACACATTCCAAACCTGCCTGAATCTGTTTCTGTGTGACCTTTTTATGGTGAACCTGCCTTGACAAAGGGGTTGGACTCAACAATCTTCAACCCCTACCACACTGTGTTGTCATGAACCATTTACTCTGTCCCTGCCCATGGCAAGGGGGTTGGAACTGGATGATCCTTGTGGTCCCTTCCAACCCTAACTGATTCTATGATTCAATAACCCTACTCTATCCAGTAGAAGCTATAAGTGGATGATGAAAACATCCCCAGGAAACTTTGAAGGCAGCAAATGGGTTAAACAGAGTTTGTTAAGAGCTCTATCCCTGCCCATGGCAGGGGGGTTGGAACTGGATGTTCCTTGTGATCCCTTCCAACCCTAACTGATTCTATGATTCTATAACCCTACTCTACCCAATAGAAGCTACAAGTGGATGATGAAATCATCCCCAGGAAACTTTGACGGCAGCAAATGGGTTAAACAGAGCTTGTTAAGAGCTCTATCCCTGCCCATGGCAGGGACAGGGTTGGAACTGGATGTTCCTTGTGTTCCCTTCCAACCCTAACTGGTTCTATGATTCTATAACCCTACTCTACCCAGTAGAAGCTACAAGTGGATGATGAAAACATCCCCAGGAAACTTTGACGGCAGCAAATGGGTTAAACAGAGCTTGTTAAGAGCACGTAGGAATTGCCTAATTTCCTCTTCTGCCCCACTTAATCAGAGATAATAACAGGATAGCAACAGGAATTCAGAGGGCTTAGAAGAAAGCAGGCAGAGCCTGGCTCCGCAGGCAGGCTGGGGACAGGGATCCAAGGATTTTTCACTGAAGGATTTTCGCTGAAGATCAATGGGACTTGGCTGGCTGCCTCCCATCATGAATCTGAATGTCTCAGATCCAGGCGATTATCGGTGAGAAGTGTTGGCACTTTCCCTTTAAAAGGAAGGGAGATGCCAGAGATTTTCTTAGAGTTTAGGATTTGGCTCAATCCGAATCATGGGGGTGGGCTATCAGCCAAGCAAAATGTAAATCCTTTCTGGAAGGATCAGAACAAGAGGACACAGCCTCAAGCTGTGCCAGGGCGGGTTTAGGCTGGACGCTAGGAAGAAATTCTTCTCGGAAAGAGTGATTGGCATTGGAATGGGCTGCCCGGGGAGGTGGTGGAGTCACCATCCCTGCAAGTGTTTCAGAGGAGGCTGCATGAGGCACTCAGTGCCATGGGTTAGAAGGGTTAGGTGATAGGTTGGACTCGATGATCCTGAAGGTTTTTTCCTACCTGGTTGATTCTGTGATTCATATTGGTATTTAATTTCTTCCTTCCTTCTTCCTTTCCTCCTTGCTTTCTTTCTTCTTTCCTTTTCTTTCTTCCCTCCTTTTCTTCCCTTCCTTCTTTCCTTTTCTTCCTTCCCTCTTTCCTTTTTTCTTTCCCTTTCTTCCTTCCTTATTTCCTTTTCTTCCTTCCCTCCTTCATTTTCTTCCTTTTCTTCCTTCTTTCCTTTTCTTCTTTCCCTCCTTTTCTTTCTTCTTTCTTTCCTTCCTTCTTTCTTCCCTAATTTTCTTTCTTTCCTTCCCTCCTTCCTTCTTTCTTCCCTCCTTCCTTTTCTTTCTTTCCTTTTCTTTCCTTCCCTCCTTCCTTTTCTTTCTTTCTTTCCTTATTTTCTTTCTTTCCTTCTTTCCTTTTCTTCCTTCCCTCCTTTTCTTCCTTCGTTCCTTTTCTTTCTTTCCTTCTTTCCTTCATTTCCTCCTTCCTTTCCTTCCTTCTTTGCTTCTTTCCTTCCTTTCCTTCTTCCTTTCTTTCCTCCTTTCTTCCTTCCCTCCTTCCTTCCATTCTTTCTTTCCTTATTTCTTCCTTCCCTCCTTCCTTTCATTCTTTCTTTCTTTCCTTCCTTCTTTCCTCCTTCCTTCCTGGTTTTTTTTTTCTGGTTATGTGTTTTGTGGTTCCCTTTTTCCCCACAGTGCATGGCTGCAGGGGTGTGCTCAGAGTTTCTGGCTGATAGGGTAATGGTGGTAATCATAACACCAATCATCACAATGGTGGTAACAATGCTAAGACACTGAGACGTGCCCTGGCACTGCACAACCCAAGCTGTGGTGTTTGATTCCCAGTCCAACAGCTTCCACTGGTCCAGGGAGCTGAGCTCTGTGGTTGTGCTCAGAGCAAAAAGCAACCTTAGCATTTTCCTCTCCTTTTCCATTCAGGCTTCTGCTGCTTTTCACAGGATCCCAGGATGTCAGGGGTTGGAAGGGATCCAAAGAGATCATCCAGTCCAACCCCCCTGCCACAGCAGGACCATACAATCTAGCGCAGATCACGCAGGAACACATCCAAGTGGGGTTTGAATATCTCCAGAGAAGGAGACTCCACAGCCTCTCTGCTTTTGGAGTCTGTTGAGTCCTCATTTCCAACTGATCACAGAATCACAGAATGTCAGGGGCTGGAAGGGACTTCCAAAGCTCATCCAGTCCAATCCCCCTGCAGAGTAGGATCACCCAGCGCAGATCACGCAGGAACACATCCAAGTGGGGTTTGAATATCTCCAGAGAAGGAGACTCCACAACCCCCCCGGGCAGCCTGTTCCAGGGTTCTGATGAGCCTCCCCACCAAAACATACAACAAAACCATGCAAATCTGGAAGGACTGAGGCAAGCTCAGGTGAGTCCAGCACTGTCAGAGATCATTTGGATGGCTTCTTGTCCCTGTGCCAGTGTGGTTTTGGTGGCAGGTCTGCTGTAATTTGCATCACTTGGCTACAGCCCTCTTTCTGCATACAGTGAGCTTGGAAACTCTCCTGCTTTTCCAGGCCAGAACACCTCTGCTATGAGGACAGGCTGAGAGAGTTGGGGTTCTGCAGCCTGGAGAAGAGAAGGCTTCCAGGAGACCTTAGAGTGGCTTTGCAGTATCTGAAGGGAGCCTACAGGAAGGCTGGGGAGGGACTATTGACAAGGTCTGGGAATGTCAGGACGAGGGGGAATGGGTTTGAACTGGCAGAGGGGAGATTTAGACTGGATGTTAGGAGGAAGTTCTTTACAGTGAAGGTGGTGAGACACTGGCACAGGTTGCCCAGGGAGGTTGTGGATGCTTCCTCCCTGGAGGCATTTAAAGCCAGGCTGGATGAGGCCTTGAGCAGCCTGCTCTAGTGGGAGGTGTCCCTGCCTATGGCAGGGGGTTGGAGCTGGATGATCCTTGAGGTCCCTTCCAACCTGAACCATTCTATGATTCTATGATTCTATAAGTGGAAACATCTCCACGAAGGGCTCAGTGATGTCCTTCAACTCCATTGCTTGCTGAAGCAGGGAGTTCCTTTAATGCAGCCACCTCAGCTGGAGAGGTGAGGCTCCTTTCTCTCCACCTGTGTCCAGTCATGAGGTGAACCACAGCAGACTTGCAGGGGAAGGACAAGACAAATCCAATCTAATTTGTCCAGAGTTAAGGAGAAAATACTTAGCAGCAGAAAAAGGGGAAGAAAAGTAGCCTAAAGGTCAAAAAAGAGCTAAAAATCAGCCAAGAAAATGCAGCAGTGTGAGGAAACCTTCAGCCCCCACAACGTTTAGAGCTCTGGGTGACTCAGGTCTCACCACCTTAACAAGGGAGACACATCTCACCCCAACACAGGATGGGGTTTTGGGTACTGCTGGAGCAGGTCTGATCTGGTGAGGTTGGAAGCCAGTGCCTGGTCTTGGCATGCTCAGAAGCACTCAAGGAGAAGAAGGAGTTTCTTGCTCTGGAGGGATGAGTTCAGGATGGCTGAGCAGGAAAGAGGTGGTGAGGGGGCAGTTGGTGGCCATAAATCAACTCTCCTAGGAAGGATGCACTGCAGTGCTGCTGCATGGCTGGGAGCTGGCCCTCCTTGCTACAGAAGCTGTGGCTCTGCAGAGATGTTTACATCTTTCTTTCCATCCCACCTGAGCAAATCACCCCTCCCAGAGGCAGGGAGGGACATATGGAGAGGACAGCCCAAGATTTACGCAGGGCAAGCGCTCAGCGAGGGGCAGAACATGGGTAAGGACTGGGGGCCAGGCTCTCAGCTGCTACAAATTAATGTCACTCCATCAACGTCAGGAAACACATGCTGGAGTGCAGCAGCCCTTTGCTTTGCAGCTCCTGAGGCCCTGCTTGGCTACCAGCAGCTGAACATTGCCTCCCAGTTGCTGAAGCTGTGGAGCCTGCAAATGGGTTTGCGCATTCGCGAGGCTGCTCCAAGGCTGCGGTCTGGGGAGGGCAAGCTTCAGGTGAGGTCAGGGGATACACTGAATGTGGCCAAGATTTGTTCCCATGAAAACAACCTTGTTCTGCTGGGCTTCTGTTATAAAAAAAGAGAGAGATTTCTCCCCCTGTAAGTGTCAATTTTGTTGGCAGTGTTCATTTCTTTTCCGCGGGAGAGCAAGACTGAAACACTTCCCCCTAGGCTGATGTTAAACTGTTTTGTCTGAGTTGCCACAAGCAGAGCTTTCTGGGTAAAAATTGTCACCTGAAATGCTTCTGACAGAGGGGAAAAAAAAAAAAACCAAAAACAAAACTCAAAAATCAGAATGGATTTAGTCAAAGTGTTTTGCAAATTCACAGTGAATTGTGACAAGGAACAAAGAAACCTCTGCACAACACCTGGCGTCCTGCCTTTCAACGCGCTGGAAATGGAATGAGCCTTAATTCAGAGGAGCTCCTTTCCTCAGACTCTTAATTCCTTGTCACTAAAACACACACATGCACATATATATATATGGAGATGTATGTTAAAACATGAGAATTTCCAGGCTAAAGCAGAGATTTGATTCCTAGCAAAAATGGTTTCCTCATCTTTTGTGTGGTTTGCAGCCAAAAGGGGACTCAGGTATTTATGAGCCTAAGGAGAGATGCTTGAGATGGGTAAGAGGCAACGGACACATCCAGAGAAGGATGACAAAGCTGGTGAGAGGCCTGGAACACAAAACCTATGAGGAGGGGCTGAGGGAGCTGGGGGTGTGCAGCCTGCAGAAGAGGAGGCTCAGGGCAGACCTCATTGCTGTCTGCAGCTCCCTGCAGGGAGGCTGTAGCCAGGTGGGGTTGGGCTCTGCTGCCAGGCAGCCAGGGACAGAACAAGGGGACACAGCCTCAAGCTGTGCCAGGGGAGGTCTAGGCTGGATGTTAGGAGGAAGTTGTCAGAGAGAGTGATTGGCATTGGAATGGGCTGCCCAGGGAGGTGGTGGACTCTCAGTCCTGGAAGGTGTTGAAGCCAAGCCTGGCTGGGGCACTTAGTGTCATGGTCTAGATGATTGTCTAGGGCTGGGTGCTAGGTTGGGCTGGATGATCTTGGAGCTCTCTTCCAACCTGCTTGGTTCTATGATTCTATGACACAAACTGGAACCCAGGAGGTTCCATAGAAAGGTAAAGAAAAAATTCTTCACTTAGAGGGTGCTGAGCCCTGCAGCAGGCTGCTCTGAGGGGTTGTGGAGTCTCCTTCTCTGGAGAGATGCCGAATCCAGCTGGACATTGTGATCCTGGGCAAGCTGTTCTGGGTGCCTCTGCTTTAGCAGGAGGGTTGGGCTGAGTGAGCTTGTAACTACATTTCAATAGAGGACCTACAGGAAGGCAGAGGAGGGACTGTTTAGAAGGGCTGTTAGGGATAGGATGAGGGGCAATGGTTTGAAACTGGAGCAGGGGAGATTTAGATTGAACATCAGGAGGAAGTTCTGCACAATGAAGGTGGTGAAATACTGGAACAGGTCACCCAGGCTTGAGGCCCCATGCCTGGAGACAACCAAGATTGGACTCGATATGCCCCATGGCAACCTGATGTGGCTGCAGGTGTCCCAAAGGTGGCCTTTGAGGATCCTTTCCAACCCCATGCAATCTGTGACTCTCCAGCGGTTCCTACCATCCCTCTGCTCCATTCTGGGGTTCAGTGAAGACCACCACCTCAATCTGGGTCTTTTTTTCCCTCTGTCTCAGGCTCCTGAGGTGGCAGCCCAGCCTTGTGTCTGTCCCACAGCTTTCCTGAGCTGAATGGCAGCGTGGGCAGAGGCTTGCTGCTCCCAAACAAGCTGTTTTGACACATCCAAATGGAAACCGCCTGAGATCCCTCTGCTGCCATTTTACATTGCTCTTTCCTCTGGCGTGTTTTGAATTTCCTGTCCTCATTTGGGACAAGCAAATGTCAAAACATCAGGTGTGGATTTTTCTCCCCTCTTGTCTCCCAGCCTCTCTGACAAAGCACTGATTTGCTCCCTTGTATCGCCCAGGCTCGAGAGATCAGGCGCAGCAAGACTGACAGCCTCGCTCCTGGCTGCTCCCAGGAGGGATTTTTCCACATCAGCCTGGAAAACAGCTGCTCTTTACTCATGTCTTGAAGGCAGGTGCTCTGCTGTCTGCAGTCCTGTCCCAGTCTGGCAGCATAGCCCTGCCTGGATCTGCCCCACCAGCATCCAGTCTAACTTCTGCTGCCTGCACCTGGAAATGCAGGGGAAAAGCACTGCCTGGGCAAAGCCCAGGGCAGTTCCAGCAGGAGGATGGGATGAGAAGCTGGGGAAGGCTATCTTGAGTTGTTCAGGCTTGAACTGGTCTATGACAAGGTGAGTGCAGGATCATAGATTAATTGGCTCAGTAACACCTCTAAGATTCAAGATCAGACTTGATGCAGCCCTGGGCAGCTCAATTTAACTGGAGGCATCCCTGCTGATGGCAGGGCTTTGGAGAAGATGACCTTTGAGGGTCCTTTCTAACCTCTTTATCTGTGAATCAACAAGTCCAGCTCACCACCAAGGGCAGCCAACCCATTTCTTCCACAGAAACTTTCTGTCCCCCCAGTTAAACCACAGAGACCTGCAGAGCCCACACCAGGCTCCAACTCCCCCACGTTCATTTCTTTTCAAGCTGGGTGGAGGTGGCTGTGGGCAGAGAACTGCCTGACCTGGATTGCCACTCTCCCTTGAGCTGGGGAGTTTTGCTCTGCTGATGCCTAATTACATCCAGGCAAACGCTGCTGGGGGAGCTGGGCTCCAGTCTCAGCTGCTAAATCAAGCCCTCGGCGTGGTATGGAGGAAGGGGAAGGAGCAGACACAGGACCATTAGCGCTGGCATGGGAGTTAATGAGCCCAAAAGAAAGCCTGCCTTGAGCAGTGGTCTGTCAACCTGTGAGCTTCCCTTCTCTTGTTAAAGCTACTTCATGTTTTATGAACATCTGTAGGGCAAGGCAGCAGCTTCCTTCTCTGCAGCAGCTTCCTTCTCCACAGCAGCCCTGCAGGGCTTGCTGAGTTTACTGCACATTAAATCCTTTATGGGAGCGATTGTGAAACCTTCAGAGGGGCTTCCAGTGCAGTCTTTGTTGGGGTCCCCTCCATAGGGTGACAGCCAGTAGTGGGACATGTTGCTCAGTGGTGTATATCTCTCTTGATGTTGCAGGTGGCATCTGAATGTCTCCAGTGGGGAGCCTGTGTAAGTGAAGAGAAGTCTCTGCTCTGGAGTGTTAGAGACCAGTTACATTGACAAACTGGTGAGATTGGGAGGCACCTCTGGACATCATCCAGCCCAACCCTCCTGCTAAAGCAGAGGCACCCAGAGCAGCTTGCCCAGGATCACAATATCCAGGTGGATTTGGAATCTCTCCAGAGAAGGAGACTCCACAATCTCTCTGAGCAGCCTGCTCCAGGGCTCAGCACCCTCACACCTCCTGTTCAAATGGAATTCCTTTTTGTTCCAGTTTGTGCCCACTGTCCCTAAACACCACTGACAAGAGTCTCAGCTCATCCTCTTGTTCTTGCTGAGCATTGATCAGATCATGTCTGGAGCTGCTCTTCTCCAGGCTCACCAGCCCCAGGGCTCTCAGCCTTTCCTCCTCAGAAACGTTCCAGTTACCTCAGCATCTTCAGAGCCTCCACAGGACTCTGTCCAGTAATTCCCTGTCCCCCTTGAACTGGGGAGCCCTGAACTGGGCCCAGTTCCCCAGATGTGGCCTCCCTAAAGCAGGGCAGAGTGGGAGGAGAATCTCTCTCAGCAATGCTGGGTTGAATCTCATGCTGCTTGTGGGCAGGCAGTGACAGGCAAGGGAAGCTGTGGTGTCTGCTAGCTGTGAGTTGGTGTCTGCTCAGGAAAGGTTTGTCATCAGAGGGCATGATGGATGTGCACAGTGCTGTGTCCTGACACATTTGAACCCATTAACAGCCAGGGGAGAACCTCACTGGGGCACCTCTGGTGTCTCTGTTCGCTCCTGAAGGAATCCTAAAGTGGCAGTGATGTAAAATCAGGGAGAGAGAGAGACTGCTGCGTGTGACCCCTGCCTGTGAGGTTTGCAGCAGTCCACAGAGAGCCCTGGTTTTGCTACTGCTTCATCTTTGAGGATGCTCCTGATCCACTGAGCTCTGCTCTGAAATTTCAGGTGGGGGAATAGGGTTGTGGTAGTGGAAGAGACCAAGACAAGTGCAAAGCCTACAAGACAGCTTGTTTGATTTCAGGTCTCTTTGCCTTCACTTCCCAGCTGCAGGGATGCATGGCAGGCAGGAGCAGCTAGGGAAAGAGAAGCTCCAAAAGAATACTAAGAACATGGAAGTGTGGAGAATGGTCTTTAAAATGTACAAACAGAGCTAATCCCACTGGAAATGTCACTCTAAGAGGTACTGTGTTGAGGTTTTGTACAAAGACTGCTCTGGTGAGACTTCACCTGCAGTACTCTGCAGCTCTGGAGTCTTCAGCATAGGAAGGACATGGAAGCAACCCAGGGAGGGCCACAAAGATGATCAGAGGGCTCTGTGTGTGGGACACCTCTCCTGTGAGGACAGAGTGAAAGAGTTGGCTCTGTTCAGGCTGGTTGGGGTTGGACAAGATGACCTTTGAGGGTCCTTTCCAACCCAGTGCAGTCTGTGACCAATGTCCTGTCACTTCCACTTGTCACCTATAAAACAAGAGGGCTCTGTGTGCGTGGGACACCACTCCTGTGAGGACAGGGTGAAAGAGTGGGCTCTGTTCAGCCTGGCTAAGGTGTCCAGGGAGACCCTAGAGCTGCATTGCAATATCTGAAGGGGAGCTACAGGAAGGTTGAGGGAGGGACTGTTCAGAAGGGCCTGTGGTGGTGGGACAAAGGCAGCGGTTTAAAGCTGGAGCAGGGCAGAGTTAGGTTGGACATCAGGAGGGAGTTCTGTGCAGTGAGGGTGGTGAAATACTGGAACAGGCTGTGCAGGAATGTGGCTGAGGTCCCATCCCTGGAGACATTCAGGATTATGATTTCAGGTGTCTCTGTGCTACCTGCTCCAGTTGATGTCCCTGCTGCCTGCAGGGGGGTTGGACAAGATGACCTTTGAGGGTCCCTTCCAACCCAATGCAGTCGGTGATCAGTGTCCTGTCGCTTCCACTTATCACCTATGACACCTTGCTGAGGCAGGGAGGTCACAGAAGGACCTGAGCCTGCAATGATGGGTCCCAGCACTCAACTTCTGGAGCTTACCTTCTTGTGGATGCTGTACCCCAACTTCAGCACTTGGAATTGAGAGCTAAAGAGTGTGAGAGCAGAGCTGGGATCCGATGAAAAGCCAATTTGCTGAGAGGGACCCCGACTGCTCATTGGATCTGGCAAAGCCTTCCACAGCACCTCAGGGGAGACACAAGCCTGAAATCTTAATTAAAAAGCAGAAAGCAGGGTTTCATGCTAGGCTGATATTGTGACTCTCTTCCCTTTATGGACGACTCTTATGCAAGCTCCTACTGTGTCTGTGGAATTGCTAATTTAAAGGAAGCTCAGATTTGTGCAGCACAGGGCCTGTGTCAGCAGTGTTTAACATCAGGAGAAGGAGGTGTGTGCTGAGCCCTTCCCTTGCTAGGAACTTTTTATTTCTCCCAACCTTTCCTTTCTTGTCATCTACTTCAGAAACCACCCAAAGGAACATTGTCACCATCTGGGGCGCCTGGAGAAGGCACTGATGGAACAAAGCATCCCCACTCAGCACTGAAAACTGTGTTTATGCCTAGATAGTGATAAGGGCTGTGTCAGCAGGAGATCTCCCACGTAGGCTTCTCAGAATCATGGACTCATAGAATCAAGCAGGTAAAAAGAGACCTCCAAGCTCCTCCAGTCCAACCTAGCACCCAGCCCTGCCCAAGCAACCAGACCATGGCACTAAGTGCCCCAGCCAGGCTTGGCTTCAACACCTCCAGGGATGACAACTCCACCACCTCCCTGGGCAGCCCATTCCAATGCCAATCACTCTCTCTGCCAACAACTTCCTCCTAACATCCAGCCTAGACCTCCCCTGGCACAACATCATCATAGAATTAACCAGGTTGAAAGAGACCTCCAAGCTTAGCCAGTCCAACCTAGCACCCAGCCCTGGCCNGCCATTGGCTCTGCTGCCCACCTGGGCACTGCTGCCTCATCTTCAGCTCCTCTCTCCCAGCACCCCCAGCTCCCTCTCTGCCTGGCTGCTCTCAGCCACTCTGTCCCCAGCCTGTAGTGCTGCTTGGGGTTGTTGTGGCCAAAGTGCAGAACCCTGCACTTGGCCTTGTTCAGTCTCATCCCATTGGCCTCTGCCCCCCAATCAGCCTGGCCAGGTCCCTCTGCAGGGCTCTCCTATCCTCCAACAGCTCCACAGCTGCTCCTGGCTTGGTGTCCTCTGCAAACTTACTGATGCTGGACTCAAGCTCCTCAGTTGGTGAGCTGGAGTCTCCTAGGGAACTTTTCAGGGGAAGAGGATGGGGTTGCTTGGACAAATGCACAAGCATCTCTGACTGAGAAGACTCAGCCCAGGCTTTGAGAGCCCAGTGATTTGTTTTTCTGCTTGGCTACAAGCCTGGTGGAAGCTTTTGGCAAGCCAAGCTGCTGTTGTCAAATCTGGCCCAGACTGTAAGCAGCCTGATGTGACAGAGCTGTCCCATCTCCAGCTGAAAATGGACTGAGGATAGCAGCCTCTGGAGAGGCTTGGCTTTCTTTTCATGTCTTATTAGGGACATACAAGCTCCTCTTTTGATGCATGACTTTGAAAAATGTAACTTTATTGCCTTAGCTTCTCCATTTCTGGAAGAAAATAAAATCTCCTGTCCCATTAGATCAGTAGGAAGAAAGAGATTTAGAAGGAATCTGGTAGCAGGGAAAAAGCTTTCACAAGCTTGAACCTGCACTTCTTTGGGATCATTGAATTATGGAATGGTTTGGGTTGGAAGGGACCCTTAAAGGTCATCCAGTCCAAGCCCCCTGCAGTCAGCAGAGACATCTGCAGCTAGATCAGATTGCTCAGACCCCATCAAGCCTGATCTTGCAGGTCTTCAGGGATGGGGCCTCCACCACCTCCCCAGACAACCTCTTCCAGCATTCCAACACCCTCATAATAAAGAACTTCTTCCTAATGTCCCAATAGGAACAGATTTAGCCAGAATTAGGGAGACTTTAGGGACAGACTGCACCTTTATGAAGGGAGATGATGCTGGGGAGGCCAATACCTCCTTGGATGATCCCTTGGGCACCCAGACCCTGCCACACACCAGCCTTTGGCTAGGCATGACTTGCACTTCCTTGCAGAGATTGGAGAAAGATCTGAGCTCAGCCTGATGCCAGCAAGAGATGACATCCAAGATAACTTTATCTCTCCCTTTAAAGGAGGAAGGACTTTTTCAGACATGGCTAATTCAATTGTGATGCTCACTGCCAGGGCCAGTGGAGACCAAAAGCAGAAATGGGTCTGAGAAGTCATTGGATGACTATGTAAAGAAAAAGAGGTCATCCAGTGGCTTTCAAACACGAGTTTGAAAGGAGAGATTGAAAGTGGATATTAGGAGAAAGATCTTTGCTTTGAGGGTGGTGAGAGACTGGCACAGGTTGAGGGTGGTGAGAGACTGGCACAGGTTGAGGGTGGTGAGAGACTGGCACAGGTTGAGGGTGGTGAGAGACTGGCACAGGTTGAGGGTGGTGAGAGACTGGCNCATCTCCAAGCTGCAAACAGAGTGGAGAGCCAGGCTGAGGGTGGTGTTAGGTGCTTGTGCTCAGAAGTGCTGTTGCAGACAGAGCAGGCCTGGTGGAGCAGGTTGATGGATTGTTCTATCATCTCACTGAAGCGAGGTTTGCCTCTGCCTAAGGGCATGGCTGTAAATGAGCCCCTAATGGATTCTGCTCCTAGAACTTCCCTGTGGTACAGAAATAGCTGCATCCCTTGGAAGTAAGGAAAGGGGGTGTGTGTGGGGGGGATAAGACAGGCTTTGAGCTACACTGAAGGGATGGTGAAGCCCCAAAGTGACTAGGGTGGCAAGGAAACGTCTCCTGAAGCAGCCTGCCCCAGCCTGGGCAATGCCGAGGCCAGTTAGAGACTGTTAACTGCAAGACGTGGCTGTTCCCACCCCCTCCCTCCCAGATTTGGCTGGCTGGATCTGCTACTGCTCAAACAACCTCCACTCACCCCCCAGCTCTCCCCAAAGGAGTCACAGAATCATTTTACTCGGAAAAGCTCTCTAAGATCAAGTCCAACCATCAAACTTCCCCCCCCCACCATGCCCACTAAACCACATCCCCAGGTGCCAGGATGCAGTAGGGATCTGTCAAACCTTGCCTTGAAAACCATGCTCGAGATGCTTCAAGCTGTAGGCTCTGGGTACAACTTAAACTCGTTTTGGGTCCTCTGCTGATCAGAGAATCATGGAATTGTTTTGGTTGATAAAACCTCTAAGATCATCCAGTCCAGCCATCAACCCAGCACAACCATGGACACTAAACCACATCCAGAAGTGCCATGCCCACACTTTTCTTGCACACCTTCAGGAATGGCAACTCCACCACCCCCCTGGGCAGCCTCTGCCAGTCCCTGACCACTCTTGCAGCAAAAACATTTTTTCTAGTATCTAGCCTAAGCCTCCTCTGGTGCAACTTGAAGCCATTTCATTCAAGCACCTGATAATAGGGAGAAGAGATCAACACCCACCTCACTGCAGCTTCTTTGCAGAGCTGTACCACCCTTGGGATTGGGAATGTCCCTGCTCCTGCCACCTCACCCCCTTATCCTCCCCTCCTTCCCACATCCCTGCACCTCAGAACCTTCAGTAGGGCTGAGACAGGAATCACAGAATGGTTTCCACTGGAATGTTCTGGGCTCTTCAAGAGAGATGTTGAGATGGTGGAAGGTGTCCAGAGAAGGGCAGCAAGGTTGGGAAGGGGCCTGGAGCACAGCCCTGTGAGGAGAGGCTGAGGGAGCTGGGGGTGTGCAGCCTGCAGAAGAGGAGGCTCAGGACAGAGCTCATTGATGTCTGCAGCTCCCTGCAGGGAGGCTGTAGCCAGGTGGGGTTGGGCTCTGCTGCCAGGCAAGCAGCAACAGAACAAGGGGACACAGCCTCAAGCTGTGCCAGGGGAGGTTCAGGCTGGATGTTAGGAGGAAGTTGTTGTCAGAGAGAGTGATTGGCATTGGAATGGGCTGCCCAGGGAGGTGGTGGAGTCTCTGTGGCTGGAGGTGTTGAAGCCAAGCCTGGCTGGGGCACTTAGTGCCATGGCCTGGTTGCTTGGGCAGGGCTGGGTGCTAGGTTGGGCTGGCTGAGCTTAGAGCTCTCTCCCAACCTGCTTGATTCTATGATAATAGATTGTGGAGTCCAACCATTCTCTAACTACATGGCTAGGAAGAGGTGATGGCCATAGCATGGTGGCTTGAAGGCTGATGATCTTAGAGGGCTTTTCTGACCTGGTTAATTCTGAGACGCTTTTCCAACCAAAATACTTCTATGGCACCACAAAACTACCCCCCTGTGAGCTTCCAGTTTAGCTAAGTACTTCAGCTCATCACAAGTGAGCAGAAATAAGCAGCTAAACATAGAGGAGCTCAGCCTAAGTAAAGAGGCCCAGCCAGCACCCCCAGGTGACATTAGTGACCATCAAGCTTTGTCCTACCTGACCGGGGGGCCACCAGGCCCCCCGGCCTTTAGATCCCCTCCACCATTCACCCAGTGTGAGCCATGGGCACTCACCTCTGATGCCAGGAGGGGGATCCCTCTGCCCAGTTGGGCAAGCTTAGGGCTTCTGCCCTTCCTGGGGCTGATTATAAAGGGGAGTGGGCAGGGAATGCAAAGTGGTCACACCTGGGCTGGGAGGAGACTCCAACAGCACTCAGGTGCTCTGGGTTTGGGGGAAAACATGGGGTGGGAAAGGGGAGGTGTGGCTGAAAGGAGAGAGATAATCAATGGCACAATGTCCACCTGGAGACCAGTGCCGAGTGGTGTCCCTCAGGGGTCAGTGCTGGCACCAGTGTTGTTTAACATCTTTGTCAGTGACAGGGACAGAGGAATCAGTGCACCCTCAGCAAGTCTGCAGGTGGCACCAAGCTGTGTGGCACAGGTGACTTGTTAGAGGGCAGGAGTCCATCCAGAGTGATGTGGACAGGCTGCAGGGGTGAGCTTAGGCGAACCCCATGACATTCAACAAGCCCAAGTGTAAGGTCCTGCACCTAGATGAGTGCAATCCCAAACACAACTCCAGGCTGGGTGGAGAATGGCTGAGAGCAGCCCTGAGGAACAGGACCTGAGGATCTGGGGTGATGCAAAGCTCAACAGGAGCCTGCAGTGTGAGTGCAACCCAGACTGCAACCCTGTGCTGGGCTGCAGCAAGAGCAGTGTGGGCAGCAGGGCAAGGGAGGGGATTCTGCCCCTTGGCTCTGCTCTCCTCACACCCCACCTGCAGTCCTGTGTGCAGTTCTGGAGCCCCCAACACAAGCAGGACATAGAAGTGTTTGAGCCAGCGTAGGGGAGGCCACCAAGATGCTGAGAGGGCTGCAGCAGCTCTGCTCTGAGGCCAGGCTGAGAGAGTTGGGGCTCTGCAGCCTGCAGAGGAGAAGGCTTCCAGGAGAGCTTGTATGAGCTTTCCAGGATCTGAAGGGGGCTGCAAGAGGGCTGTGGAGGGACTATTGACAAGGTCTTGTAATGACAGGAGCAGGAGGAATAGGTTTGAACTGTCAGAGGGAAGACCAGAAGTAGATGTTAGGAAGAAGTTGTTTTCAGTGAGAGTGGTGAGACACTGGTACAGGCTGAGGGTGGTGAGACCCTGGCACAGGTTGCCCAAGGAGGTTGTGGGGCACAGAAGCACAGAATGGGATCTTTGATCACATTCTGTGCTTCTGTGCCCCACAACCTCCCTGGAGATGTTCAGGACCAGGTTGGATGAGTCCTTGAGCAACCTGTTATAATGGGAGTTGTCCCTGCCTATGGCAGGGGGTTGGAACTGGATGATCCTTAAGGTCCCTTCCAGCCTAAATCATTCCATGATTCTGTGAAAAGAAGAAGGTGAGGAAAGGAGAGATATGGAGAGGGAAAGGAGGGAGATGAAAAGAAGATGAGGAAAGGAGGGATATGGAGGGGGAAAGGAGGGAGATGAAAAGAAGATGAGGAAAGGAGGGATATGGAGGGGGAAAGGAGGGAGATGAAAAGAAGATGAGGAGGGGAAGGCGATGGAAAGAAAAGGAGAGAGATGGGAGAAAACAGATGGAGAGGGAGGGAGGGAGATAGGGGAGAAGAGGGATAAAATGTAATGAAAATGAAAACTGGGCTGTAAAACAAACACACAAACAAGCAAAAAGGTGGCCCTGCTCTGGCAGGGGGTTGGACTGGATGATCTGTCAAGGTCCCTCCCAGCCCCTAACATTCTGCAATTCTGTGATGTGAGGAGGAAAGATTCACATCTGCCTTCAAGGGAGATGGTTTAACACCAGACTTGTTTGAATTAGGTAATGGTTGGACTTGGTGGTCTCAAAGGTCTTTTCCAACCATGGTTCTCTGATTCTCTGATCTCCATCTTGCAGAGGAGTTAACAGCAGCAGGGAAATGCAGAGCCCTGCGCCGAGCCACTGCAGCAATGCCCTCTCGTGGGGACTTCTTCAGCAGTTGAGCTCAATCCTCTTCTCGGACAAGCTGGAGCTCCAGGATGCTCCAACCACCATCAGCTTCATCCGTGCAGGGCTGCTCCCTTTTTATTTCCTCCTCCTTTTGCCGGCTTCTCTTTCATCAGGTTGTGATTTTGGTTCTTCCTCACTGTGCATTTACATTTAACCCACGGCACAGCTCTGCTTCCAACCTGGTTGATTCTATTCTGTTCTATAGCATCTATAAGACATATAAGGGAGGTCCTTCTGCCCCTGTACTCAGCACTGCTCAGGCCACAGCTTGAGTGCTGTGTCCAGTTCTGGGCTATTCCATTCCAGAGAGATTTTGAGGTGCTGAAAGGTGTTGAGAGAAGGGCAGCAAGGCTGGGGAGGGGCCTGGAGCAGAGCCCTGTGAGGAGAGGCTGAGGGAGCTGGGGGTGTGCAGCCTGCAGAAGAGGAGGCTCAGGGCAGAGCTCATTGCTGTCTGCAGCTCCCTGAAGGGAGGCTGTAGCCAGGTGGGGTTGGGCTCTGCTGCCAGGCA
>WAAF01008838.1:0-12293 GCA_013400475.1 Tricholaema leucomelas
TCTAAATGGGCTTTTGCCTCCTTAATTTTTCGTCTACGAGACATAGCAGCATCCCTGAACTTTTCCTGGGACACCTCCCCTCTTTTCCAAAGGTGATACACTCTCTTTTTTATCTTTAATTCCCTTAGCAGCTCCTTGCCCATCCAGCCTGGCTGCCTCCCTCGTCGGCTAGTCTTCTGGCACAACGGCACAGCCTGCTCTTGTGCTTGTAGGAGTTCCTTTTTGAAGTAGGTCCAACCTTCCTGCACCCCTTTGTTTTTAAGGGCTGTTTCCCAAGGAACTGTCTGAGTTAGTTCCTTAAATAGGCTGAAGTCTGACCTTTGGAAGTCCAGTGCGGAGGTTCTGTTGATGCCCCTCCTGGTTTCTCCATATATTGAAAACTGTATCATTTCATGGTCACTGGACCCCAGGCAGTCTCTATTATCCTGGCTCTTGAGCTGCTGGGATGCAGGGGCAGAAACAGTGGAATTAGATCAGAGGAAAGGTAAACAGTTGGGGTCCTTGTCAAGGGATGAGGGTGTGGATAGAGAGCTGGGGAGGCTAGATGGCATGCACACACTCTGGGCCAGACTCCTCACGTCTGTGAGACACACATACCCGTCTAAGGATGACATGATCTTCCACCCTCTCAAGTGGACTAATATGGAAGAGGGGATCATGTACTTGAGGCAAATGGCTGTACAAGAAATAATCTATGGAAATGGGCAACTGGCTCTGGAGCCTGACGACGTTCACATGAAGCCAGCCCTCCTAAAGAAATTGACCCAAGGTGCTCCTTCCACATACGCACACACACTGGGAGGACTGCTTTTGGGCAGAGACCTGAACAATCTTCCAACTGTCTGGGAATTTGTTAATGATCTAAGGCAGTTTGAAGACAGTGTCTTCAGAAAAGCCCTGATATCAGTTGTGGAAAGCCTGACCAGAGATATGAATGAGCTTAAGGCCTGTCTCTGAACTGCAGAAGAGAGAGGACACTTACTCTTCACCTTCTGAATGGGTACATGTTTCAGATGTCAGAAATACACACCATCGTTCTCCTCCTCGTAGGAGACCAGTCCAAGCTAGGCAGGGCATATCTTGGGGCTCACTGTGGAGAACCCTCTGTGATCATGGGGAGAACATGGACAGATGACATGGCCAGCCCACCTCAGTTCTAGGGGACAGAGTGAGGGAACTACAGGGTGGCAGCACTGGGAATAACTCCTCCAGAGGAGGGGTTGCTCCAGTGTCCCACAGGCAATCCTCTCACCTGAGAGGTGGTCCTACCAGCAGCTTGGGTCCATGTGCTTCATATGGTAACCAGGTTCAGCATTAGAGGTGCTCTGTCTCCAGCCAGATGGAGGACAAGGATAACAGAGTATACTGGGATGTGTTTGTGAAATGGCCTGCCACTTCTGAAGCAGAGAAGTCCAGAGCTTTGGTAAACAGTGGTGCTCAATGAACTCTGATACCCTCAAGCCATAGAGGGACAGAAACCATAACAATCTCAGGAGCCACAGGGGGGTCACAAGAGTTGACTGTGCTGCAGGCTGAGATAAGCCTCACTGGGAATGCATGGGAGGAGCACACCATAGTGACTGGTCCTTGCATCCTGGATATTGACTTTCTGTGAGAAGGGTATTTTAAGGACCCAAAAGGGAACAGAATGGCTTTCAGGATAGCAGTTGTAGAGACTGGAGACAGTCTCTATCTGTCTGTCATGCCCAGCCTGTCAGACAACCCTTCCATGGTTGGCATACACAAGGTGGAGGATGTAAAGTTACCAATTGCTTCTCTCATAGTACACCGCAGGCAATACCGCACAAACAGAGACTGTGCTGCCCATACACCAGCTGATTCACCGTTTGGAGAAGCAGAGTGTCACCAGCAAGAGTCACTCACCCAACATGGCAGTGTGAAAGGAGAATGGGGAATGGAGACTGACTGTGGACTTCAGAGGCCTGAAGGAAGTGACTCCTCCAATCAGTGCAGCTGTGCCTGACATGTTTGAGCTCCAGTATGAACTGGAAGCAAAGCAGGCCAAATGGTATGCCACTACTGACATTGCTAATGCTTTCTTCTCCATCCCCACTGCAGAAGAATGCAGGCCTCAGTTCGCTTTTACCTGGAGAGGTGTCCAGTACCACTGAAACAGACTAACTCAAGAGTGGAAGCACAGCCCTACAATCTGCCACAGCATGATCCAGACAGCACTGGAGAAGGGTGGAGCTCCTGAACACCTGCAGTTCATCAGTGACATCATTGTTTGGGGTGAGACAGCAGAGGTGACCTTCGAGAAGGGTGAGAAAATCATCAATATCCTTTTGGATGCTGGCTTTGCCATAAAGAGGAGCAAAGTGAAAGGGCCTGCCAGCGAAATCCAGTTTCTGGGAGTTCGATGGCAGGATGGCCACCACCATATACCTATGGATGTGGTGAACAAGGTAGCCCCTATGGTGGAACCCACTAAGCAGAAGGAGACACAATCCTTCCTGGGGTTTGTGGGGTTTTGGAAGATGCATATTCCTGGGTACAGTCAAATTGTGAAGCCCCTCTTCAACGCAGCCAGAAAGAGAAACAACTTTGAGTGGGGACCTGAACAACGGGTAACATTTAACCAAGTAAAATGAAAAGTGCTCCATGCCATGGTCTTGGGATGAGTTTGAACCTGCCCAGAGTTTAAGAACATCCTCTACACAGCAGCCGGTGAGAATGGCCCTAGCTGGAGCTCATGACAGAAAGCTCCTGGTGAAACACAAGGCCATCCACTCAGGTTCTGGAGCAAAGAGTACAAAGGTTCAGAGGCCAATTATATCCCCACAGAGAAGGCAATCCTAGCTGCCTATGAGGGAGCATGAGCTGCTTCTGAGGTGATTGGAATGGGTCACCACTCCTTTTAGCTACAAGACTTCCAGTCCTGACTTGGAGGTTCAAAGGGAAAGGTTCAACTCCACACCATGCCACAGATGCCACTCGGAGTAAGTGAATGGCTCTGATAACTCAGAGAGCTAAAATAGGGAGCCTCGAGTGCCCAGGCATTGTGGAAGTCATCACCAACTGGCCAGAGGGCACTGACTTCAGAATGCCAGCGGAAGAGAAGATAGTGACCTGTGCTGAGGAAGCACTCCCCATACAATGATCTTCCTGATAATGAAAAGAGATATGCTCTGTTCACAGATGGATCTTGCCATCTTGTAGGCAGCAAGCGGAGATGGAAGGCTGCTGTCTGGAACCCTACATGTAGAGTTGCAGAGGCAAGAGATGGAAAAGGTGAATTCAGCCAATATGCTGAGGTAAAAGCCATCCAGCTGGCCCTGGACATCGCAGAGTGAGAACAGTGGCCTGTGCTATTCATCTACACTGACTCATGCATGGTAGCAAATGCCTTATGGGGGGTGGCTGAAGGAATGGAAGCAAAATGATTGGCAGAGAAAGGGGAAGGCAATTTTCTGCATACCTGGACAAACTGCCAGTTAAAATCAGACCCATCAGTGCTCACATCCCCAAGAGCAGAGCCACTGAAGAACAACAGCACAACCACCAAGCTGACTTGGCTGCCCACATCTCCCAGATAGACCTGGACTGGAAACACAAAGGTGAACTGTTCTTAGCTCGATGGGCACATGACTCTTCGGGCCACCAAGGAAAAGATGCCACATACCAATGGGCCTGTGACAGGTCAGTGGACATACCCATGGATGCCATAGCACAGGTTATCCATGACAGTGACATCTGTGCTGCCATAAAGCAACCTAAGTGGATGAAACCTTTGTGGTATGGGGGACAGTGGTCAAAATACAAGTATGGGGAGGCCTGGCAGATCGGTTACATCACTCTGCCTCAGTCTCGCAGTGGCAAGCAGTATGTGTTAACCAGGGTGGAGGCCAGCACGGGGTGGCTGCAAACCTACCCAGTACCTCATGCCCCTGCCCATAGCACCATTCTAGGCCTGCAGAGACACATCCTGTGGACACACGGTACCCCAGAGAGAATTAAGTCAGATAACGGGACCCATTTCAAGAACAACCTCGTAAGCAACTGGGCAAAAGAACATGGGATCAAATGGGTTTACCATATCCCATACTATCCACAAGCTGCAGGAAAGATTGAGCTTCACAATGGCCTGCTGAAAACCACCCTGAAAGCTATGGGGGGTGGAACCTTCAAAAACTGGGAGAAACACCTAGCAGAAGCCAGCTGGCTGGTGAACAGCAGGGGATCAGTCAACTGAGCTGGTCCTGCTCAGTCTGCCCCATTGCCCATAGCTGAAGGAGATGGAGTTCTGTGGTCTGTGAAAAGAATCTACTGGGGAAAATTGTGTGGGTTGCTCCTGCTTCTGGGGGCAAACCTACCACAGGAGTGGTATCTGCTGAGGGTCCTGGTCACACGTACTGGGTAATGCTTGAAACTGGTACTATTGAGTGTGCTCCCCTGAGAAACCTCATTCTGGCTGAAAAAGGTCTAATCTCAGAGTCAGTTCCATGTAATCTTGTATCATAGTTGTATAGTAATTGTATGATAGTTGTGTAATAATTGTATAATGGTTACAAGTGGTTACAAGTTTCTCGTCTAGTTACACCATCACCACAGCATGTCCTACAGAATCCACACCACACAAGCAGCAATCCACAGGATGTCTACACCACCTCACCTGCACCTATTTCCCCAGTGTCCTACAGAAAAAGACTGTTCCTGCTGTTTTCCTCCAGAGGAAAAGACTTTCCCTGAGTTTCCCTCAAGAAGAAAGGACTGTTCCTTGATTCTTCCTCTGTGTTCCTGTCCTGCTCACACGTCACCTCACCAACCTGCACTGGAGAAGCACATCACCTTGGGATACAGCTGGGGACCAAGAAGGACTTAAGAACTCTTAATACCTGAATACATTTTCCTATCTTTGGAAAAGGAGACTGTCTGCAGGAAGGTGGAAATGGTCTAACCAATGGGTGGAATATAAAGGGTTAACCCTCCTGGGGGAGTGGTCTTGACCCCTCCCCAGGCATGGGTTCGAACACTACCAGGTGTAGCAGTTAGCCCACTCCCCTTTCCTTCCTAGACCCCCTATAAAACACAGAGGAACTTCCTGTTTCTCTCTCACCCTGCCTCCCTGCTTACTGGCATCACCAACCTGTTTTCCTGTTGCTCTTTGTTTTACTGCATGGCCATCACTCACTAGGCAGACAAAACCATTGCCACCAATTCTGGTTGTATTTACGTATTTTGTACCTTGTTTTTCCCTTCCCTATACCTTTTATAACTTCCCTACCTCATATACCTTTTTTTATTGTTAAACTTTTCTTCTTTTACCTTCCAAATCAAAGTGAGATTATTTATTTGGGTATGCTTACCTTTTCTCTCTCTACAGCTAATTCCTTTTTTTCTGGGAGAGAAGGTGGAAGAGGGAAAGGCATCCTATAAATTGTTATTGGTTCTATTAACTATATTTGAGTCTCCAGGAAATTTAAATCAGAATGGAGACAGTGGTGAATATAAATACTCTGAGATTATGTACTAGAGCAACTGCTGGAGCAGTTATATGTGCAGAACATGAAGAAAAAGGAGACATTGATTTGTGTAAAAGGTAATAGACCTTCTTCTCCTGTTCTCTGACTCCTCCGAATCAGGGAATCTTTTGTCACACAGACTACTCTTGGTAAGTCCTGGTCATCTAGGAGAAAAATTGTCTGAGACCACAGTTTCATAAAACAGGAGTTTTGGTAGAAGTGCCAACTTAACACATTCCTACTGTTCCCTGCTACTTTTCTTTCTTGGGATTTTGAGACCGTATTCCATAGTATTCCATTAGGTGTTACAGGGCTGACCCAGGAATAAAACAAGCCTCATAAAGCAAATGTTTGCTTTTAGCCTAGATCTATTAACTTATGTTTTCCTAATGTAAATTATGCCCTTTGTCCTTCTGTAAAGTGACACCTGGGGATACTATTTCCCTTGTTCATGAAAAGAGCTAATCAGAAGACATGAAATTTGTGCACAGGGATCACTGTGAGGCCAACGTCAGCTGGATTTTATGCATGTCATAGGTTCTCAGCATTGCTAGAAAGAAGGCTGTGAGGGAGAGAGTCCAACACTGATAAAACAGTTGTCACTTCTGGGAGGTGTTCCCTGACGACATTCCCATTCACCCAAGAAATTCAGACCAGCTGGGTAAGTATCTTAACATCTCTCTGTACACCCTTTTCTATGTGAAATACGTTTCTTCCAACTGCTTTGAAATTTACTGGCATTCTTGGATTCCCTTTACATTTGACAGGCTGTACGGTTCATGTTGTTTTGGTGTTTTGTTGAGGAATTAAGATTTCAGGCCAGAGGCAGTTCCTGGTATGCTTATATCTCAAGACTATCTTTTATGAATAGCAGAAGGTGGGATACACCCAGGGGTTAAAACTCTGTCTGTATCAGAAATCAGAGGTTCTCAGTTACTCAGATGGTCTTGTTTCCGGTGTTGTAACAGGCAACCACTGAGGTGTAATATGTAAGAAATATGGGGGCATGAGAAACTTATTGTTCCTTGTGCCAATGCTGCTCTTTAGAGAGGTTCACGACAAAAAGTTGTTTTTCTGTTTGCTTCTACAGGTAGAACATGTGGAGTACAGGTTTGAGTGAAACATGTGACTAGGAAAAGCTAGCAGAGATTCACCAAGGGTAAATCATTCATGAACATACTGCTTAACTAATATGACAGAGTAACCTGCCCAGTTGACGTGAGATAAGCAGTGAAAAGTGTATACCTGTACTTTTCC
The DNA here is from genome assembly GCA_013400475.1 of Tricholaema leucomelas. NCBI lineage: Eukaryota > Metazoa > Chordata > Aves > Piciformes > Lybiidae > Tricholaema lacrymosa > Tricholaema leucomelas. The sequence goes on from WAAF01008838.1 coordinate 6,741, forward strand.
AAGGCTTTTGATATGCTTCTCCACAGTCCCATCCCAGAGAAACTGATGATTTACAGTCTAGACAAGTGGTCTATGTGGTGAGTGGGGAACTGGCTGAGAGCTTTTACCTAGAGGGTAGTGATTCATAGATTGACAGAGTGGTTTGTGCTGAAAGAGACCATGTTGTTATAACTCCCCTGGCATTGGCAAGGGCAACTTCCACTTCTTTTCAAACTGGCAACCTGGGCCCAATGCTTTCTCATGTCTTCGTAAGAGATCTGGATGAAGTGTATGAAGTGTACCCTGATGAAGTTTGCAGATGATGAGGGTGGTGGAGCACTGGAATGGGTTGTCCAGGGAGGTGGTTGAGGCCTTTTCCCTGGAGAGATTCAAGGTGAGGCTTGAAGGACCCCTGGGTGGCCTGGTCTACTGGGGATGTCCCTGCTGACTGTAGTGGGGGGCAGACTACATGACTTCTAAAGGTCCCCTGTGGCCCAGACCAATCTATGATTCTATGATTCTATAATTCTGTGATACCAAACTGAGCAAAGAAGCGGACAATTGGGAGGAAGAGACACCTTGTAGGAAGATCTGTGCAGGTGGAAAGAGCAGGCTCTAGCACAAACTTTATGAAGTTCAGCAAGGACAAGTGTTGCACATTGAACGTCATCCAGGAATGTGGCATAAACTGTATTTTATTCATCTAAGAAACCACTTTCTGGAAATAGACCTGGGGGTTCTGGTGGGCAACAGAGGAAAAAGAAAGCCACGGGATGCATCAACAAAACCATCACCAGCAGACGTAAAAAAGTGATTACTCAGTGTTTACAGACAGACCTAGAATATAGTGCTTAATCTCAGCCCCGGTGTACAAAAAGGATGTGGACAGACCAGAGAGGGTCCAGAGAAGGGCCACAGAGAAGACCAAAGGACTGGGAAGCACACTGTATCTGGAAAGATGGAAAGAATAGGATTTATTCAGTCTTGAGAGAAGAAGGCTTAGAGTAGACCTTACCATCGTGTTCCAGTATTTAAAGGGTGGATGCAAAGGAAACAGAGACTCCCTTTCTACAAAGAGTCACATACAAAAGATGAGGAGTAATGGGTACAAGATACTCCTGGAGAGATTCTGATTGGACACAATAGGAAAATTTTTCTCAGTGAGAACAATCAGCCATTGGAACAATCTTTCCAGGAAAGTGGTGGATTCCCTAAAAACAGATGCTTCTGAGATTCAGCTGAATGGGCTGCTGACATAGAATAGAATAGAATAGAATAGAATAGAATAGAATAGAATAGAATAGAATAGAATAGAATAGAATCAACCAGGTTGGAAGAGACCTCCAAGATCATCCAGTCCAACCTAGCACCCAGCCCTAGCCAGTCAACTAGACCTTGGCACTAAGTGCCTCATCCAGTCTTTTCTTGAACACCTCCACGGACGGTGACTCCACCACCTCCCTGGGCAGCCCATTCCAATGGCAAATCACTCTCTCTGGGAAGAACTTCCTCCTGACATCCAGCCTATATGTGATCACAGAATGATAGGGGTTGGAAGGGACCTCTGGAGATCGTCTAGTCCAACCCCTCTGCCAGAGCAGGATCACCTAGAGCAGGTATTCAGTATAGAATATAGGTGGATTTTTAGTTACTCCAAAGATGGAGACTCACCAACATCCTGGGCAGCCTGTTTCAGTGCTCCATCAGCCTCGAAAGAAGTTCCTCCTCCCATTTAGTTGGAACTTCCTGTGTTCAAGTTTGTACTCATTAACTTTTGTCCTGTCACTGAGCGCCAATGATGAGACTGACCCCATCCTGCTGACACCCACCTTTAAAAGCACTGATAAGATCCCACTTCAGTCTACTCTTTTCTAAGCTAAAAAGTCCCAAGTCCTTCAGCATTTTTATGTAAGACACATTAGTCCCTTAATTATCTTCATAGCCCTTTGTCATGCCCTCTCAAGCAGTTCCCTGTTCTTGAAATAGTGTGCTAATTTGAGCCTAGCTAGCATGTTTTGGTGAGAAGAACTAGATGATAGGCTGGGAAATGAAAACAATGGTGAGNATAGGGAGCCTAGAATCAGACACAGTATCCAAGATAAGGCTTAGGCAGAGCAGAGCAGAAGGAAAGAGCTTTCTTTAACTTGCTTGACACTCTTTTCTTGATGCATCCCCAGGATATCATTGACTCATTGTTACCCTGTTGTCAGTTGGATAATACAGCACTGATGCTTTCAGCTTATTAGTTGCCCCTGTATTATCCACACTGTGATTCAACAATTTCCATTGCTGTTTGCCTCCCATAGGAGATGAAAATCAGTAATACCTTTATTTTTTGCTTGTGCATTTAACTGAGAAAGGGAGTGTGATATAATCGTGAATTTAACAACACTGGCAACTTGAGCTGTGTGAGCTAAAATCAGCTAATTGCCTTGGAATAAACAGTCTAAAGGCATCCAGAGCTAGACCTCTTGATAATAAAGAAAACTAGAACCACAGATAGTTTTGATGAGCATAGATTCAAATGAACCAGTGGGGACATCCCAATTTTCACTAACTAGAGATCATTTAAAACTAGGAGACTCTTCTTACTATTAAGACCAACTTCGATGTTTCTTCCTTGTGCCATTTTTCCATCTCTCACAAGATGAAATTAATTTCTTTTTTTTTTTTTCAATTTGAGTTGCTTTCATTTTTCATGCTCTTGCAGCATGTGTCTGGAAACTATTAATAGAGAAATGGTGATCAGCTCAAAAACAGTTTATGTGAACTAGATTCTGAAAACTGTAGAGTTAACAGGACTTAGGGAAGAAGGTACCCAGAATAGTTTGCAGGAGCTGAATGATCAGAAGCTGAGCTTTTCTGAAGAAAATTTTGTGATTTAGGCATCCAGTTTCCATTAAGCTCCTTTGTGATTCAGTCACTCAAAGCAAATTTTTAAAAAGAAAACTTTATTCCCTTTGGTCTCTGAAGTTTTCAGCAGGAGCTAAGAGTTGCAAATGGCTTTAAGAAATATCCTTTCTGCCACCTCAATCTCTCTTTGGAGAAATCAGATTTGATTTTTGGAAAACTATTGTTAGTAACCTTAGAGCACTTAGAGGCAAATGATGTAACTTTTATAAATTATTTTGTAGGAAAAGTGTCATAGTTTTGCTAGACTAATTTGTTGGGTTGGATTGGATTTTTGGTTTTGTTGGTGTTGCTGTTTGGGGTTTTTTTATTGGCTTTTGGTTGTTGTTTATTTTTCTGGAAAGTACAGAATATGTTGGGATGCTCTATTCTCCCCAGCTGTCAAAAAAAGCCTGGTCTAAGCCTCCACCAAAAAAAAAAGCAGTCAGTCCTCCATCCCTTAAATGGCTGTGTGTGTTACTTTGAGCATTGAGATGATGCCCACCTCTGCGCTCAGTTGTTGTATTCCAGGAGCTAACATCACCTACAAAGCATCTTACCTGACTGAAGTACAAATGGAGATCTTCTGCATGAATGGTTATTTCCTTAAGCCAATCCATCACACCCAGATTTCCATTCAGAATTCCAGTGAAGAAATGTTTAACATTCAATACTAAACTCTCTTTCAAGTCTGGTTGCTATAAAGCTGATCCATTCTCTGTTTGAACTCCAAGCTACACTGATGTTCTCTCTCTCTACGTGGTTCCTTTACAAGCAAATCCATCACCTGAAAACAACTTTTTAAAGGTGTGTGTCTTTCCAGTTGCAGACACATCTTAAGCATGTAACTTTTATTTAACAAGAAACACCCAAAGTATCATACAATCTTCAGTGGAGAGAAAAATCCTTTGCTGCTGTCTGCAAGAGAGTGCACACCCTTCACTGTAGCTGTGATTATTTGAAACACTAAAGCAAGTAAATAAGTATGCATGAGGTGGTCTTTTTTTAATGTAGTGGAGTAATAAAACAAAACATGTGATCCAACTACTCAAGTCTTTATACATTGTCCAGTACTAATACATAAGCACCAGATAGTCCTCAGTGGCTTCCTATGGTTAGAGTGTCACCGACATCCAGAGGGTGCTCCAAGAGGGATTGTCTGCAGTCAACAACCCCTCCTAGGGCACTATATGGCAGAAATTTCTGTAGCATGCTAAATCCTGAAGAGCAGTGGACTCTTTTCTCTATGCTTGTTATCTTCAGCTGTATAGTGAAACCTAGATGGAGAACAAGACTTCTCTTTTAGCTTCTGGCTTAGGTGTTCCTTCCTGAGTTGTTTGGGAAGGGTCAGTTACTGTCGTGTCTTCAAATGTAAACACTCTCACAGGGGTAATTCCACGCTGATACCTGATGTGTCGCTTATGCTCTGGGACTTAGAACTGTACCACTGCACATTTTTTATATCTCCCTACCAGGAGAAAGACAAACATGGAATGAGCCTCTTTTTAAATTGCTGGAGAAGGCAGAACAGAAAAGGTGGGCTGATTTGTAATGAATATCTAAGTTCTTCAGTACCAAAGATACATCCCACAAAGTAGAATCTTTGTTATCCAAATCTCCTGGGCTGTAATTGCAGGTCCTAAATTGCAACTCAGAAATGGATTATACTTGGGGTATCAGTTGGTTTTGATTAGTTATTTGCTTCTTTGAGGACTAGAGGAAATCTCGATTCTCTATTGAATGCAGAGGGAAACCTAGTGACTAAGGAAGAGAAGGCTGAGGTGCTCAACACCTACTTTACCTTGGTCTTTAGCACTGAATCCAGCAGTGCCCTGGGCACCCACTCTCATGAAGTAGGAATCATGAAAAGCACAAGGACATCAAAATAAATGAGGAAGTGGTCACTGACCTGCTGCACCACTTAGATGTACACAAGTTTATGGGCCCACATGGGTGCACCCAAGGGTGCTGAAGAAGTTGGCAGACATGCTCACCAAGCCACTTTCCATTACTTATTGGAAGACCTGGCTAACTGGGAAGATGCCAATGGGCTAGAGGGTTACAAATGTGATACCTATCTACAAGAAGGGCAGGAGGGAAGATCTGGGAAACTATAGACCTGTCAATCTGACCTCAATACCAGGGAAGGTCATGGAGCAGGTCACCTCAAATGCCACCATACGTCATATAGACAACAACCAGGGGATCAGGACAAGTCAGCATGGGTTTATGAGGGGCAGGTCCTGCCTGACCAACCGGTTTCCTGCTATGACAAGATCACCCAGCTAGTGGATGAGGGAAAGGCTTTTGATGTTGTGTTCCTAGACTTTCAAAAAGTTTTTGATACTGTTCCCCAAAAAATTCTTGTAGACAAATTGGCTACTCATGGCTTGGATGAGCTCACTGTCTCCTGGATAAAGCACTGGTTGGGCAGGAGTGCCCAGAGAGTTGTGGTCAATGGAGTTAAATCCGGTTGGCATCTGGTTACTAGTGGTGTTCCTCAGGGATATGTGTTGGGAGCACTTCTTTTTAACATCTTTATTGACAACCTCGATTCAGGCATAGAGAATGTCATCACTAAGTGTGCAGATGTCACCAAGTTAGGCGGCAGTGCTGTTTTGGATGAGGGTAGAGAGGTTCTTCAGAGGGGCTTGGATGGGCTAGATCAAGGGGCCAGCATTAAGG